>OX393562.1:6782092-7014592 GCA_947652115.1 Blastomussa wellsi
GTACAAAACTAACTGGCGTTCTCGTTTCCGTTGCCTCCTATTTGCCAAATCTCCTGGTAGGTGTCCAACGCGGCGCGTAGCGCCGAGTTGGCTATAACCATCTCATATCGAGTGGATTATGAATCTCAGGCGAGTGAAATAATTGTTTTATTGAAAACGCCCCAAAAATATTGTACAGACATTGCAAAAATGCATTCTTTTACGGGTACACGGACCTTTTTGGTATAGGTCAGTGGTATATGAGCTAATATACCATTGCCTCTCAACCAATCAAAACTCAGGAAATGAAATATACCATAGCTAGTTCTTAATAATAGCAGATAATTAATTCTAAAGAAAGCATTACAAATGTAATATAATGGATAAATAAATAACTTAAAAAGTAACAGTCTTTATCAATGGATCAAAGAAACACTCACTATTTTGCCTTGTAGAAAGTTCCAAGGGGTTCCTCTTGTTTCTTGGGATTGCTCCTCGTACGGTAAGGGCTCCCGAAATAATCAACATCAGGCACAAACTAAACTTCGCCTCCATAGCTTTCTTTACTGTAACAGAAGAAATAGGACTTTGGCGAGGAAAACAAATGGTGAAAATTCTTACGATTTGATCCTCGAATGGACAAACGGAGAAGCTTTGTTTGATGTCCTACCTTTCAGTTCCGAACTGAATATTATTATGACCACGGCCTTTTGACTTGAATTTTAAGGACAAACGTTTGCCTGATTTGCCACTTCCCCGTGACAAGCAAGAGCAAGCTTAAAGCTTTGTATTGCTTAGCGATAGAGGACCATAGCAATAATTCAACACCAATAGCTCTGGCTCGCTAAACTACGTTCTTGCTTGACTCAGTATTCGATATTCAAAATTCTGCGACGTTGGAAAATCTAGCCCTAAAGACGTTTTCTACGAGGTCAGAAGGCAAGTCAAAACCTGTTAAGGTGTGGCTCAGAGCTACTTCAAAATTTCTCAAAACGTATTACAAATAGATAATTTTCTCTGAATTTACAGTTTTGATATTTGCGCTGCAATTTAATAACTTTAGGAAAGTACAGTCCGCAAATAAACAGAACAGGCTACTCAGCATAGTTCAAGAGAACGAAATACGTCGATGCTTTGAAGCGACAACGACGGTTCGTTAATGGTTAACGAGTACTGGAAAATTACTGGCTCACTTGGGGCTACAGTACAGAATAACAATGTAGATAGCTCTCAGTTTGTGAAAATTAAAGAAGTATTTTCTTACCTGTCTCTGTTGAAGGGACGAAAGGTTTTCGTGTACGTTCTGAATCTGGGACGCTTGCCCTTTGCTTCGATAGCTATTTACAATCTATTAAATAACCTTATGGGACAAAACCAACCTATTGGGAATGGTTAGGAGAGTAAAGATTTTAATGTCAATACGAATTGTGACAAAATCATTTGATGAATAGGTATATTCTCGTCTCGTCCGCGGTGTAAAAACCTGTGAAACTCACGAGTAACGTAAAACAAAGAACGAACAAGACAACAAAAAACAGAAAAAAACTATCTGAAGAACAAAGCAAAAAGTCACACGTTTTTACGCAATATGTCAAAAACATGGGCTTTGCGCTTCATCACGGGTTCCAAACAAAGACAAACAGATGAAATCAGGAAGCTGACGGCCGAGTGCTTTTATTGTTTCGAGGTATCCGAAACCCGTGATGAGGCGCGGCACGAAGCCCGAGTTTTTGACATGCCCTTTAAAATGAACAATAAAAAATATGCAGTGTGATTTTTTCCCTTTTCCACAAGAACCAGTTTGCGTACATGATTCATTAGCGGCCGACAACGAGGGAAGAAGCAGAGGCGAATTTTGGCGAGAAGAACACGGTGTACGAAGAAGAGAATTGCGCGTCAAGAAAGCTATTGCTCGTCAACGAAGCATAACAGCAAGGAGGCTTTTTACTTTTTTACCGAGTGGCGAATTGTTTGGGTGATTAAAAGTTGTCATTTTAGAGCCAGGAGGCCTGTTTGAAGATTACGTCTTAAACAAGGTTGCGAAGCTCTCGGCTCAAGTATTGAAAAATTATTTTGGCGGGGAGTTTGAATCGCTTGCGGAGAAAGTTGTCATGGATGTGGAGAAAAACGCTTCGAGAGAAATATCCGTGACCGAAGAAACGATCGTTTATGGAATAGTACATGGTATCCAACTCTGTGTATTTTAGAAATTATTGTCATCATTATTTCTGATTCACGAATTGTTCAAAATGTCATTAAAAATGCAAGTGTTTGATCTAGCATCAAAATCCTTATCGGATCTAGCTCAGATCAGAACCCTTGAGATTATGAACGGGTGTTAAATCAGGGCCGTACCTAGGATTTTTTTTATCTGCGGGGAGCAAACTCCGAACACACTCACTCCCTACAAGAAATAGCACCGCAAAATCAAACGCTATGTTAGAAACATTTAGTATAGAACATTTAGTTTTCCTTGCGCGGGCAATTGCCCCCCTCCCCCCCCCCGCCGCTATATACGGCCCTGTTCATTGCATTGCGATTTTCTGTCAGATATTCTTTGGTGGTACACTAGCTGCTCAAAGTTGAAAGGCATCGAGCCACCTTAAGGTATAAAATTCCCGCATACGCGTCCCTATTTCAATTGTTTTTTGAGATATTTTTTTCTTGACGTTTTGAGCGTTAGCCCTTCGTCGGAGCGAATCGATTCGCTCCGACCAAGGGCTAACGCTCGAAACGTCAGCTCTTGAATCTCTTTACGGTGGCCAATTCACATTATCAACACAGTTGATAAAACCAAATTATAATGTTGATATGAACATTTGTTTGTTCAAAACAGGTAACCAGTCGCCTAGATAACCAAAGTAAACTCCAGATGTTTACACTATTTCCGGCCGCCATGTTGCTGTTCCCCTGAGGTACACCAATATGGCGGCTCCATACTGGGCTCTGTAAATTTGTGCGAAACATTTCGACGAATATCTGAAGTTTGGAATAACGCACACACCTGTAACTTGGAGAAGTGTTTTCTTTATTTATATTCTATAATGTCGTAGTTTCTTGACTCTGTTCACTGAATTGTTTTCGATTTATTTTTTTTTGGTCACGTGAGTTAACACGCTCTATGCAGTACTGCGCTAACAAAGTCAGTACAATTTATTTCTGCAACTCGCTACGCGCAATTCAGTTATTTCTTTTCTTCTGGCTTCAGGAACATGTATCACATCTGAGTAAATTTTTAGAAGTTTAACAAAATCGTTAAAGATATATGTCCTTATCTTTCCAAATTGAGAAAAAAATCTTCAAATCCAGTAGACAATTCGATTAGACAATATTCAATTTATTATTATTATTATTAATCTTCGGGTCAACTTCCGAAATATTCACTTCACGAAAGGTGATCTTCAAACATCGTGATGTGAATTTTGAGAATGGTCGGAAGTTTTCGGCTGCCTGCACACTTCAGAGGTCTTCAGAGGTCTTCAGAAAATCTCCCCGAAGGATCGTCATCAAATATGGGAGGCATACTAAGGCCCCATTTATATGGTCTCGGGTACCCGAGACAACCCTCCTCACGAGTTACCCTGGGCGATCTAACTTTTTATTAAAATGTTGAAAAATTCCGCTAACTGGGTAGGCGAGTTGTCTCGTCTCGGCAGGTAGGGTAATCCTGACAGGCGGGACAACTTTTTCTCATATAAAAACTTTGGCTCGCCTACTATACCCGGAACAACTCTTTACGTGCCGAGTGTCACGTACAGGGGTTGTCTCGTTTACCCGAGACCATAAAACCGAGGCCTAAATCTTAAATCTTAAATCTAATCGGTGCATTCGAATGAATTGGGAAAACCGGACTTCCCAAATAAAACATGAAATCCAAAACCGGATTTTGCCGGATTCAAAATGCGTTATTATCAGGGAACCGCACGATTTTCAGTCGTAAAACATGAAAGTTACATTTCTTACCAGTTGAAATTGATTTTTTTTCGCGAGTGGAAAAAGGAGACGGCTGTACGCAATTCTCGTTCTGTAATTTCAAGCATATCAGATTTGTCGAAATTCACAATGAGTCGACCGTTTTGGAGGCAGCTAGCGGACTCGATCCCTGGCGCGGACCAGAAGAACCGGGGGCTCTTGAGAAGAAAATGGCTGTACACAAGCTATCGATAAAGTAGAAGAATCTAATGATCTTGAGAGACAAAGGGCCCACGTCTGTTTATTCACGAGCTGCCTCAAAGGAGCCTTAGATAAGAAAAATACAACACCATCGCTCTCGCTCTTGTTTCTGTCCTTTCTATTCGTTTTTATAGCGTTTGAGAGCAGCACAATACAGCGACGAAAATGTTAAAATTAAATTTATGAAAATGATGATCGCCTCGCGCACGTTGAGCAATCCCTTCTTCCCTCTTAATAAGCCACGACAATAATGCAGAGCTTCTATCTACCATCACATACAATGCGCGCTCGTGGAATAATTGTTTAAAATGATATATAATACGCTGTGATATAACAAGTTCTTTCACGCACATGTTCTCTTTTTCCTTTAACATGTTAAGAAACTGTATTTCTGTTTCATTAGATGCATGAAGCGGCCCATATGATACGTGTTATTGCTATCTGACAGTAGCTAAAGCAGAGAGTTGCGACCCTCATATATATAACGAATGTCACGCTCCAACAAAAAGCAACTTTTGCTGCCGGACAGGGGGAATAACGTTACAAGGTATGTCTTTCCAGTTGCTTTTTTGGGTAAAATAGCTGTTAATTGTAAGATTTGCTTCTTAAATTTTCGGCATTTTTTTCTCTCTTAAGCTTTAGAGTGAAATGACGTCTTCGTTGGTTTGCACCCACGTCACAGTTCCTTGTTAGATTTGAAAGATGTCATTCAAATGACGTTGACAGAGTTAAAAAACTGTGGCTGAGGGCTTCTTTATCACCATTTGAGCAGGAAATCAACGAACGTTTAACAAGTCCTCATCATGCGCACAATCCACAAAATAACTTTTTGACCGGCAGGCAAGGAATGAACACCAATCAAATCGCGCGGCTTTAAGCTCCTTAACTTACTAGCTCTTTTCTTTTTGCTGCCATATGTCATTTCTTTGAAACACAACAATCGAGTGAGGACCTTCATAAGATGCTTAAAATTTCAAAAAAAAATTAAGGATGAGAAACGATTTATATTCACCGACTTATCGATTTACGATCATTTTTTCAAAAATTAAAATATGCAAAATGAAACAAATAACCTACCAACCTGTCAAGTAATCATAGATATCATATATCTGAATTTGTTCAGTATCAATGAGGGGACCTCTTAGTATAAGCCCTGAGGTTTTTTGAGGTCTCCTCACCACTTATTTCTCTTATCTTTTGTTCTGTTTTTCTTTTAATTGAATGATGTAAATATGTGGTGAATAAACATTGAATTGAGTTGATCAGTCGTTAAATTAAACCATTTAAAGATTACTTTTCTCTGTACTCTTTTTGTGGCTTGACTGGTCGTCAAAAAGGGAAATATACTAAAAGCAGTATTTTCATTTCCTCTTTTATATGTGAGACCGCCGGTAAACTTTTGTAGAGCCAACGCAAATGAAAACCGCGGATTGCCGGCCTGAGCCAGGTGGAATTTCCATATGAGAAACTAAGCTGCAAATGTAAACGCTATTCAATCGTAAACGAAGGTCTTGTCGAGCTTTTTACCTCCCTTAACTTTAGAGTGTTGCTATGCTAAGGACGCAAAAATAGAACACCCATCTGTAACAGACCCAGTGGGATCTTTTTCTTCACTGGATTTTCAAGAAAAAAGTCACCGGGTTGGCTAATTTGCCACTGGGTCATCTCGGTTTCCACTAGGTATTTTTAAATTGTCTACTGGGTTTAATCGATGAAAAATTGCTACGGTGGAGTCCTGTTTGGCGGGAAGTTGTTGAAGATAGTGGCTGGAATGAAGCAACTGTTAGAGCCGATAGATCAAGGACAACTGAGTATCGTAACTATTGATGGTTTTCACGTCACGCAAGTATCACGCAAGTTTCACACACGTAAGAAATAAAATCGCTTACCATTCAATAAATTGAGTCACGAAATTGAAATATCGTAGAAGAGTAATAAATAAAAAACGTGCCAAAGTTTCGGGGATGTACAACATTTCGACCTGGTGTTATTGGGCAAAGTGTATCACCGAAAATTATAGTGTTTAGTATGGAGACGCCATGTTGGAGCCCCTCTGAGGGACTCCAACATGGCGGCATGAAACCAGTGAAAACATCTGGAGTTTACTTTGGCTCTCTCAAAACGTTTCTTCTCGTTAAACTTGAAAGCGTTCGCATAGACACTTCACTCAACAAATCGGTTACTCAGAACTCGAAAACATAAGGCGAATCGATATTTTCGCACCTGTAACATGTTGCCCAGAAACAATTCCGATTTCACGCATTGTGAAATATCTGAAATTCGAACAGTTCTATATTCAAAACAAAGCCGTCAACCGAGCTGAAAACAGGACAGCAGATATATGTTTGAAACTCAAAATTTTTAATTTTAGTTTTTTCTGACGTCACGTGAAAACCAAGAATACTATAACTCTGGTGCGGATCCAGGATTTAGTGAAGGGGGTTCGAATAATTGTCCGCTGAAGAAGGACCCGCTTCTAGGGGGTCCGGGGGTATTCTCCCCCGGGAAATTTTGTAATCTAGGTCCACGGAAACGTGATTTCCTACGTTTTGAAAGAAGCTATCAGGTTGTCCGATACCTTTTGAAACCATCTCTTTTTTTAGCTATTTTAAACAAGGCACTGAGTACGCTTAGGTACTTAAATAACCAAGGCCAATTTCGAAAATGAAACTAAAATGTGCGTAGTTTTTTTAATTGGTGTTATATTTTACTGATTTATTAAATTTGACAATGTGATAAAGAAATTCTTGGTCGATTAGAGGACGTATCACAACAAGCTCACGTCTATTTGTTAACCTTGTACAAGTCTATCCCGTGCTCAAGTCGACCCCCCATTTTGAAGCCCAAAAGTGAGATTCTTATTTCTGGGTAAGAATTTTCTTGAAAAACTAATCTTGTATCTCTTAGAAGTTTCTTTCAGGCACTATGGTTATATGAAGAAAGATCACAGCAAGTTTGGATTTAAAGTTTATTATTGTGTGTTCGCGAGCATTTTAGCGTGTTTTACCGACACGTGTATAAGCAGCATATTCTTCCTAATTTTGGAAATAAACTTACAAAATCAAACATACTAATTTCTAACGAACCTTTATCATTGTGGAGAGTTGTAAAGAAGGATTAGAAGACAGGCTTAAAATTAAACGCCAAAGAAGCTCAAGAAACTTTGAAAATGCCTCGATAAACGAAGTACATCGCTGCCTGGTAACCGAGCTAGCTACTTGGTTGGTTGGGTACTGGTAACTAATAACTAGGTTAAAGGAGATTTTAGAAAGGGAAAAATATTTAAAAGACATACTTTTATTGTTGATCATTGACTCTTTTTTTGCGTAGTGGTTCCTAAAGGAGCCGTTGTGTTTTTTAGCACTCACACTTAAATCCCTCAAATTCATCTTCATCATCGCTCTCTCCGAACAAGCTTCGCCACTGTTCCTCGGTCAGCTGGTCGTCATACACATCTTCGTCTTCACTTTCATCGTCTTCGCTCTCCTGTTCTGTGTTAGCGTCTTCTTCCCACAGAATGTCGTCTTCTGTGCCATCAGTGGAGTTGGAGATTCCACATTTATTAAGTGATCGGGCGACCATCTCTTCGGGCCACGCCATGATTCTGACACCCAGGAAGTCATGGTTGTCAAGGAAGGTGCCTTCACATTTCCCGCCGGAGCTTTTCTCTCCCTCGACCACTGCTGGGTAGGGAAAAAAGTCCACTCGGTTGGGTTTCAGTGGGTCTGTTACAGAGGGGGTGTAGTTATATTTAATTTGTTTAGTGCTGCTTTTTAATGTTTTATCAGCCTTACTGTGATGCAATACCCTCAATAAATATTAACTGTTAATTTGTTTGTTTGTTTGTCGGAAATTGTGCTTGCTGTAGAAATTAAAATTCCGCCAAGACTATTCTGCTATCTCCTCCCATACTTTCCATGAAATTGACGATTGACTCCTGGTGTCCGAAGAAAAGGTCAAAGACCTTTCGAGAAAGTTGGTTCTATTTCTAATATTTCAGGACGGTATTCACAGAATCAAACCTTTCTAACTGCTTGCAGTTTCGAAAACATGTCATTATTCCATTGCTAACAGAATTCCATGGAAATCTCTTACTGTTTTGGTGTAACAATCACTTTGCTCTATCAGTCATCGAATTTGACTTGCCGCCATGTTTTAAACTTTGGTGGAGTGAAGCGCTCCCGCCCCAGTAGCACTCCGGATCACACATCGATCAAGAGCTCAAGGGCGTGTCGCCGCCCTCCTTTTTACCGCCCTGGCGAAACCCTCGCGGATTGTGCGAGGCGACCTCAAATAAAATAGCGGAAGACGTGGAGATATGTTTTGTAGACGAAAACGATTACAAGAAATTTTCTACACCAAGTGACACTGGAAAACGACGATGGAAAAAGAGTCGTCCGTCCTGGTTTATAGTAGAATTAAGTGCTGAGATAAATATTACAGTCGAAGATTCCAATTAAAGGTCGACAGCGAGTATTCAAGCGATGAGGAAGACGTGGCCAGCGATCTCGAGAATGACAGCGATCCACAGCTGCAGGGAAGATCCTGCTCTGAAAGAGGCACAAGATACATTAGTGATAAAAGCAAGAAGAAAGTTACTTCATCAAAGAAAAAACAGAGAGCCTCGACTTCTATACAAAGCAGAAAGAAGGGAAAGGTGTCGAAAAAGGCGTAGCTCATCACGGAAGATGAAGTCGAGGAATTGTACGAACAAGCCTGGAAGAGAACTAAATACTCATATAAAAACAAAGATGGAATCTTTGGACAATAAAGCGTTTTATCCATCAAGAGCGGCATTAAAGGACGCATTACTAGCAGAAGAACACGCCTTGAACGAGTTGACGTGTGATTTTATTGATGAATTTGCGGAAGTCATCCGCGATGTGCTTTACGAAAGAATGTTGCCTATCGACAAAAAGCTGCTTTTTCCCACGCCTAGATAAGAAATTTGTACGGGGGGTGTCAACTCTAAGCACAAATGTTTCGGGAGAAAAACAAAATTCTCCCGGGAATCTGAAGATTTTGCCGGGAATCGGGAGACTTGGAACATTTTCCGGGAAACACGAAGTAATGAAGTTAAAATTTCTGTAATTTTTATATTTTTTGGGGAATTTCTCCCAAATATTTGGGACGATGTTCCAGATTTTCGGGAGGACTTTTCTTTACACACGGTACTACTGAAACAGCGTTTCTTAGAGCTGTCACCCCCCGTAAATTTGTGTTTCAGAGAAAAAGATTATTATTATTATTGAAATGCCACGTGGAAAAATTTCGTCCGCGAAACACCACGTTAAACACGCAACGCGCGTGGTTTTATACGCGCGAGAATGAGTGCGTTCTAAAAATAACTTTAAATGGATTGCCTTAGGAAAAGGGCCCATATGGTAGATTACCTATCTTACCCTTTGTCCACTCTTGTCGGCTGATAGTTACCCCGCGGAAATTTGATTTTCTTAAAAGAAATATTTGCCCAGAAGCGCACATTCACAAACGAGCATCTTGAACTTTTTTGCTGCTAGCCGAAATGTGCGAATAAACGAAAATCAGGAAAGAAACCCTCCAAATGCAGATCAATCAAAAGACGAAATTCCGCTTGTTTACAAAAAAAATCACCGACGAGCAGTATCCATCCGGGTATTTTACTCGGACGGACACTACGCACTGATAGGTCCCTCCGCGTGTGAACACTATCACGTCACGCAATTTAGACCAATGAGAATCGGCGAAAATTTAGTGCTGAACTGTAATCGCCGATAGAAAACGATCGCGTGCGCTTCTTGATTTTTTGCTTAAAAATGGTAGCTTTTGGAATACAATCCTTCAGAGTTTCTACTAAAACGATTAGACTTCTCGCTCTCGTTTTCTATGAGCGATAGTCAACTCGGCTGCGGACAATGGGGACAATGTCGCCCATCAAAATGTTATTTTGTTATGGTCACGTCCTTCCCAATCATATTGGATTGAGATTTCCCTTATGACACGATCTAACGCTGGAACAACGCCGAGCACTTCAGAAAGTCTAACTTTGTAAAATTCCACATAATGTCGAACTGCCATTAAATTTGTTTATTGTTCCTATCAGAGAAGTCAATGGCATTGCATCTCGTTCCAATCGAGTCCCTTTAATGAAATTTTCTTTCCTGCTTGCTGCTTTAAAAAAATCGAATCAGGTCCTGTAAGGTTCTTAAAATGTATACATTGCAAACCATGCAGATCCTTCAAATGTCGTACGGTACATGGCAGTATTATTAATATTGGCATAATAATCAGTTTCGACCCCCAGGAGCATTGACTGTGGACCTTATGCAAGGGCGATGCTGCTGCATGTGCCCCACCAACTTTTAACCTTGGGGAAAACTGAAAATTGTGCAGGCTGAGATATTCTTTAGTGTGGCAAGCAATTAAGATCCTTGAACCAGATGGTCATATACCGTACGACGGGATTCAATGTATTAAACCTCCCCAGTGCAGCTGTTGATTATTTCTCAGACGTTTTTAACCTTGTGAAGATACTTCTTGTTGTCTTGTTGTGCATGTACCTGCTGTGAATGCTGTAAGTGTGTGTGTGTGTGTAAGTGTGTGTGTGTGGGGGGAGTAATCATTTAGGGAGTCTTGATTGTTTCGAAAAATAAAACATGATAATTTGTCACAATTTTCCAAGAATGTTTGACATCATTTGAATACACACAAGGAGCCTTTTGCTTCTTGTGACATGACTTGCCCCTTGAATATTTCACACTATGTACATGTGATGTTTACCCTTGAGAATTATTTCTTTCGAATTCAAACAAGTCCACGTGAAAATGGATGAATAATTTGGAGAGAAACAAAGGAAAATTTTTTAGAGAGCATCACATGAATGGGCAATTTACATACAAAGATGCAGACGTTTATTGCCCATGGTATTTTACCCTAAATGCCAGTGGGCCTATTATTTTCCTGTGAATGGTATCCAGCAAAGATGCCCAAGTGTGATCCATGGGTGCCAAAGCTGTGATTGCTGTTTTTCTGTTCTTATCACCCTAATCCAGATGCTAAATCCCCCCCAATGCAAGTCAAAAGTTGGACCTCTGGCATCCAGCTGGGTAGTCTTACTTTAGCATCCAGGTGAATGTAGGGAATAGGAGAGGGGGTGGTACGTCTCTGTTTGTTTCATTTTTTACTACTTGGGTATTAAGACTAACTTCCATGTCTATTCTTCGTAGGTTTCCAGAGTTCAATCTTTACATTATACCTGAGCCATTCACACCTGGTTCTTGGGCAGTAACAAGGACTGAAATTTAATTTTCAATTGCAGATGTTCATTCCAATTGCAATAACCTTAAAATAGATTCTTGTGTGATCTTTTCTTTGTTATTACAAAATTCATATGCATATGACTAGACAATAAATGTGGAAGACAAAAACATTTAATAATGTCTTAAAATATATAGTTCAGCTTTTCATACAAGGGCACTTCAGGTATAATTTCTGCTGGATCTCACATCTTCCTTTTCCTCTACTGCCATAAGTATCTTCAAACTTTTTTTGCTAGCATTGCATCCCTCATTGTAAGACATTCCTTCTCTTCCCCTCCCTTCAATGAGCTTTAGGAATGCCTGAACTATGTATCAAAAACAAATTAGAAGGGGGACCTCTGGTTATGCAGTAACAAATACAAGGCAAACTGATCTTCACAGTGTATATTTCGCTCTGTCAATAACAATTTAAAGATCCTTGGCCCAGTTGTTCGAAATCCGATTAGCGCTAACCCAGGGTCAAATTTTAATCCGGGTTTCTTTCTTTTTCTTTTGTTGACAAGCATTTTCTCTGATAATCTGCTCTTTCCAGTTTAGAGCAAACAGTCATCAAGTTGTAGACAAAAATATTAATTTGCTTTTTAAGCTTTCATGTCTGAATTCAAATTTCGCACTAACCCTCACAGGGTTATGTTATGTTGAACAACCCGGCCCAGGTCTACAAGATATCTGGCCCTTCACATCAGTTTGTCACTGTGGCCTTTTATAATATTTTATTACCTCTGTTTACGCCCAGTCAGAAGCAGCTTCTTTGAAGGGAAGGGAGGGGTCCTATGTAGCAAATTGTGAGAATGCAAAGAGTACTTGTTCTGTAGTTTTCAGCCAATCAGGTTATTGGTCATATTTGACAATGAGCCCATGAATCTCAATCTTGTGGTGTTGGGGGTGGCCAGATAGAGGTCTCAAACCCCGGCGCAGACAAGAAAGTCTATCATAAGGTTTTTTTTTCTTTTACCAAATGTAGATGACGTACTCCAGATTGAGTTTACTTTTGTATATAAATAAAGCAACCTCCAAGGGCACTTCTATAAGCCAAAGAAAGAAAAGGCTTATATCTGTGCAAGTCTCCTGCCTATGAAACTTAATTACCCCAACCAAAAAATGTTACATGTAATTTGTTTCACTTGTTGCAGACCCAACAGTTTTCCAGTTTCAGACCTTCCATTGAAGTGACTACGAAAGTTGCTTTGATCTAGTCTATATACACATAAATATTTTTCCTAACACTTGAACTGTTTAAACTACAAAAGTCTTGAGAAAAGGCCTTTTCTTCACGCACGACAGCTATGTCACGGCGCCATCATGATGTCACGTACGGCGGAAATCTCGAAAATTAAACATGCTGTATTTTAAACAGAGAGTATACTATCTAGCTTGAAACTTGTGAATAGATATATTTGAAGGATTTATTTCACGTGGTGACAATAAAAATTTAGCAGACCCAGCGAACTTTGTTTTTAAAATTATATGACGTCAAGTGAAAACCAGCAATTGTCGTTTGGTTTACTATTATCAGAGAGACTATGATCTGTTAGGAGTAGTATAGGAAATGGGGGTACGAGCACATGTACGAGCACATTAATTTTCAGCAAATTTTTTCAGCAAATTTTTTGACTGAATTTTTTGACTGAATTTTTTGACTGAATTTTTTGACTGAATTTTTTAACTAAATTATCAAACTAAAATCTAATATTGAAATCCAATATTGATTTTCAGTATTTGTATATTAGCTAGATAATTCAGTATTGAATATTAGTCCTGTTGTTAAAACTGGGGAATTGAATGATATTATCTATACGAAGTATAGATAATGTCCATTATAAATAAGTATTAAATTTCAGTATTGGATTTCAGTATTATATATAAATATTTAATTCTAGTATTGGAATTAAGTAAATTATGAAAATTATTGGAATCAGTGGAATTAAGTAAATTATGAAAATTATTAGAATCAGTGGAATTATTGGAATTATTGTTTTATATTATAATGTCCATAAGCATAACTTATAACACCATCTTCTAGTATGTATCTTTTATCATCAAAACAGCTGAGCGATACTTTATTGATTTCATAACTACCGAGTTCATGGTTTTGACTTCTGATTGTTTTCATCTTATGATACATCTGTTTATTATTAAATAGTGTTTCTTTATAGTTTTCATGTTGAATGTCTTTTTTGATTACATTCTTTTTTATTCCTTTAGCAGTCTTACAACCTTTGTTATCATCTTTGATATAGCTGTACATTTTTGATCGTAGACCAACAAATTCATAAATAGGGACACCAGCTGCTTCATCTTTAAACTTTCCAATTACTTTTTTATTTGACTTATCAAAGTAAGGTGAATTTTCTGCGTAGTCGCTATTATCGAATTTATCTTTATCAGCCCAAAATGCTTTATAAACATCTTCAGCCTCTATTTCATAAGTTAAACTATCAGTATCTGTGAATAATAGTTTGGCTTTATCACCATACTTCTTTTTAATATAATTATAATGAAAATAATACATGAGAGTCTTACTTAGATCTAATATACACATGCCTACATAAGCAGGTCTGTTTAATGTAAGTGTTTCTTTTATCTTATGAACAGCTACTAGATTTTCATTGAATATTTTACTACTAACATAAGTTGGTTTACTAGCTAACTTTAATAGTTTCTTTTCATTAGTTACAAGTCTTACATCAACTCTCTTTCTAAGGTTTTCCATAGTTTTACCAAATACACTGTTATTCATTAATTTGAAGAAATCTTTTTCAAATGAATTTTTTGCATTCTTTCTTTTTTCTGTATTGTAATCAATATATTGTTTTAACCAAGGAGATTGATTAAATTGTAAAACACGATGTACATTAGTTAGTTTTAAACCTAGATCTAAATATAATTTTAAGTTTCTGTAATGTAATACATATTTATCTTTTTTGCTTAATGTAGGTATTAATTTATGTACTAATCCAGTTGATATATTATATTTATCAGCAATAGTTTTACAGTAATAAGATAACATATCTTTTTGAACAGTTATTTTTTCAGCAGCAGCTGGGTAGTCATTATGCAAATCATGAAGTTTTTCTGGATAATCTAAATCAACTTCTAATATATATACTTTTTCACTATCATCTCTGATGTTATTAACATTAAACTTATCAATCTGTTTTTCTGTAAGCCATCTAAATCCTCCAGTTGGAAGATATTGACTCATAGCCCATCCATATAAATTATTAGCATCAAGATACATAATATATTTAGATGGTTCATTTTTATTATAATTTTTCATATATTTATTATTAGCTTTTCCATAACGATTAGCAATATAACTGATTCCCCCTCTCATTCCCTTTTCAATGAATAAAAACATATCAATATCAGTTATTAATTCTAATTTAATATCAGTCATTTTTAACATAGCATCCCATGATAACCCTGGAGATGAGAAATAATGACAAGGATCTAGCTTATAATATTGTAAACATGTTTTTCTAAAGTTTTCAAATACATCAGCTAATAGTAATATGTCTGATTTAATGTATAAATTATGATAATCTCCCATATTTTTCAAATTAAATGTATTCCAAACATTTTGAGCATGTTTATAGTCTTCATCTGATATATGTTCATTATTTAATATGCTGTAAAACTCTTCTTTTGTTGGTAGCTTTTTATTGAACTTATCAAAACTATCCATATAATCATAAGGATAAACACCTTTCCTAGCCATTAAATCAAGCTTTTTACCTTTAAAAATTTCTGAAGTATATTTTAATGCTTCTTTTGGTATATTACTTACAAGTTTTTCTAAGCTTGAACTCATAAATTGGAAACTGTCAATAAAAGTTAGATGATTACCTAACATGAAAGCCATATACTTTTCCATATTGTTGGGTATAGCATTAATATGCATTTGACGTTTTTTACCTTCTTTATCTATGTATTCATGTTTCTTAACAATATTTCCAATCTCTTGCATTATGAAATGGCTATTATAACCTCTCAAGTTGTGAAATATGACTGGTATTTTTAATTCTTTTGAGTTAAATTTGTTACTGAATTCTTTTGTAACAACTTTTTTACAATATTCGACGTCATCTAACATCTTCTCAAGAAATGTATAAACAGCTTTTTCACCTCTATATATTGTAAGAGGTTTGCTATATTTATCATTATAACAACATACAATTTTATAGCCAAATCCGCAATCTGTATGCTTTTGATATGCTTCAGTATATGACTTTGAATCTTTCTGCTGGCAGCCTGATATATTTTCTGTTATAGCTTCAAAGTCGGCATATATAACAAAAGGTACTAATTCTTCATGATGATGATTATTAAATTTCAATATATTGTTATCCTTATCAGGCATTTTTACTGCCTGTATTCCATTTACTGTGATGCAATTGTCTTTATGATCAGTCAATAATCTTTCAGAGCTGAAACATTGTAGACAATGCATACAAAAGTGTTTTCTTTCTTTGTGTTTTGTTTGATTGTACATGAACTTATTGAAATCATTAATAAGCACATAATGTGTACTTTTCTTTTCTTTTATCAACTCAGTTATCAATAATAAATTCACATTATCTTCAAACTTTTCTTTTGACACATATATGGGATATGGTTGTTTGTTTTCATAACCGAAAACATTTATGTTAATCTCATTTTGCTTCTCAATTTTATTATACTGCTTAGTAGTTACTGGGAATTCAATCCCAGTATAATTTAGCTTTTGTATATATTGTTTATCAGATTCTTTAATCCTCTGCGGATTTTTATCTTGTGGGTTTAAGCATCTAATATGACACCATCTAAAACATTCATTATCCTCATTCTTAATATTAATCAATCCTTTTTTACTATTTCTAAGTTCTGGTGGTAGATTAATATATGATGTGCCTTTCATTGGTTCATATTTCACAACATTAAGATAATGATTATCAACAGATTTAATAGTCCAACCAGAACCTTCAGATACCCATTTAGCAACTTTATTTAATATTTGTTGTTTTGATAAATTAAATGATTCTTTTATTTCAGTTTCATTTATAATAGTTTGTGGTGTACTATTAAAATAAGCAGCTTTATTAATTTGTCCATCATTTGCTAATTTTTCAAATGTTACCTTCAATGTTTCAACAAATTTTATTCCTTTTTCAGATTTTAATATTTCTATGATATGATATTCAAGTGCTTGTCTTGTTGACTTTAATTGTATAAGTGGGTCTTTATCATTTTTAATACCAATTTCAAAAGACTTAGTATAACCCTTCAATGCTTGATTCAATTGCTCTATCTTAGTTTTTGGTTTATATTGTTTCATTATTCTCTTATGCTCTTTTTTGATTTTTTCAAATTGTTCCAAGTATTTTTTATTTTTGATTTTATCTTGCTTATGTTTCTTAATAATTTGATGTAATTCAACATTATTAATTACATTTTGTCTGGTTGTTTTTCTAACTAGATCTAACCATTTATAACCTAATTTTTTAGCGGTTTTGTAGTATCGAGTTGAGAGTAGCTGGAACAGAGACATTCTATATTATATATTTATATAAAAATATATTTCTTTAATTGCGTTTATTTTTGGATATCAGCTAGCTAGCTAATTTGGTTTAGTATTAAATTTAATACTAAATCAAATTCAGAACTAAATATAATTTAATACTTATTTTTAGCTTGAGTGTTAGCATTTTTCTTATGCTTCTTTGTTTTTAAATGACTGAATTTACCAGCCATAGTATAATTTCTATTTCCACAGTCGATACATCTCCATTCTGTAGTTAACATGTATTTAGTAAAGTATGGTCTGTTTGCTGTCTTTCTTTCTTCTTCAGTGAAATATTTTCTTGGTCTTCCAGGGCCTCTCTTTACAGTCTGATTTTCCATTATATATATATATATATTATATATTTTTTATATTTTTAATAGTGTTTAAAATTTCTACGTTTTAAATATTTATAACTTTCTTCCAAATGTTTCATTATTTCAAATATAACATCATCATAAGAATTGCTGATAAAGTATTTGCATTTGTTTTTAATATACATATCCTTCATTTCCAACTGTTTTTTACTCACTTGATATGAACCAGTAGGGCTTTTAAATTCTAAACAAAGAGCATTATATTTACTTGTTGGATTCATTATAATGAGATCACATTGTCCTGGCATATATCCTTTCTTCCAAGATGTTATTCTCATACTTGATGTTATTTGATGTTCTCCAAGACCAGCAATCATAAGAGTTTGTGGGTATTTTTTTCTTATAAAATTAACAACTTTATAATGTAAATCATTTTCATTCTCAATTACTAATTTATTGCTGTTAATTTTATAATAACCTTTTTTTCTAATTGATGGTAATACTTTACTTGTTATCCAGTGTTTGAATTCTTTTGCTTGTGGTTTTTTAGAAGAAAGCATTAATGAGTACAAACCGGATTCATTTATAAAATAACATTTTCGAGTTATTTCTTGGGGCGTATTTGAGACACCTGAAGGATTTTTACTGTAAGCTTGGGGGACCGTTTTTGTCCACGAAGGATTTTGTAATATTTTGAAATCAATCAATTTTTTATCATCATCATCTACATAGTCTCTGATGGCTCTTCTTTCATTTTTATAATCCAATATCTGAGCTATCTCCTTACCCCGAAACCATAACTCATTTTTCTTATCAATATAACAATTGATTTCAACATTTAATTTTTCATTTTTGTACAATGTTTTTTGGAGTTCCATTCTATATATATATTATATATTTTTTATATTTATACATTTACTAAATCCCTCATTGGAATCCAACTATTGAAATCATCACTATATCCCTTCCACTTCACTAAAGCTTGTTTCTTTTTATAATCTCTACGAATGACTTTATCAATACGAAAAACATCCTGCTTAGCTTTCAACAACTCAAACTCATAGAAACTTCCCTGAATATCTTCACCTCTGAGATCTTTTACCTTATAAGTTATTGGATTTGTGTATTGAATCTTATCAACTGTAAACACTTCTTCTGTCCAATTTGGTGTATAACCCTTATCAAATACCTTTCTTTTATACTTAGACATTCGCACCTTATCACCTATTTTAAATTTTGGTTTTTGTTTTGATGTTTCCATATCACCATATAGATTAAAGTAAACAGTTCCTTCATTCTTTTTCTTTGATGCCTCAACTGGAGTCATTTTTATGCTTGAATGTTTTGTGTTGTTGTATTGATTTACTAATTTTGGTAACATATCTAGATATTGTGTATTACCTTGAACAGTGAACTGTTTCCACATTTTGGATTTAATTGTTCTATTCCATCTTTCAACCACTGAGGACTTCTCTTCATTCTCAGTTGAGTACATATGTATCCCATTTTTCTCTAATAAATCTTTCACATGTTTGTTATAGAATTCTTTTCCCTTATCAACCCAAAGATATTGTGGTTTTCTACCTCCTTTGAATATTGATTTAAATGCTTCAGTGACAGATTCACCTTTCTTATCCTTTAATGGAATAATCCAACCATATTTACTGAATACATCAATAACCATTAGAAGATATCGATAGCCTTTATTCCATTAACTAAACTGCTGCATTTCAACCAAATCACTTGCCCATATTTCATCGATATGATTTGTAATCACACGCCGCCGAGTAAATTTACGATGTATTGGTGTATGTAATTCATCTGCTAATTTTACTTGCCAGTTTTCTTCACTCGACGGCTGTTGACGTTTTTTTTAACCCCCATACCTAGCTGTTTCCCATGTTGTAAATCCCACATTAATCTATTAAATTTCCAATGATCCTCATATGGCCCACCAATATACCAATCTGGTCCATAATCACGCGCCATAGTATTAAATACCTCTTGCTGAATCTTTTTCTCAACAGGTGCATATCCTTGCTTCCTCATCTTTTCTTTTTGTATTTTTCCCTGTTGTCCAGTAATTCCAGCCCAAGCACGTTTGATAGTGTCTCCACTTGCAAAATCATCAAATGATTCTTTTGCCCCTTCTTCTTTTATCAATTTTGGTATGACTGAAGAAAGAGTTTTATTTGCTGCAGAATAACCAGGAATCGCATTTAATGAATCCATTACTCCCATACCTAATTTTGATTTGGCTGCTATAGTATTTCTAGCAATTGCATGTCCCCATTGTCTGTCTTTCCATGGAATAGCATCAAGAGCTTTAACCATTTTTCTATCAGCTTTATTCTTACATTTAACTTGATCACTTTTTTTCTTATTTCCACATACAGAATAATCAACATCATGTTGCATACTTACAGCGTCTGTTTTACCAGTAGGTTGTTGATATATCTCAAGTATTTGACCAGTGTTTGGATCATATCTCAGCTGCTGCTCTAAAGGATTACCAGGACCTGTATATCTATGTCCAGGCATAACAAAACCTTTCTTTGGCGCTACTTTTAATATAGCCTTGTGTATATCAATTGAACCACCTTTTATTTTTTTACTCAAGTCATTTGTAAAGCTGTCAAGGACTTGATCCAAATATTTATTTGCAACATTTTTTATTTTCTTCTTTGCATAATCTGATTTGATAGCCTTTGCAGCACCCCGTCGAGCAAGCAAAGCTCCAGAATTAGCCAAACCTTTTAAAGCAATCTCACCAATTGAATGACTATCATGAATGTCAAACAAATTGCCCCCAGCTTGTGGGGGCACAGCTAGTTTTCCTGTTTTTTTTTAGCTGGTGCTTTTTTAGCTTTAGCTGTTTTCAAATTACCTACTTTTAAACCTAATTTTTTAGCGAATTCTTTTACTTCTCTTTCAGTTTTCAAATTACTTGATTTTAAACCTAATTTTTTAGCGAATTTTTTTTCTTCATATTTTTGTTTTCTTTTTTCTTTTTTTTCTTTTGCCCACTTATCGAAAACATCTTGATCAAGCGCAACTCTTCCATAATATCTTACTTGTTTTTTGCATTCTTCCCAATCACCGAGTGCAGTTCCTTTTGGTTGTGGAACTTTAGAACCACAATATATTTTTGCTTTAGCATCTTTATCAGTTTTATTTTTTATAGCACCACCACTTGTTGTATCAAGCTTCTTAACAAATTTTGTCTTTGTTATTCCACATTCAGCACAAGTACAAAAAAACATTAACCTTCCATTCTTGGCTTGTTTATAACCAGATGGCTCAACACATTCTGTTTGTTTCTTTTGTTTCACACAGTATGATTTTACCATGTATACATATATGTTATATATTTTTGAAATAATGTTTGATAAATTTCTCATTTTTCATTGTATTATGAATGTCAAACACTTTTAATAAATCATGATATGAATTACCCTTATTCATTTCATTTAAAAAGTATAAACAGAAGTAGCCGCATGTTGTTGTTTTTATGTTCTGAATATGATTATTTTGGTGAAGCAAAGTCAAATTCTTTCTTTTCGCATGATTTACAAGCTCTTGAAAAGGAGGCATACCAAAACTGTCGAAATAATTGATAATGTTGTCTTTTACAAAAGTTGCTACCCAATGGCTTCCACTCATATATGATGGTTCAAGATTGTAAATGAATAATGCTTGGCTATGATTATGTGGAACTCTTTCATCCCTTGATAGAACATTATTGATTGGGATGTTTAGATATCTGCACCATTTTATTAAATCATGATTGCTCATCGGAATGTCTTTTTCAAATTTAGGTTTTACAATATTGCCCCTACGAGTGGGATTGAATTGGACGGGCTGTTTGGTCGTAATAGTAGACCTTTTCCCTTTCTCTTTTTTTTTGTTGGCTTTTTTTTTCCCATACCAGCTTGTGTCTTAGGCCATGATCCAATGAATGGTGGTGGTTGCCATGCACCCATTCTTGGTGCTCCTTTACCTCCTTGTGGGGGGTAAAGTGGAGGTCCAATCTGAGGAGCACCACTTTCAGTCAAAGCTTTCAATACCAGGGGAATTCCAATACTGGCGAGTAAAGTACCAAGGAAACCACCATATTGTTTTTTAGTTGGCTTCACAACAACACCTGAACCTGATTGAAGAGCATATAATATGTCTTTCTTTTGTTTTGAAGACAATAGGTGTTTGTTTGCAATTAGTGTGTCAATTTTGTTTTGTGGAATTAAGAAACCTCCTGTTTGTCCTTTGCCAGATATCTTTTTAACAATTTGACTTGCACCTTCACTAGCCAATCCTGCCAAAGCTGACAATCCTAATGTTTTTCCAATAGTAGGTAAAGCTGCACGTGCAAGGGCTAGAGCAGAAGTTAGTATACTTCCTCCAACTTGTTTTCTGATATTGGTCTTTGACAGCTTGATATCCATACCTTTCTTATCTTTACGATTTTTTTCTAATCTCTTTTTTACTGTTGCTGGGACGTATAAAATGTCATTTCCGCTTAGAGAGTTATTTGTTAGCCTTATAACAACTGTTTCTCTTTTACGGTGAGCGTCAATGATATTCTTCTTCTGATTTTCAGATAGTTTTACATTTATTTCAAAAAGTTGAGTCATTTCTTGTATATAATATATGTTATACAATTTTTGATTATATAACATATACAAAATAAGGAATATCTGATTACTGTCAATACTTTTTACACTATGACTAATTCATTTCCAACCTTGTCGATGACAACTTCTTCCTCATATAGGACAATAGCGTGCACGTTGAAAGGATCTGCACCATTTGCGTTAAGTTTATACCTAAAGATCAACTGTTTTGGATCTCTTGTTACTTTCTCTGTTTGATATGACAGATCAAAATATATGATGGAATAAAGAGAGTTGTAATTAGCCAGGTTGAGTTGTGTGCCGGTGTTGTAATCATTCTTTCTCATGGCATAGGACATCAAATCATTGAAGATCCTTACTTTTGACTCTGAGTCGTATTCGGTTTCTGGATAAAATACTCCATTCCCATATTCCAATCTGCAATTTGTAAGACTAGAATTATTATTAGCTGCATTTAGTTTAAAAGTGTCAAATATGTATGGATTCGCATTTTCATCGTCTGTTTTAGCTCTTTGTAGATACACTAAGATAGTCTTAACATTGTCAATACTGGAGGAGATCTGGAAAAATCCACTGCTTTGTGTTGCTGCGGAAACTTGATACATTTCTCTGTTATACTTCCAAGTTTTTTTTGTTAAAAATGAGTTGACGAACTTATCATATAAGCTGTCCTTCGGTATCATTTTTGGGACCCATAGTAAAAATCTATTGATGACCACTCGACTTGCAGCGCCAGCAGCTGCTTTAAAAATTAATTCATTATCATTCTGCAACTCTATATCAAACTGAAGTTGCATTGGAACCAACATTCGACCTTCTAACTCTTCGAAGAAACTGTAACGATTGAGTGGTATTAATACATTAACATCTTTAGCTGTTTCTGTCAAAAGGCGTCTAGCTTCAAACCCTTTATTAGTATCGGTTGTAGTGATATCAGTATCCAAATACCATAGACTATTTTTACCAACACTACGACTGAAATCATCACTATATTCAAGGAGGTTCTTGACAAAAGTAACTTTATGGAGATTATTAGTATCATACACAATCTTACCAGCACTCTTTATCATAATATGATTAATCAATGAATGAGATCCGTTGATAATTGTTGTACGTGCATCATTTGGAATTCCAGCTCCATCAGCTAAGAGTTGCAGCTGAAATTGCACCTCGAAATAAGCATTATACCAATCATAGAATGCAGATCTGTCATTAATTGTAAACTTATATCCACTTTTTTGTTGATGCTGACCATCCTCTGGAGCTCGAATGACATCATCTAGTTGAAATCGAACTAACTCATATCTTTGTAAATATTCACTTGTTCTGAAAGACATTATACTATTATGTTAGATAATTTTGTAATTATTTCCACCTTCTTTTTACACCATTACCTGATATCAATCTATTGATGAACATATTAGTACTTTCATTTTGCTGTTTTTGTTTAATGGGTGGGGTAATTGAATACATATTTCTAAGCTTTTTCATTATCAAATCTCCTGACTTCGCGGGTGTCTTTTTACCAACATTTTTCTTAGCCAACGTTTTTGCAGCAGACGACATAATACTCTTTATCGGTTTGAAAATATTATCAATGATAATCCCAGACCCTTTATGCGCATATACAAATTTACCAAGCTTTGGATGATAAAACCTCTTAAATTCATATGGTTTCATTTTATACTATTATGTTACATTATTCTACCCTTTTCAGAATCAGTGAAAAAGCTGCATCTGCTCCATTTAGGTTGATTAATCTCCTTTTTCCATCTGTGATATGTATCCTGATACTACTTATACTAATTTTATTGACGGGATTAAATGTGACTCTTCGCGGTTCGATGGTAAAGGAGTAACTAGGTCGAAGCACGCTGGTTGAGAAGGAATAAATGATGTCTGTATCTTGACCGTCTACAAGTGAATCGTTGATAAGGTCGCAATGAATATTGAGTACGTCAGTATCTTCACTGAGATTAGGCACTTTGGGTCCTAAATTCAATTCATCTTTCAACAATACCTTTTCAAACCCAATCAATTCATTGAAATTGCTTGCTGTTAAATCAAGTTGGTAATTTTTAGCTAATGTTACTGTGACTCTGAATGTTGTATTGCTGAATTCAAGAGTGATGGGATAATCAACAGTATTTGGACCATTTGGTACAACTTTTTCAATCTTAGTTATGTCCTTGATGTATGTATCGAAATCTGTATAATTCCAAACTCCTGCTGGGAAAGTAATTTCATGAAATGTTGAGCCGTTATCAGAGCTATACTTTATTAATTGATTATTATATGAGGAATTTACATTAAACCATGTGAACGACATGTTAATGATTCGGTTAAGGCCTACCACATATTCAGAATTTTTACCCAATATTATGGGATTTGTGAATCTAGTTTTAAAATTCTGAGGAGTGTTGTTTCCTTGATTTTTAACACTATATGATGACAATACAATCTCTCGATCCATGTGTATATAATACATTTACATAAATTATACTTTGAAATACTTATTATACAATTTATTATACTGCGATCTATTAATTGTTGCCATTTTCAATAATGTGTCCAATATATTGACTCCTGTATTTCTCATCTGAATTGATGTGTTACCTGCAATAACTTCACCAATGATTAATTCTAATTTCTTGAGAAGCTGCTTTACATCGTTGAAAAACATAATATTACCACCTCTCTGTCTTCTTCGGCCTTTGATGCCTGAACCTTTCATTGTTTGCAGTTTAGTATCATAATGTTTTATGTATTCATTTAAAATATTTCTTACATTGTCTATTCTTTTATTTCTCACCTGCTTTTCAGCTTCTGTTATATACCCTTTTTTGAATTTATTTGTAACATCTGCTTTAAAACCATTCAATCGTTGTTTTTCCTTTCTTGCTTCCGTTATTATTTTTTTGAGATAATTTTTGGTCCTTTTATCAGTCATTTCTGGCTTATTAATAAACTTTTCAACATTTTCATAATCTGTAATACCAATATCATTTAAAATAAATTTGATTTTATCCTCATCCTTTATTTCATAATCAACTCCTTCATCATCATCATATTCAGGTGGCAGCTCCTGATGATCTTGGGGAAAATATTGCAGCTCCTGATGATCTTGGGGAAAATATTGGGGATCAACATTAATCTCCTTCTTTCCTTCCATAAGATCTTGTAAAGATTCTTCATAAAGATCTTGTAAAGATTCTTCATATGTTGGTGGTTTTGGTACTATTTGTTTTTCTTGCTCTGGTGGCACATAATCACCATAATCAATCAGACCTTCTACATCCATGTCTTCATATGGATCTTCCTCAATACCATAATCCGGAACTTCCCCTTTCTTCAGTGGTTGTTTTCTCTTTCGAAGTATATTTGAAACCAAATTAGTTTTAATTACATCATCTAATTTACTTGTCACTGGTTTGAATACCTTCTGTAATGACTCTTGGCTTGTCTGCTGACCAATATTATGTTTTGTAATTGTATCATGGACATAATTGATTTTATTCCCTAATTCAGATTTACTTTTTGCGAGTTCTTTCCATCTAAGTAAACTCATTTGTTGTTATATTATTATGTTACATAAAAAATGAAAATCGTATATAAAAAATAACGTTAAACATTATGTTGAACACCATGTTGAACACAACGTTGAACACTATGTTGAACACCATGTTATATTAAATTAATATACCAATATAGTATAATGAAAATACCAAATTTTGATGTTAAAGATGATGTAGCCTCAAACTTCAGACAACTATACAATTTCATGCCTCATCAATGTTTCCGGATGCTGATTTGTGATCCAAGTGGTTCAGGAAAAACAAACACACTGATACATATGATCTACAATCTACTATATTTTGATAAAATTTATCTCTACGCGAAAAACTTAGAACAGTCTAAGTACCAGAATCTTATGAACGTCTTCCAACCTATCAGTAATGAAGTTGGTTATGATGTTATTGAAGCAAGTAATGATGATATTATTCCAGTTCAAGAGCTTGATAGTAACTCACAGAAAATTGTTATCTTTGATGATTTTGTATGTGAGAAGAACCAAAAACCACTGGTTGACTATTTTATACGAGGACGACATAAAAATTGCAGTGTGATTTATCTGAGTCAAAGTTATTATAAAACGCCAAAAGACATAAGATTGAACTGTTCACACTTCTCCATTTATGAATTCCCAAGTGCTAATGAGAAGAGTTTAATTTGTCGTGAAAACAGTATTCCAAAAGAATCATATGAGAAAGCAACGGAAGAACCATACAGCTTCATATACATTGATAAACCAAGAAAATTTACAGCTAAAAATTTCAATGAAAAAATATAATATAATTATATAATGAGTTATTCAAATGGACTTTTACCAACATCATCAACAACAACAATGATGAGTTCACAACGGGGATTGCCTGGTATTGGTTTTAAATTGACTGATGATGGAAATTATGATATGAATCAGAAATTGATTAGGAATCTTGAATGCCCTCCAGATGTTGTTGAGGATGATAGCTATGATCACTACGTCCAAGATCTCAAGTCGGGGGTTAACAAAGAATACCTCAATAGTAAGTTCCTCAAAAAAGACAATGACGGGAATTATTTTGATTTAAATCAATATGTTATTAGAAACACAGAACCATATCATGATGGGCTTTTTGGAGATAATGATTTGGTTAGCAAAAAATATGTGGACATTAAAAATAATAGTTTATTACCTCTTGATGGGTCAAAACAAATGACTGGTGATCTTGACATGAACAACAAACACATAAACAACATCAGTAGTCCTTCAACAAAGTTACAAGCAGCAAATAAAGCGTATGTTGATTTGATCTCATTGTCAGTCCTCGGTGAGAATAAGATGCTTGCAGATCTTGATATGAACAACAAGAATATTATCAATTCACCACAAATCACAACAATAAGTGATATATTAAACTATAGAAGTCAAAATGTTGTTTTCACTGATGGAAGAAATCCAATGAAAGCTGATTTAAATATGAATGGTAATCACAAAATAATCAATTCAGCAAATCCAACAAATGATAATGATCTGATCACTAAAAAGTATATGGAAGAGCATGTGGGTCAATCACATGTAACCGCTTCCAACAGATTAAATGCTTTCAAATATATTATGGATAATCCTGGTGGACAATTAACTGAAGAAGATGATGTTGAATTTGGAGATGTGGTGACTGTGCAATCAAGTCCTCATTCAATAAATAAAAATGCTGTTGACACAAAACTACTTTTGGACTTGAATAAAGGATATTATAGTTCGAGAATAGCGGTTAATCTATATGTTTTACCAAACAATGATTACACAATGGCTTTTGAACTTATTTGGACTGATAACAGTATCGATTGTGATACTATATCTATCAATGGTGTTAGTGCTATTGAAACGATTCATAATGTTTTGAAAAAAGTCTTTAATAATTATGTCAGATTGATTGTTCAGTTCACTAAAACACAAAATATTGGAAACAACTATTTATATATCGATGTTATTATGAAAATGAAAACAGGGATATCATATACTAAAAAACTTCAGACATACATACTATTTTATGGTGTTAAAGGTATTCAATCAAATGTGGCACCAAGTATTTATGATACTTTATGGACTGTTGGTGATGGTAAGATTGTAATGAATGAAGTCATTGATATGGGTAGTAAAGAAATTATTGGGATAAAAGAAGATACTGTTGATTCTGGTGTTGTTAATTATAAACAACTTGTTGCATACTGTTTGAGTCTTGAAACAAAATTGAATGATTTAATCAATAAAAAACAGAAACAAAGCTATTATGAAGAGTTATTTGATTATTGGTTTGATTGTCTTGACCCAAATATGTTTAATATCAATAAAACAGCAAATGGCGCTGTTGTTAACAAAATAAATAACCGGTTGTTTTTGGACACTACACAAGATCTAGATGATTTTGATATTTCTCAAGGTTTTGTGTTAGGAGCGCGTTTTGACATACCTAATATAGACATAAATGGTGATATGACATTGATGGTTACTTTTAAGCATAGTGGAGTTGGCCAATTAATTCAATTATTTTCATTTGGGGCGAATAATTATATCGGCTATATCACCATTAATAGAGATGTATTAGAACTTTCTTTTGGTGAAAGGAAATTTGTCAAAGCAATATCATCAAATTATGAAAATAAACAAGTAATTATGTGGTTTGCAAAAAGAGGTGATCTTTGGCAGGTTTGTATATGCGATAATGCTGTTTTCATCAATGAAACATTGAATATAAATGTTGACTTTAGCAGAATCACATTAGTATTCACAAAACATATTCAACGTATTGGATTCAGCCCTAAGTTTTATGCTGTAAATAACCCAGAATTCCATAAAATATTATTTCTCGAGAAATTGAGAGGAACATACTTTATATAATCAATTGATATATGAAAACTGAAAAGATAAGAATTTGGTTGAAGAAAGTAAAAGACTTCATTCTTTGCTGCAGAAAAACAATGGATGAAGTTGAGGATGTTGTTGAACAAATAGATGGAAGTATAGATAATATATAATATGATGGAATAATATATTATATATGAAAGATCAACATAAAAGCATATTTAACTGGAATCACATATCAAACAAACTGACAGAAGATCAGATAAAGGAATTAAAATCATACTACCACACATATCATAGAAAGTGTTGGGTATATAAACAAGCTGTAAAACACTTTAAAAAATGGAAATTGTTGGGTAACTCACTGTCTATCATCTTTGCTTCTGGAGGTATAGCCTCTTCTTTAGCAACAGGTGGTGTTAGTTTGATTGCTATTAGTACGACAGCACTTATAATTCAAGGCTGGATGAAGCATAAAGACCTTGATTTGAAAATACAAAATTCAACATATGCTTATCAAAGTTATAATCATCTATTAATTATGATAAAATATGCAATGAGATTAGGTGAATTTGACAGAGAATGTTTAATTAATTCAATGAATAATATTGATAGTTATGTTATTGATATTGGACCTGTTGTTGATAAATTTTTTATAAAATATGATCAGATATTTTGTCCTGAAGAATAGATTTAATTTTATCACCAATCAGATTTATAATGTCATTCCAATATTTATTATAAGATGCTAGTGTCTTTTTTGATTTAGTTATTTTTATAGATTCATAAGGAAGCTCAAGCATTATAAATAATTTCATTATGATAAAATTTATGCTTATTATTCTTTTTCTTGATGGATCGATTTTATGAACAATCTTATTAATCTCTGAAAATATTTCTTTAATCTTATTTTTATTTTTAATAGTTAATTGAATATTATTATTTTTTGATATCATCCATAAAATATTATTAACATGATATTTTATACAATATACTGATTTTCTTTTGATATTAATATATTTTCATAAAAGTTAAAGTAATCTATTATACCCTCAGTATTATGAACTGAACCACAATTTAAACATGTTAAAAAATTATTTAGATTTTGTATATTTTGTTTACTACAACATTTTTCAAATCTCTTTTCATTTGGTTCACTACAACATTTTATAACTTCATCTAATATAGGTTTTTCAAAAAAAGGACAATAATCTTCTTTTAAATCTCTTAATTCATTATGTAGTATATTATTACAAGTTATGATATAAGTAGGAACATCTGATTTTAATATTGGGGCTTTATTATCAATTACTTTTTTTAAAAAATCCATTTTATTAATTCTTTTTGTTAAAACATTTAGGTTATAATTACAGTTTATGATTTCATCACCAATTATTAGATCATCATAATATTTATCATAACAACTAAGTCTATCAGTATAATTCATCTTATATATTATTATATAAGAAAATATATATAGAATATATAATGGAAAAAACTGTTGAATATTGGACATGTGAAATTTGTAATAAAGATTATAAATTAAATAGTAAAAAAAGTCATTTAAATTCACATAAACATATAGATAATGAAATAAAAAAAGATGAATTATGGAAAGACATTTTAGATACATTTATTCGTGATAGAATTTCAAAGATACATAAATATAATGATTATTATGGAATAGATGAAAGTGATGATGACATCAGAAATAGATCAATAAAAGATGTACAAAGAGAGGTAAGACAATCTTATCTCAGATATAATAAGTCATTTGATATGATGTTAGAACAAATGATATAAAACAATAATTCCAATACTGAAATTTAATACTTATTTATAATGGACATTATCTATACTTCGTATAGATAATATCATTCAATTCCCCAGTTTTAACAACAGGACTAATATTCAATACTGAATTATCTAGCTAATATACAAATACTGAAATTCAATATTGGATTTCAATATTAGATTTTAGTTTGATAATTTAGTTAAAAAATTCAGTCAAAAAATTCAGTCAAAAAATTCAGTCAAAAAATTCAGTCAAAAAATTTGCTGAAAAAATTTGCTGAAAAAATTTGCTGAAAATTAATGTGCTCGTACATGTGCTCGTACCCCCATTTCCTATACTACTGTTAGGTAATTTAAAATCATTGTTGCGTTAGAAGCGTTGAACGTTTGTATTAATTTGTATCTAAGGACTTTTTTCGTTAATTATTTTCATGCGGAGAGGAAAGGCACCCAGCTTTCTTGCTCCTCCCCAAAAAAACTTGGCTCACACGTTTCACTCCCCTCCCCCCGCCCCCACCTCACTGCCTTGTAAGCTTTCGATTGTTTATAAATTTAGTCACCTATTTGGCAAACAAACAATACCGAAAGTTTTAAGCCACAATCGTTTGTTCACAAAAGCATAATAGTTCCTGTGCAACCTGCACTGGACACGTTCCATTTTTTTTGTGCTGGCTTGAATAATATGAGGAAAATAAAACCGTATGCGTTTAGAGGATCGGAACACCTGAAAACAAATTAAAAATATGGAAACAGGGCTTGTTATTTTAATATAAAGATTATGCTGACAGATTTTCGACAGATGCAGACAAACTAATAAGATACAAAGCTCAATAATAAGCTTAAAATGAAAAACGACTTACCATGGAAAAGGAAAGCAAGTGAATCCAAAAAATCAGAAAACTCCTGACCGGTGCCAAGTTCAAAACAAAATGACTGACTTCTTTCTTCATGGACCACTAACTAGCATCCAGTCTTCTGAGTAGACCACGTGACCGGTGCTTGATTCTCGTACACAAATAAATAAATCAGCTCGCCACACCAAAATGTAGGAATTCTTGCTAGACTAAAACATTACCTTCATTTTCTTGTGCTGAAACAAGTATATTATGCTTTGACCTATCCTTACTTAAGCTATGGGATTATTGCTTGGGGCAGTGTCAGCGATACACGAGTAAATTGTCTGCGTACCAAGGCCAAACAGGAGAAATGCCTTCGTATCACCATTTGCGCACATGTTAGGGAAAGTGCTAGTCCCTGGCCTATTACAAACTTTTAGAAATTCTTAAAGTGCTACTACGACGAAAAAATGTTGTCTTGTTCTCTTTCGATTTCGATTTTGTATTTGGCAAGAATGCACCATGCCAATTATCGCGCTTTGAGCAACGATTTCTTGTTTAAACTGTCCGCCATTACCAGTTTATTTTTGCAATATGTGAACCCAGCTGATTAGTATGCAGCAGGAGCTTTCAGAAGCAAGTTGCTGTTTTACATACCAAATATGCTGGTTTTAATACAAACGTTCAACGCTTCAAACGCAACTGATGATTTTAAATTACCTAACAGATCATACATAGTCTCTCTGACAAGAGTAAACCAAACGACAAGAGTAAAGCAAACGTTATTACCGCAGGATTGAATGTCCCTAAATGACCACTACAATCATGGCCGTAGCGTGGTTTTTCCGTCTCGGACACATATAGAAGGGGGAGGTAATCGAGCGCCGACGGCGCGAGCCAATGAGCGGGTCTGGGGGCATGCTACCCTAGAAAATTTTTACTTTTAAAGCCTTGGAAACGCCATTTCCCGTGTTTTCTAGAAGGACGTTTGATAAATCAAAACATGAAATAAATAAATAAATATATATTTTTTTAGATTTCAGAGGTACTGACGCACCTGTGTACGTGCGTGTATGCCCTTGGTAATTCTTCGTTTTAGGTATTTAAGACAACGAATTGAAATGTCGCAATAGAGAAACACTGTTCCACAACACTTTTTATAAAACTAATCACTGACACCTTAGACCTTATATCCTAACACGAACTTTCCTCACCAAGTTGAAGAAAATGAGGTGATTGTACGAGAACGAGCAAAAAGAGAAGGAAAAAGAACGTACAGTAAATGTATACAACATATATCCAAGTCTAATTTACATTTTTCTAATCTAATATATGCTGTCATTTTACTTGACCGTGGCGGTGGCCAACCTGAAAGGCTTTGCTACTTTGGCCACCGTTTACACATGAAAATTATTTTTTTATGTCGCTACCTTTCCTTTTATGAATTATTTCCACTTATATTGACAGTGTAAATAATGAATTGAATTGAATTGAATACGAAAATGGTCTTTTCTACTTAGGCAATAGATTATTCGCTCTTGATTTCGTCACATTTAATTAGGCTTTTGACGATAGTGAGTGAACATGATTTAGTGACGAATGGCTTGTATTGGTGGTTTTCACTGTAACACAATTAAAAACTAAATTCGAAACAATTCAGCTACAGAAGCTAAGAATTTTAGATAGCGTAGAAGTCTCAGGCCTGTGCGGTGTGCCGTTCGCGAGTTATTTCCCGAAACGTACCACACAAATTTACAAAGCTCAGTATGGAGACGCCATATTTGTGTCCTCCTGAAGTACACAAATATGGCCGCCGTGATGCCCGACAAACCGTCCGGAACTCAAGTGTACTATAATAGCGACTTCTTAGTATATCTTAAATATTTAAACTGCTGAAATCGAAAGGATAGGCTTTTTCTAAACAAAACAGCATTGTCACGGCACTCAGCTTGATGTCAAATATGGCGGAAAACTCAAATATTCAAAATGCTCTATTTTCAAACAGAAGGGCACTATTGAGCTGGAAATGCAGAAATAGAAATGCATATTTTTAGTTCACCTTACACCTAGTGGCAACGAAAATTCAATAGGCCTAACTATTTTTTAATTCAGAATTTTATGACGTCACACGAAAACCAAGAATAGATAACATTATAAATTACATTGCCGGAAAAATTTGTTACACAGGCCTGCATTCTGCACTTTGCATTGTCCACAATCTCTGTTATCATTGGCTGAGGCATACAGAAAATTCATGTTGACAACAAATAATGACACGGACTGATAGAAATTTAGCCACAGATATGCGTGCCACGGACGGATGGGGGGGAGGGGGGGGAGGGGTGCAGGAAAAAATAAAGTTCTACCGCATCCGCGGAAAGTTTAGCCCGAAATAAAGTATTACTGGATTCCGTATTTGCATGATGGCGGAATTATCATGGCCTTTTCCTGTTTTCGGCTTCAGTCTTTAGCCTCGGCAGATAACAAAACCCCATTCAACAATTGTCAAAACCAACTATTTGTATTTCAGCTTGTTTGATTGGCACGAAAACAAGCTTTACGGTAAAGGTTCGTAAACGGAAGAAGTTCTCAGTAATTAAGCAATAGACCACACTTTCTATGGGTTTATAGGGGTAATAACCCACGCGACACACATAATACTGGGTGGTTCTGGACCACAAAAAATTTCCCTTTTGCTGGCATTGCATACCCGGCTCCAACTTGTCGCCGGGTATGCAAAGCCAGCAAAAGGGAAATTTTTTGTGGTCCAGAGACCACCCAGTATTATGTGTGTGGAATGAACATGGCAAAAACCACTGCGCATAAGAGGAGGCTGCACGCCTTCAAATGGAAAACGGGGGCACAGCGCGGCCACAAAATCGGAAAGGCAACTTTCAAGGAAACATTTAAGCATCGGTGTGCACAATTTTTAATTGAATAAAAAATTCACAATTTATATATCATGGTTGTGCTCACAATAACCGCGACAAAGAACCCGATCACTGTGTTTTTTGAAAAAACAATTCCAGAAGCGAAAAGTGTTTCATTGCTGTCATGCACGCTTCCAAATTCGTGGTATAATTTGAAAAATAAAGGGGAAATATTTTTGAAAAAAGATATCAACAAAATACTTTTAAAAATTGAATTACCCCCAGGGCACTATTCAGCAAAAAATCTGAAGAAAAAAATAGATGAAAAGGTTGAAACAACAATTATAAAAATTCCGATTGAATTAAATTCACCTTTCGGACAAATGGAAATAAATAAAGAAGAAATTCAAACTCTTGAATTCAATGAACCTCTGACCAATTTTCTCGGGCTTCCAAAGTCAAGTTTTTCTTTCAACCATATTATTGTCAAGAAGTTTGCTTCTCCAGACAAATATTTTGTTTACTGTGATTTGGTTGGCTCTGAACGCAATCTGGAAAACGGGAAACGGTCAAAGTTGATTTCAATTTTTGATATAAAGGGGAATCCTTTTGAAAACGTTTATTATAAAAATGATGCTATTTTCAGACAACGTGAAGCAAGCACTGGACAACATGTAAACAGTGTCACGCTTGAGGTTAAAGATGAAAATGGAAAATTGTTCGATTTCCGCGGGGAAAAAATAAATTTTGTTTTGCGGATAGATTGATTGTGACAAGTTTTTTTTTCTGAGGTTCACCCAGCTTCCGCTTCAAGCATCGCCTCAACAACTTGTTGGGTTATCTGTCTGACATCTTTCTGCCAAACGGGTGTGGAAAATTCTTCCAGAATAACGAAAATCATGTGAAATATCGTGATCATTGTATATTCAGTAAACATTTAATTGCGTTTTTCAAAAATCAGAGAGAATTTTTTGTTTTTTCCTTCAAAGTTCAGTTCAAATTTGCGCTGGACCCCGTCAGTTTTTTTCGAAACTCTTCTCGAATCTCTTTTTTTATTTTTTCAATATCAGGATATGGTGGAGGTGACTCGGACGGTTTTTTGACGAACTTTGATCGCAAAGCCTCTTTAAGTTGCCGATATTTTTGAATTTCACTTGAAATTTTTTGGAATTCAGAGTCTGAAACACTGTTGTCATTCAGAGCTTTTGACACATAACTGTTTATCGTGTCATGTTTTGCAAGGGCAAGAGCATGAATTTTAGTATGTTTGTCGGCTTTTCTTTCAAGCTTTTTGTTCAAGACAACCAGACCTGTGGAAGCAAAACCTGAAAGGCCCGCAATTGCCGCAATTGGAGCACCAATCACAATGCCGACCCCAGTGAGAGAAGTTGCAAAGGCTGTGGAAGACAGGCCGGCTGACAAAACCCCGAGAGAAGCCGCGGAATAGTGAATCACTTTCCGAGCTTTTTTGTATTTTTTCAAAACAAGTCTGTAATGTTCGGCCTGATCGGCAATTTCTTTTTCAATTTTGCTTATCGCAGTAAGCCGGAAATTCTCGGCATTTGTTGTTTCAGCAGGGTCGTTTGGATACAATCTGCTTTGTGTTTCAACCTCATCCGGAGGAGCGCTCGGCAAAACAGGTGATGAATACATTTTGTATTGAACACAAAAATAATGGAAAACGATTTTATTTTGTTCCGTGCAATTTTTCAATTGAAAAATAACAGGGAAAAAGAAAATGAACATATGGAAAACCGCAAACAAACAAGATTCTGTTGCGTATGACTATCTCGAAAAACTTGCGCAGTCTGACAGCTCCACAAATGCAAAGCTTGCGCAAGCCAAGGCGTGGGCGACTTTTTCTGCACGTTTCCCGAGGGCTGACAAAAGCAAATTTGAAGCCCAGGTATTTTTTGCACCGGACAACACAGCAACAGCCGAAATATTTTTCAAAGAGGGACCCGACAGTCTACAAAGTGTATTCGGATCAGATCGCAAATATTGGAGCGCAGAAATGAAAAGAGCTCTGGGTTTGGTTGAAGTTGGCGGTTTTCCTTTCCAACTGACGCCACGCCCAGAAAAAAGTTCACTGGCGGTTCCAGCAGTTCCATTCGAAGAAGCTGCACCGAGTTTGAAAAAAATATTCAACAAAGCAATCAAAATTTATGTCACCCCTGACCAGTATTTTACAACAAAGTTTAGAGAGATATTTACCAAGGAACAACCGAAATTCGAAACGTCAAAGCCCGCGAAAAAATGGCTGGCGAGGCCAGATATGTCTTTCTGGGAACAGCAGCTGAACTTTGCAGTGTGGTGCGCGACAACAGGCTGCGGAATATCTCGAGAAGTATTTGACAAAGACAGCACGCTGAAGCTGCCGCCACAGGTACGAGCGTTTTACATCTTTCACGTGTACTTTACGGTTCGCCGCATCCTATTTCAGCTCGGAGGTATCCAAAGCTTTAGCGCATTGCCGGGTGATCCAACATGGAGTCAGTTTAACAACAAATATGACGAAGCTTCTTATAAAAGATTATGTGCTGAGTTCAAAGTTCCTTCATCAACCGATTTTCGGTTTACAATAGGGCCGAACCACGGGCTAGGAAGCGTTTATATTTATTGCCACGATCCTTTCATCCTGAACGTGCCCTATCCATCAGCAAAAGCAAAATTCGATGATGAAGATCCAAGGGCGTCAGAAAAGGGAATATCAGTTTGTTTCATAAGAAATGATGCAGCTGAAGAGCAATTCAACTGGTTCGCACCAAAAACCACAACAGGTTTGACCCAGGCAGGTTTGTCGAGAATAAACCAGTCGATTGAAGCATTTGTGTATTGCATCTTAGGTGCGCAAGTAAACGTCCGCAGCAGCATTCTGGGGGCGGGAGGCAGAGCAAAGGAGGCCCAGACCGAGTTTCTTGTCCTGGTTGAAGACGCAGTGAGGCAGCCCGACCTGGCAAAGAGCGTGCAGCGTTACCAGCTGGCGGTGGACGAGGCAAAAGTGCGGTTGAACCTTGCTGTGTGCCCGGGCGCTTGGTTGATGCCAGGCCGCATGGTTATCAACACAGAAAGCACGGTTGGTTACAACAACCAGCTCAAACAAGCGATTCCGGGTATGAAGCTGGGGGTCAACGACGGGGCAAACAAAAACACAAAAAAAGCTGCCCTTCAGCACATGGATGGCGGGAAATCAAAAATAAACCGGCCAAACAGCCATCCTTCGAACCCAATTCACAAAGCGGCCACAGCTGAAAGCAAAAAAGATTTGAAACCTGTTGCACCGACAACACAAGAGTCTGCACAAACGCAAGTGCACGAAGAAGAACGAGTGCCAATGGCTGGCTCGGGAAGTGATTCTCATGACAAGAACAAAATTCTTCTGATTGTTGGCTTTGTTGCAATTGCAGGTTTGTTGTTTTTGGCATTCTATCCCGAAGAAGATGAAGATGAAAGTGAAAGTGAAAATTAACGATTCTTTTTGACATAGCCTTCAACCAGAAAGGCCACAACAGCCAAAATCAGGATCCATGTGTGCTCAGCAAGAAAACCGATAGCCTCGCCAGCAGTTTTGAAAAGAAAAGAAACCATCGTCCCAATGAGGCCCGGAAGGATGCCTGCCATTTTTTTGCCGAGGTCTTTCAGCTCGGTTCCCAATTTTTTGGCCACTTCTTTCAAATTGTTTCCAATGAGATCAATGAGAGAAACAATCAATGCGCTCGCAGAAAGAACGACCGCTGTCAAAGTCAAACCGTGTTTTTTGAAGATCTCTTTTATGCGCTCACGCAATGGCTTGGCTCTTTCTCTTTCGTCAATCTGCGTTTCTAGCCGGCCAAGTTCGTCTTGTCTTTCTGCAATTCTTTCTCTGACTGATTCTTTTTCAGAATTTGAAGCGTTCTCATCATCGATGATTCTCTGGTCTTCTTCATTTTTGCGTTTGAGTTCGGCAGCATGTTCTTTTAATTCATCTTCTCTTTTGGTTGTGTTGAGTCTTTCTTCAAGATAGTTTCTTTCTTTTTCTTTTGCGGCGAGTCTTGCTCTGCCTTTGTCAACTTTTGCCTTCTCTTTTTCAAAGTTTTTTAGTATTTTATCAAAAACAGCCAACTCTTTTTTTCTCGTTTTTAAATCATCTTCATAATTTTTTCTCAGTCGCTTCAGTTCCTGCGTTTTTGTCTCTATTTCAATGCTCGAACCATGCTCATTTTGAATTGCATCAAGCTGTGCTTGATTTTGATTAATTTTGGTTCTCAGATTTTGCATATCTTTTTCTGCTATTTCTTTTTGTGCGACAAGTCTTTGTTCCTGTTCGAGTTGTTTTTCAGATTCTCTTAGTCTTCGTCTTTCTTCTCTGATATTTTCTCTTTCTTGATCGATAATTGATTCAGCTGTGGGACCGAGTTTGTCTTGGAAGGTATCAACAAAGCTTTTAATAAAATCAGAATCATCATCTTTTAAAATCTTATACGTTCCTCCTCTTTTCCCAGTTGCAACAATTTTTCCTTTATTTTCCTCCTTTCCCCGTCTTATATGCAACCCCTCAATATCTGCTTGTGGGAACCTTCTTTTAATCATATCAACAGCTTTTTTCATTTTTTGTCTGAGATAGCTTTCACTTAAAAGTTTGTCTATTGAATCATCATTCAACAAAGGAGTTTCTTCTGTGTAAGAAGTGTCAGGCAGCCCACTCTGTTCGTGTCGCATATTTTGCATTTCATGTTGTTCAGCACCATGGTTTGGTGTTGATGCGGAATAGGGTTGGGAAGGCTGGGTTATATTGACCTCTTCTTCATCGTCATCTTCATCGTCTTTTTCGTCAAGTTTTTCATCAAGTTCAGGGTTATCGTGCCCAAAAAATCCACCTTTCGCCATTGCGAAATATATCTTGAATATTTTTTCATTTAAATAAAATAAAGTGCTTTCAAATAGATGGCGGTCCAAGCAAACCTTCTTCCAACGCACACAAGAAAAATTCTCGGCGCGATGAAAGCCGAGCGCACGGTCAAGCGCATCACTTTTAATCCAAGTGAAGCCAAACCCGGCGAGACGCTGAATGTTTACGTGCCCAAGCTGAATGAGAACGATGTCCTCGTGCCAGGCTCCCTCAGTCTGCGATTCGACATCGACCTGTCGGGTGGTCACGCCGACAACTTCCTCGTTCAAAACGTCACCCGCGCTCTGGTCGAAAAAATGGTCGTGAAGTTCGGAGAAAATCTGCAGGACACGGTGGGTTATGGCTTTTACAAGATCTGGGAGGACCTTTTCCTCTCGCAAGAAGAGCGTGACAACATGCTTCTCGAGGGCATCCAGTCTGAAGACCAATGCAAAATCCGTTCAGACTCGGGGGACAAAAAAACTTCGGGCGTTGACGCTGAAAACGAGCTGGAAAAGGTTTTTGGGAAAAAATACCACATCCGCCTGGACCATCAGATACTGACGGACCACGGAGTATTTTATCATAAAGCTCTCCAAAACAACCTCATTTTTGAGTTGACCCTTGCGCGTGCCGATCAGGTTGTCAGAGGCTCTGATCCCACAAAACTGGAATACATGCTGAAAAACATCCAGCTCGAGTACGAAATGATTAAAAGCGAATCCTTGGCGGACGAGGCGAGCAGTGTTTACAACAGTGGCAAGGAGTTCTTGTACGATCATGTGCACCGGGATAAGGTGGTGACCTTCAAAAAAGAAACCGACACAAGGTTGAACATCAAAATTAACCAACAAAGAAGGTCCCTGAAAGCCATTCTTCTCCTTTTCATTGAGCCTTTCGCGGGCGGTGCCAGAGATTCAGAAAAGTTCATTAACCCTGACATCGTGAAAGCCGATGTCACGGTGAACGGCGTGCCCAACATGGTCTTCAACAACGGGATCGAATTGAAAGACATGTGGCGCGAAGTTGACCGCTTTTTTGGCAAGAAAAAGAACAAAACGCAGCACATGAATATGAAAAAGTTCTACACCGGAGACAGGTTCGGGCTTCTGATCGATTTGCGCTCAATGGCGAGTCAAGAAATGCATGGAAGCGGCACGCGGCTTGTCGACTCATCAGATGGAATACAGATTGAACTCCAGCGGAAAAAAACCGGCTCAGGCGATGTGTACTGCCACGTCTATGTTATCAGCGACTCGATGTTGGGAGTATTGAGGCAGCAACTTGAAACTGTTCAGTATTAATTTGAAAATTGCTCCCGTTGATATAATGGACCCAAAAAGAATCCCGTTCAACGCTCTCGTCGTGGGGCCAACGAATTCAGGCAAAACAAAGTTTGTGGTGGATCAGCTCCGCGGCCCCTTCCACGGCAAGTTCGATTTCATTGCGCTCATCTGCCCGACATTCATACACAACATGGCTTTTCATCGTTTCGCTGAGAAAGACCCGCGTTTTTATGTAGTGGTTTGCAAACAGCATGAAGTTGAAGCTTGGTTGAAGCTTGTTTACTTTTTTTTGGAGGGCACCAAGTCGCTCATTATCCTCGATGACTGCGCGGCCTCGAAAGATGTGAAAAAGCGCACAGGTGAGCTGGTCGAACTTGCATTCAGCGGTCGCCACGCAGGGATCAGCACGTGGGTGATAACCCAAAAGATGACCAGCATCACGGCCTCTTTCCGCGAAAACGTTGCGGCGCTTGTGCTTTTTTACACGCCCTCGTGGAAGACATTGAAAGCGGTTTTTGATGAATTCGCCGGCGAACTTTCTCAAGATGAATTCAAAGAACTCATTTCAAAATTGAAAAAAACACAGTTCTCTTGCCTGGTGTTCGCACTTCAGTACCCGTTTGGAATAAAATTCTTCACACCCAACAGCGTGTCCCAATTAAAAATTGAAAATGAATAAAAATTCACAAATATAAAATGACGGACTTATCAACACTCGATGACTTGGACTTGTCGGGCTTGGACTTGCTTGAAGCTGAGGCAGTGAGCGCGCCCGCCGGCATTGTCCCCGCTGTTGTTTCAACGCAGCCTGATATCCCCGCGATGCGCGAGCAGCTGGCCGTGCTTGTGTCAACAGGAAAATCAAAAGAAGCCATCGGGCAGCAGCTTTCACACGAGCAAGTGAAACGCCTCACAGACAAAGAGGTCGAGAAATACACCAAACGCTACCAGGCTTATGTGGGCTCAAAAACAACGGACAGCTTGATCGACAGCTTCATTTTTCTTGCAACCAAAGCGGTCGGAATGGCAGTCGACATCGACGACATCAATGCTCTGCAAAAAGATCTGAGAAACGACTGGATCATCAGCAATGAGCTCTCCAACCTGGCAGGCAGCGCCGCTTTGTATTGCGGCCGTTTTCTCGCTGTGGCCAATGCATTGTTGATCACTACAAAACACATTGATTCCAGCGGAGACCCCTCCGGAGATCCAAAAGTTTGGGACGGACAGCCTTTGCACATTGCTACTGAGGTTGACTCACCAACAAATGAATAATTACACAGAAGTTGCAAAGTAATATTCAGAATTGAATATTAATTTTGTTTTTATACAATGGCTGAAACCGCACAAGCAAACCCCGTTGGGCAAGCACCACCGCAGACGCCGGCACCAAACCCTGTACCGCAGACGAGCCAAGTAACTTCACAAACGCCGGCAACAAAACCCAAAAATCCCAAGCGAGTGGCTGCTGGCAAAGATATTGCAAAAAGAACTCGGGAGGCCCGCGCAGCGCACAAACAAGCTTATGAAGAGAAAATAGCAAAACAATCTGCACCTGCTGTGAGGCAAGCCCCAAACCCCGTGGAAACAGAGCCCGCACCAAAGCCTGCTGCAGAAAACGGTCTCACCACAACCCAATTGATCGCAATCGCCGGAATTGGCGTCACGCTTCTCACAACTTATGTCAAGCGTGAAGACATCAAGGCCTTTTTCAAAAAGAACCAGGCAACTTCTGTGGAGCAAGCCCCACACCCCACCCCCGTGGATGCGGATCCGAAACCGCGGCCGAAAAAACGTGGAATTCGGTATATGGATGATTAATTTTTATTTGAAGTTTTGTTTCGTCATTTCCACCCGCGCAATGGACCCACCCCAAAAAAATTCTTTTGAACTTTTATTTTTTTTCTTACATACCAAACATGTCTGACAACAATCTCGTGAAGAACGCCATGGATGCCGCGACTCTCGTTGGCCTCTCTGCTGGAATTGGGTGGCTTGCAAAAAAAGCGTTCAAGAGAAGTTTTACAGGTGACCCAACATTTTCATTCGAAAACTATGGAATGTTCACACTTGTGATGACGGGCAGCATCTGGCTCAAGAAGTACCTGGAGGATCAGAAAATCTTACCAGACAAACTTTGAGAAAATGATTTGAAAAATGTCGCCGATTGTATAATCATGGCAAGTATCGCAATTATGGTTGGCGGGGCTGTGTTGAACGCAGCGGCTTTCATCGGCGGCAATTATCTGGCGAAGGCTTTTGGAGGCAGTGACAAGGCCGCTCTTGAAGAAAAAGAGCGCCACGACCGAGCTCTCGAGGCGTATCAAGCTGCGTACGCCAAATACTCGCGCGACCGCACCAAACTTCTCGACTGGATTGCAACAAACGAGCACATAAAAGCGGAAGCCAAGCAGAACTTCACCAACACTGACTACGCTTTCAAACTTTATAACAAGACGCATCCTGAAGAGCAAATGGCTCCTCCCAAAGAGCCGAAGTTTTCTGATTTTTATCAACCAAGCCAGCAGCAAAAAAATGGTGAACTCATGTTCGTTGGTGCCGGGGCGCTCGCTTTGGGCTACGCTGCTTTCAGGTTCTTTTAAACTTTTTTTCACCTCTTTTATATGGACACCAAACTCGCGAAGATATACTACAGCCCTGGCGGTTATTGGAAAGGCATTGCCGCCATCAAAAAACTGGCCGCGGCTGCAAAAGCCCCGGAAGACACCACAAAAAAGTGGTTGATCAAGCAAGCCCTCTGGCAGATATTCTTGCCGCCGCCGAAGCATATTCCTCGACCGAAATTCGACGTGTCCTTACCCAACAAGGTCCACCAGGCGGACCTTCTTTTTTTGCCTCACGACAAACTGCCTCGCGGTCGCAAAGTCTGGAAATACGCGCTGAACGTTGTCGACGTGGCCAGCCGTTTCAAAGAGTCCGAACCCTTGACCTCGAAAAATTCTGATGAGGTTGCTCAGGCTTTTCAGAAAATTTACAAGCGCGGCCCTTTGAAATGGCCTGAAATGTTGCAAGTTGACCCTGGGCGCGAATTCATGGGCGACGTGACGAAAGTCATGGAAAACCACAAAACTTTCATCCGGCGCGGGCGTGTCAACATTCACCGCGATCAGGCCATTGTTGAACGTTTCAACCGCACCCTTGCCGAACGCCTGTTCGGTCACCAGTATGCCGTGGAAATGCGGCTGCCTGAGGGCCAGCGGTCCAGGGCATGGGTGAAAAGACTTTCTGAAGTTGTTTCGGCTTTGAACAACGAGGTGACCAGCCTCATCGGAAAGAAACCCGCTGTTGCAATCAAAGAGAAATCTGTTTATTCGAAACCTTCGACTGCTTATCACAGACCTGTTGGGAAGGATGAAAAAATCCTGCCATATCTTGTTCAGGTTCGTCATCTTTACGAACCTGGTGAGCTTGAAGGGGGGGAAAAAAGAGCCACGGATCCGATTTGGTCTTTGAAAGTTTTCACCATTGAAAAAGTTTTACAAAAACCGGATCAGCCCGTTCTGTACTATTTGCATGATGGACCCAAGCGCGGTTTTGTGCGTGAAGAGCTGATGGTTATTCCTAAAAACACCGTTCTCCCGCCGGCCAGCGTGGACAGTTGAACAAACAAATGAAATTTTGAAAAATGGGTCGTGGACGCAACGGTGTTATTGTTCAAACCTCAAGCAAAGGAAAAAAACGCGCCATCAAAGAGCTTTCCAATAATGCATGCTCTGTTGTTTTTCAAAAACCCTGCCCATCCTGTGAAAAGGAAGTCATTTTTCTTGATCAAGCCATTGTGAATTATTTACAAAGTTTGGACCCGCGTGAGGTGGCTCAAACATTAAAGTGAATGCCTTCCAGAAAAGCCGCCATCTCTTCGAGTTCCTCTTCTGTGAACATTTTTTCTTTGAAACCAAAAGCTTTTGTGTGGATCCCGTCATCTGCAATCCAGCGTTTTGAGTCAAACGCACACAGTGAAATCTTGTTCACGTGCATTCCGTAAATTTCATGCCCCTCGCTCCGCAGAATGTTCATTCCATGCTTCAGCTGTTTCTTCTCGCCAAAAATCATTTCACGGTACTGCTCGTGGGAAATGTTTTTCTTGACGACACACTTTTTGACCCCCTTCGCCTTTTTGATATTTTTTTCGTCCCCTCGGAGGATGGAATACATTTTTGACCTGAGACAGATGGCTTCCGCGATGGATGTCCCCGCGCATTCATCTTTCATTTTGCCCAAGACTTTTTTGTTCTCGTCTGAGTGAAGTGGATGGTCTTGCGGGTAATCACTCAGGTCATACATTTCTTTCGTTGTCGCGATGTCTTTGTAAACGTCTTCTGTTTCGATCTCAAGCAGAAGACTGTCCGTGTCCGTGTAAACAAGTTCACATTTTGATCCGTACCGCTTTTTCAGGTGGTTGTAGAAAAAGTCGTACATGTGGATCTTGCTGTTGTCCAAGATCGTCATGCCCGTGTACACCGGTTTGTTCAGCACCAGCTTCCCTTTGTGCATGTGGATCCCCGCCATGTTGTTTGTGAATTGGGCGAACCTTGAGAACAACGGACTGGCAACAAATTTTCTGACTTTTTCTTTTTCTTCACTTTTCACGATTTTGATGTCCGTGCGCTTCCGCAGGTTCTCCATCGTTTTCCCGAAAACCGAGTTGTTCATCAGTTTGTAAAAGTCTTTTTCAAAAGCGCTTTTTGCTCTTTTGCGGAAATTGGTGTTCATCATGATGTACGGTTTCATCCACGGTGATTGCTCGAACTCCAGAACTTTGTGGACCTTTTTCAGCCTCATCCCCTGTTGCAGATAAAACTGCAAGTTCCTGTAGTGCACGACGTAGTTGTTTTTGTCTTCCAGTGTCAGCAGCAGTTTCTTTTCTTTTGGTGTTTTGATTTCCAGTTCGTCCATCAGACGGTGCTGGTAGTCTGACATGTCCTCTTTTTTTACCGCCTTTTTTTCCGGCGCCAGCGGATAACTGTTGTGCTCTTCATGCAACTCCTCCGGATATTCGAGGTCAACCTCAAGAATCCAGCCGGTTTTGGCGTCTTCTTTTTTCTTCAAAATTTCTTCTTCCGTGGGCAGCACGCTTCTCCATTTGAATCCTCTCACGGGCATTGGCTGGCACATGGCCCAGCCGTAAAGGTTGTTCGCGTCGAAATACATAATACATTTTTTCGGTTTGGTCTCATCATAGCCCTCCACTTCTGGGTTGTTGGCTCTGACATACCTTTTGCTGACATTTGAGATCCCGCCGCGCAGCCCCCTTTCCACAAAAAGATGCTTGTCAATGTCCGTCAATAGCTCCAGCTCAATGCCAGACATTTTCAGAAGCGCGTCCCAACTCAGCCCTGGCGATGTGAAATAATTCGCCGGGTCCAGCCCGTACTGCTCTTGACACAGATCCCTGAAATTTTCAAAAACATCCGCCAGCAGTGCCACGTCTGTTTTCACATACAAGTCATGATAATCTCCCAGGTTTTTGCAGTCAAAGGCTTCCCACACTTTCTGCGCGTGCGCATATTCAGCGTCTGAAATGGCTTCGTCGTTCAGTTTGCTGTAAAACAGCTTTTTGTGCGGCAGTTTTGTCTCTTCGAACCTCTCCCATGAGTCCATGTACTCATATGGATAGATTCCTTTTTGAAACAACAACTCAACCTGGGGGCTGTCCATTGATGTTTTGGTGATTTTCAGCTTTTCTGGGGGCGTTGCTTTCACAAGCGCGTCAAGGCTTCCTTGCATGAAATTCAGACTGTCTATGAACTGCAGATTCCCCATGGAAAATGTGATGTACTTTTCCATGTTGTTGGCCACACATTTCACATCCTTTTCCTGCTGCGCCATCGCCTGCATCAGGTGGTGCGCGTCGTAACCTCTCAGGTTGTGAAATACAACTGGGATTTTGAAAAATTTGGGCTTCAGTTTCAGTTTTAAATTGCAATCGTTGTGCGCGGCCCCCCGGAACTTGCCTGTCACATGGCAATGGTCTTTCACCGCGTCTCTGTATATTGGTTGGATCAACGGTTTTTTGCAGAATTGGCACTTTTCTTGTTTGTCGGCTGCTTCTTTTTGCTTTTTGTCCAACCTTTTCATGCAAAGGCACGCAACCCTTTTTTGCACAAACCAGAAACATTTTTTGTGCACCTGTCCCAAATATTTTTCTTTTTTCCATGCAGGCAGTGAGTCAAGGAAATTTTCTTTCGTTAGACTTTTGCCACAAATGTGACAATCTTTTGCGTTGTTGAAATTTTCCCAATCTTCCGGTTCCATTCTTATTGGTTCTTTCTCTTCCACACTTTCTCTCAGATTTTGTTCTTCTTGCACAATGTCGCTCAGAAAATTTGCCACTGCATTTTGCCCTCTGAAAACTTTTGAATTCATTATTTCTCCATCACTTCTCACACATATCCAGGCGTATCCACACGCTTCGTGGATTTCAGTTTTTTCTGTGTAACTTTGTTCTTGATTTTCGCACTCGCGGTATTCAATCTTTTTTACAAGCGCCTCAAAATCTGCATAAATCACGAAAGGCGCCTTCATCTGTTTTTGGAAATTTTGATACTTCAGGATGTTTTTTCCTTTTTCCGGCATTTCGATCACTGTTGGCCTGCCATTCAAACCTTCACATTGTTTTTGATGCTCCTCCAACTTTTCCTCTGTTCTGAAATGTGTAATACACATATTGCAAAAGTGCTTTTTTCCACAATGTTTTGTCTGATCATAAACCAATGCGCTCATTCGTTTGGCCCAGCAGTAATGATTGTTCTCCCCATCCACAATAATAATCAGGTTGATCCTTGGCACTTCATGACTTTTCTCGCTGAACCATAAACCTCCCATGAAACAGTCTTTTTCTTTGTCCCAACCATATAAATTGATTGCCAGTTTTGGATTTTGTGCCTCAAGCTTTTTTATCTGTTTAATCGGTGTGGGGAAATCGATTCCCTTCCAATTGATTTTGTCATCAACATTTTTGTATTTGCTCGGCCTTTCTGCATGATCTTTTACAGGGAAAAGTGCTGATTTCAAAGCCCACTTCAGACATTCATTGTCCACGTTTTTCACGTTAACAATTGCTTTCTTTGCTGCAAGTTTTGGTGGAAGTGGCAACCATGTTCCTCCTTTCAGTGGTTCATATTTTGCAACATGCACATACACTTGTTTTATTTTTTCAAACACCATTTCTGAATTTTGAACTGAGACTTCCGTTTTGCTTTTTGATTCTTCAATAAATTCATTAAATTTTTCCGTGATCTCTTCTTCGTCAAATTTTTGGAAAATATACAGTTCACTTTTGTAATACTGTTTGATTTTTTCCTTTCCACCCTCTTCTTCAGTTTTCTTTCTTGAAAACATTGTATCAAAAGAAAATAATACTTTCACCATCCTCATCTCTTTCAACTCTTTTTTTAGCAGTTCAATGTACTTTTCACGGTACTCTTTTGCAAAAACTAAAATATCACTTGCAGCGGGGTTATAAAAATCTTTTGAATGGGGGTTCCAACGATCTTTGTTTTTTAGGTTAAGTTCTGATACCTGCATTGACCACACGTGGAGCCATCCTCGGAAATTTGTTTCTGCCAAAACAAATCTGTCGTGAATTTTTTTTTCCTGAAATCCATTTTGCAATCCTTCCAGTAAAAGTTTCACACTTTGCAAAGAAAGTCCAGGAAAATCATCAAATAAATTTCTTGCAATCTTTTCATATTCAACAGGGTCATAATGGGTTTGGAAAAGTTTGACCCACTCTTCAGCTTCTTGAAATTTTTCTCTTTTGCTTGTACCATTTTCATATTGATTGACAAGATTTTTGATAAATCTTTCCAATCTTTCTTGCGTCAACCGGCCTGCTGCTCTCTCTCTTTGAACAACATCAAATGCTCTTTCAATGAATAAATTTTCTTCTTTTTCATCTTTTCTTACATATTTTTCCAAATTTATTAAATATTCAGAAATTTCTTCCCCATGAAGATATTTTTGATTTGCCCGAAGTCTTCGCAAATTTTCATTTTCAACTTGCAACCTTCCGATTGCTTCATCAAGAATATCATCTTCGCGTGCTGCTGCCATGTTCTCAGGTTCTTCAGCCCCCCTTTGCCTTTGCAAATTTTGTAGCCTTCTGATTGCAGCATCAAGAATAAGGTCATCATCATCTCGTGCTGCAGCCATGTTCTTTATTAATGTGCGCACATTTCTTCAAATGAAAAAATAATTCCTGGGCCAAAATGTGAAATTTTGTGTTTCATTGAAAGTTGCCTCCAAGATTTTGTGGCCGCGCTGTGCCCCCGTTTTCCATTTGAAGGCGTGCAGCCTCCTCTTATGCGCAGTGGTTTTTGCCATGTTCATTCCACACACATAATACTGGGTGGTCTCTGGACCACAAAAAATTTCCCTTTTGCTGGCTTTGCATACCCGGCGACAAGTTGGAGCCGGGTATGCAATGCCAGCAAAAGGGAAATTTTTTGTGGTCCAGAACCACCCAGTATTATGTGTGTCACGCGGGATGTTTGGGAGAACACGAGAAAAGTTTGCTAACTTAGGATTTCCAGGATTTCCAGGATATAAAACGATAATGAGTGAACTGTCAACAGAAAGCGAGTGGATGCTTATTTAGTTTTTAACTGCAAAGTTTCAATATATATTTTGTGAAATAACTTCGCTCAAATTCACGGCGTTTGATCATCAATTTTACTTGAAGGTGAAGGCAAAAACAATTTGAATAAAATCCAAGTGAGAAGGCGTGAAAAACAGTAGGAGAGTCCACTGTTTGCAACGCAGGGACATAATGAAAACAGACGTGTAGAGGAATGCGGAAGAAGTGATTCGTTAGGCCATGGAATTAAGGTTAAAATTCGATCGATGAACGAATCATCCTCGCTTCATTCCGTGCACAACAAGAGACTGGATATCCCCGCACAAATGCGTGGCAATAAGCAAGATTGATACCCTGAAGAAAACGACTTTTGTGATCAATAGAAATGCAAAACATTGCTGCCGAAAAATGTTTTTTATGGTTATATTTATTCTCAGTTTTGTTAGAGAATGTTTGTTTAAACGAAACGTGACTAAATGAAGTAAATGTGTTACCTTACATAACCAAGTCCCCAAAGTAGCCAGAACTGTTATCAGTAATTATAATCAGGTCGTTTGGTGAAAATAAAACGCGTTTTGGTTTTGTTATCATGAAACAATTTTGCCATTGGAACGATACTCAGAAAAGGGATCAAAATAACCAGAAAATTATTCCAAAAAATTACCGAGTACAGGTGGAAACTACCAGAGGGTAACACACTTGTGTCTAATACGTAGTTTATAGTTTATTATCAACCTTGTCGCAAAGAATGTATCGTGAACATAAAAACGTTCTACATTCTTTATTTCGCAAAATCCAAAGCAACCTTAAAAACCAGTTTCTAGGCCTGTATTCTTTTTGCGCAATGGGAAAGTTTGAAGAACTAAATGCATCGGTTTTTAATAAACGTGTTTGTTTAGCTGCTATTTGTTTTCTTATCAGTTCTTTAAACCAGAATCTTCGATGAACATGATACGCCGGACCGAAATTTATAAAGAGAATTTTTCAAGCACCGTTATGTGATAATAAATTATTAACAATTAGAATGTTGTCGCTCGTGAAGAGGTCTGTTATCTTTTCACCATTGTTCGGTGATTGGACGTTTCAATTAGTTTGGTTTTTTGAACCAACAATATGATTGTTATGTTTCTCTGTTTAGCTGAGAGTTCAGTGGGATGCAACAAAAGAATTCCGTTGAATTGTATGCAAACGTTTCGAATGCAAGAGCTTTAGAATTGTGGAGTCTAGTGTAAAGTTTAGCCGGAAGTCGCAACTTCACCTGATTGTAAGTAAATTCGTTTTGTGTACTGTTTTAAAATGCATCTACACTCAATAACAAAAAAGTAGAAACATTAACTGGGATTTCCATCTAATATTGTTTATTTCTTTTCCTTTGTTGATAATGAAGCAAAATGAATCGTGTCCTCGTCTATGATCATTCTTTCCATGTTAGATGAATATTGTTCATAGAAGGTGCTGCCAAGATTATTTCTTGTGGTCAGCGAAAAACTGAAGAAACAATTCTAAAATATTCAAGAAATAGTGTGATTGGAAACAGTCTTAACTTTTCTAAAACATAAGAAATATTTTATACGTTATACGTAGCCATATCAATATAATTTTGAGAAGTAAAAGCCGTTGACGGGAGAGATGTATTGTCAAGATGATAAAGTCATAAGCTGGAATATAATTGGCTCAACAAGCGTATTTTCTGTATGTCAAATAACCGGCGTTAAAAACACATCTCTATCTAGATTTAAAGGTGAGATTTTTTAAGACAATTGGTAATCAGATTCGGTCTAAAACACTCATGAGCAGATAAAGAGAAAGAATTGACAACACCTTTTCGAAATGATAAATGTCAGTGATTAAGAATGCCTAGTCGCACAAAATACATTAGCTCTTCGTCGATGATTAATTATAACTTATTCTAGAACATATTGTTTTATTTTTTACTTTACATCTAAAGAAGTGGGTAATAAGAAATTTGATGTTTGAGTTAATGAATTGAGACTTTGGTCCACCCAACCAAAAAGAAATCAACGTCCACGATTCAAACGCTAAGCGTTTCACAAAACAAATGGACGAACACGTTACCGCAAAAGGTCATTGCTAGATATTACACTGTTGTTCAAGCTTTATTCACCCTTCGGTGTTCGAATCAGTACGTATGTTATAATCTAGACCTTGCCAAAACCAACAAGATAACATATGTCATATCAGCAATGGGTTGGAATTCCGCTAGAAGTAACCGGTTGTAAAAATGCATTTCGTTTTGATTATCTCAATCAGTTGTAATCCCGTTATTTCCTTTCATTGAGGTTAATTGCGATCGAACTTCAATTATTTCATATTAACTCACAGTGGAGTTTTTGAATTTTTCATGTTTGAGGATAACCAAAATTAGTTTTTTCTTATTATCTTAACGAGGTCTGACAGTTAAGAACAACAGGAGATTTCAGATTAGCTAAAATCAAAAGTAGTTGAGTTTCACCTGATCTTCTCGTTAACGTTCTTGTTTTGTACTAAGATCGGTACCTGCTGGTTGGACAAAGCCTGGATTAAATAAGGATTGCTTATGTCCTTTGTACCAGCCTATCAAAGTGGTGGGGGTAAGATAGTATTTCCGAAGTCATATTGAAGGAGATACTCGTTTAACCTCCCTTTTAAGCTGTTTACGCAACTCATGTTTGTCAATTTTTACAGTTTCATATCAGCTTAAAAGCTGAGTTGGATCCTCATTAAAGCACTGCCCTCCCTGAATATTTAAATAGCAGTGAGGGGCAACGTTAAGTGAGTTAGAGGGGTCCTTAGTGGTAAACGTAGATGGCAGCCGTAGAATACAGAATCACTTTTACTATGCGTTCTTTCAACTGGGAAGATTTGACCAACAATGAGTTTTGTTCTATATGAAACACCAGTTCACATCCAGTGAGGAAGTTACTTTTCTGCCTTCATATTTCAGGATTGTAAAAATGAATCTCAGAACAGCGTTGGCAGTCCTTTCTACTGTCACTTTATCACTGGCTAACGAGGAAGCTGACAATCAAGGGTAAGTATATTGTCATGCTTTCACACGTTTCTTTTAAACATACACTACTTTAAAAGTGTTTTGTAATAAAACCTCTGGATCGCTGCATAGTAAAAGAAAATTCTAATTCATTTTTTCCTGCTGCAATATATCACGAAAACTACGCAATAATCACCAGAAAACATGAATCGCCCTATGAATCGTATATTTGTTAAGAGAACCAGAACTTGTATCAAGAGAAATTTACCTAAGAATCGGAATCGGAATATAAGTTTTATTAGTCACACTCTGTGAAAATTGTTTCCACATCCTCTTAATTAACAGAACTTTAAAACTGATTTTTTTTTACCTACTTGTCTAAAATACCAATGAATCAAAAATATAACTGCATGTAAGACCAGAAAACTAAATTTTCAGTAAGGACACTTCTAGGAACTTTAATTCGCAGTCCGGTCTGAAACGCACTCGCCTACTTCTAATCTATCATATATCGGCTTCGGCATTTCTTAATAACTGTCAGCCCAAATTTTGCGGTTTCCTTTTTTAGCATGCCATTGCCATAAGAAAAAAAAAGAAAGATTTAGATAAATAAACCATGAAGTGCTTGCAGCAATAATAATAAACCCGAGCAGAAAGGTTCGTTAAAGCTCTAATGCTATGCCCCTATGCTATGCCTCCTTCCTATTCAAAAAGTTGCAAACAAGTATTTGGGGAATAGCGAGGAAAGCCATGTTTTCCCCCTAAAAAATGCCCACACAATAGGTACCCCCTCCCCTGATAAAAACCCCAATCTCTCTAATCAAATATATTAAAAGGTGCTAATCTTAGAAATCAAATCAAAAAGAAGTTCGTAGACTATGACGCACAAATAAATGTTTGCATTGAAGAAATCGAAAAGTTCATAGTCTAGACAAATATTTCGCACTTCTCAAGTTCGTGTCTTTTACACTGGACTAGGCCCTGGCTTTCCTGCTTTTCTAAATTAATTTAAGCGAACATAACTCTCTGTAGGTACCATTTTTATTTATCGCAACTAAATGAAACTGTACCAAATGTACAAGTTTTTTCACAAACTTTTTTAAAAATGTAGAGAAATCGAAAAGTGTTGGGCCTACAAGACTAAGACGATTAAAAAATACAATTTGAAATGGGACCGTTTCTTAGACAAGTGAAATGTAAATCAAATCTAATTCACCCATAGTTTCTCCTTTCGGTTCTACTCTTCTCAAAAGACCTATTAGGATCGCGGCATCACTTTCCTTCTTTCCTTTTTTTTTTGCTGTAAGCACTTATGATTTCATTAATGCAGTATGTCAATTTGTATTTCATATTTGTTTTGTGTTAGTTGTGTTAATAAATATTAATTATAATAAAACGTGGTAGCACAAAAAAAAGTAATTGAAAGAATTTGTATTTTAAGTATTTTTGTTTTGTATTATTTTAGTTAAAAAAACTCTCTGTCAGCTTGAAGATAACTAACTGATTGAATCTGAAAGGACAGCATTATTGTTGTGATGATGCACGCTAAGACAAGTTGCCAGAACGTAAAGTAGCGGTATCAATTGACAACTGACAATTACTGAGAAGGAGTTCGATTTGCCTCGATGTTGTACTAGCAAGTTGTATTCTAGCGAGTGTTTACTTTTAACCTGAAAAAATATTCGGCTTATCTTGATCAGTGTAATCAGTAAGAGCTTATGAGATGTCAGTAAAACTCGACCACAGAGGAGGACAAAAGAAAAGCTAATGTATATACCTTTGATTGCCACAGTCAGACCAATCGTGTATCGATAGCTACTTTTTCAACTCATTGGCAACAGGAAGGAGTGAGAGCTCTGGGAACGTAAACGGAATGAAATTCGACGGTCGTACTTGTACTCGATCTCGTACTCGTACTCCGATAAGAAAGATCCTCCTCATCTTAAATCGAGATCTTACATGAGGAGGAAACCATTAACACTGATGCACAACTTAAACAAACTTTTTTTGAGGATGACTATGCCGACCTCTTCTATCGCTTTCTTCCTTTACGCTAACGTGGAAAAATTGCAGATAACAATCTGGGAGTGTCATTTCGCGAACTATTTTAATTTAACTGCTTAATATAAAATCTTCCCTGCAGCTAACTATAGTCTAGATCTTGCTTAATACCAGCAAATAAGAGTTTTAATGCGAGGAACAGAGATACAGACAACGAATGAGTTAACCTGGCTACTGTAATTCATTTAACCAGGAATATGTACAAGAAATCAATGGAGGAAGCGGATAACTTATTACTGGAGATCAAAAACAATTTGCACCCCCTAGAGAGGATTATCAACTCTCTCTTAGTACCCTGGGGGCTTATCACCCATAGAGAGGATTACCACCTCTCAGTCAGTACCCTGGGGGCTTATCACCCCAAGAGAGAATTACCACCTCTCAGTCAGTACCCTGGGGGCTTATCACCCATAGAGAGGATTACCACCTCTCAGTCAGTACCCTGGGGGCTTATCACCCCTAGAGAGGATTACCACCTCTCAGCCACTACCCTGGGGGCTTATCACCCCAAGAGAGAATTACCACCTCTCAGTCAGTACTCTGGGGGCTTATCACCCATAGAGAGGATTACCACCTCTCAGTCAGTACCCTGGGGGCTTATCACCTATAGACAGGACAACCACCTCTCAGTCAGTACCCTGGAGGCTTATCACCCATAGACAGGATTACCTCTCAGCCACTACCCTGGGGGCTTACCACCCCTAGAGATGAATACCACCTCTCAGTCAGTACCCTGGAGGCTTATCACCCATAGACAGGATTACCACCTCTCAGTCAGTACCCTGGGGGCTTATCACCCCTAGAGAGGATTACCACCTCTCAGTAAATACCCTGGGGGCTTATCACCCCTAGAGAGGATTACCACCTCTCAGTCAGTACCCTGGGGGCTTATCACCCATGGAGAGGATTACCACCTCTCAGTCAGTACCCTGGAGGCTTATCAACCATAGACAGGATTACCACCTCTCAGTCAGTACCCTGGGGGCTCATCACCCATAGAGAGGATTACCACCTCTCAGTCAGTACCCTGGGGGCTTATCACCCCTAGAGAGGATTGCCACCTCTCAGTCCCTGGGAGGGATTATTACCCCCTAGATAGGATTATTACCTCTCCCGAACTACCTTAGGGGATTATTACACCCATAGAGAAAAGTGGCCTCGACCCTTGACCCTTTTCCCCACAATTATTCTGGTTCTGTTTGCTTCTATTATATACATAGTAAGGGTTATGTGTTAGGAACATTAACTGCTAAATATAAAATCTTCCCTGCAGCTAACTATAGTGTAGGCCTTGCTTAGTGTCAGCGAATAAGATATTTTTATACGAGGAACATAGATGCAGGCAACGAATGAGTTAACTTGGCTACTGTAATTGTTTAACCAGGAATATGTACAAGAAATCAATGGAGGAAGCGTATAACTTATCACTGGAGATCAACAACAATTTGAAGAATTATGACACAAAGCTGAGACCGAACGCTGGGGGTGAGTGCTGTAACCGCCATTACTTAGGTTCGAGGGCAGTATTATAAACATCTCTGCAATAATAGTGCTTGGCGTGCTATGTATGGCGCAGTATTCTTATTACTACTAGCAATTTACTTTTTTCTAGGATAGCTATCAATTTGTTATAAGTCGTTTATATAACATGATGACTTCTATTATTTGTTAACCAGGAGAACCAGTCATGGTGCAAGTTGAGTTTAAGGTTATCTCCTTTGGTGAGATAAAAGAAGTTAACATGGTAAGTTTATTCTACCAGTAGACATTTATTTTAACCTGTGCATGATTTTAAACGTATGAAAGGTTTCGATTTAGCTGCTTGGCCCACAGTTCCTTATTGGGAAGGGGTGACCGTTCAGGCCAGGAGGGTTGTAAAAATGGCCAATGATAAAGAAAAGAGGAAGAAAGAACAAATAAAACCGCCCTGTTAATGCTTCAAAGGACAATCCAGTTTTAGCAGAAAGTATTATTTTTTGCATTTAGCTGAAAGTTAACGCACTACATTGTTACGGCTAATGTAGCTTAGAGTAACGCTATCTAGGGATTCTCAATGCTATCTCCACTTGGTTGATTCTGGTTTCCTTTGAGTGAAATTTTCGAGAGAACTGATGAAGACTAAGTTAACTGTCTGGAATTCACAAGGGTTAAAAGATTATACTGATAGCAAGAAAAAAGTCAATGTGGCCACGATAAAATATTAAAAGAGATAGCAGGAAAAAGGCAGAAATGTATGTGAAAGAAACTGCTTGGTTAGAATAGACTGAAAAAGAGATGTAGAGGCCTGTTATTCTCTCAAGCTCTTTTCTTTTATAAAATGGCATATAAAATTTAAAAATCACCTTAAATTGTATTCATGGTAAAATACTTTGAGATTTTAACGTTCTCGAAAAATAAAATTAATAGCCATAGCACGCCCAGTGTTGTTCGACCTATTATGAAAATTATCCCGATTTCCAGGAGTACAGCATGGACATATTCTTCCGCCAGTGGTGGACAGATCCCAGGATGAGGCATAACTATTCTACTCCATTCAACATGGCGTTTGACCCAACAAACCTTATATGGACGCCAGACACTTATTTCTGGAATCTCAAGAATGCAAAGTACCATCATGTGACCCGAGAAAACATGCGGCTGCGAATATCATCGAATGGAGAGATTTACTTTAGTACAAGGTAAATTCATGCTTGGTATTTTACCGAAACAAGTAATTTTTTTATCACCAAACCATGGCATAACTTGTTAACTTCTTAAACATAATTGCAGATATGATAAATTAGATAGATACGAGTTATCCCTTATCGTTAATAGCATAAATGTACATTGAGGGAATATATCCCATCTCCATTCCAAGTTAGCTTAACAAATGGAACACTTCACTTCTTATGCCATAATCTTCTTTTCCTTTCTTTCTCTTTCTGCCAGGATAACAATTGTGGCTCAATGTGATATGGATCTGCGGCTTTATCCAATGGATACCCAGCACTGTCCTCTGAGAATCGAGAGCTGTAAGTTTTCAGTCGGACAGAGTTCGAGACCGATCTTTGTTGTTGTTATTGTTGTTGTTAGTGTTAAGTCTAGAAACAAGTCAGTTTTGTCAACCAGTGGACAACAAAACTTTATTTTCTTCAGTGGACAAATCATCAAGTGTCCCAACAAATGCTTCAGGGTTGGATTGTTCAAAAGCCATTTATACACTTTGTTTCCCAATAATATATTGTTTCTTCAGTGTTATATAAAGTCTCTATCCTTACCTCGTCAATTCCTTGACGTACTTGCGTTTTTTTTTCGGATTCCATGGTAATATCCAGTAGCATTGGAATACTGTGCCCTGTTCGACATCTGAACCTTCTGGTCAGCATATCAACCGAGGAACTCTGCTATTAACAAGGTGGAAGTTTCTTTTAAAATCTTTTTTTCTTTCCCGTACAGATGCACACACCGTGGCTGATGTAGACTATAAATGGAAAGGCGGCAAAGGTGTTGAAATTGTTTCTTCACAGATGGCGCAGTTTGATCTTATCCAAGTCGTCACTGAAAATGAAGCATCCACCAACAGCAAAGGTAAAGGAACTACGTCACAGACAGACAATGTTTTACAGTGAGGACACTCGAACCGTGAACACTTGACATTTATTTTTACATTTTTTTTACCATTATCCAATGTTAGCCATTCATATAAACAGAAGAATTAGCTTTCTTAGGTGCTGAAAACACCAATCCTTTGGTCTATGGCAAGAGCTCTCATTGGATAATCATGACAAAAAATGTAAAAATAAAAGTCAAGTGTTCACGGTTTGAGTGTCCGCACTGTAAAATAATAGGTCGCAAGTTACTTTCAATTTTCCGTTCCTTATCTGACTAAATCTTTTTAAACTAATTTAAGCTTTGCTTCTTTTTATTTATAAACAATTTTGTGCCTTAGAAAAATGGCTTAAAATACAGGCATAGTTCCTTCAAAGATATTGCCATGTTGTATGTTTAACAATACCTTATAATCAGTTAAATACAATGCCAATTACTTCCAGTGTGAATTCTTCGATTCATGGCTAAGCCTTAGGGCTTATACTAGCTAGGCCTCCCCGTTGATACATGGAAATTCAATTGGCAAGACTGTGTGTCCATGACAGATTCAGACATACACCTTTAATTACTTGTCAATTTGGTTATTTATTTTAGTTTGAGTTTTGCGTATTTTGATTAATTATTGAGAGATAAATGTATATAACTGAATTTATGAAAACCGGGTGAAAGAATTTATTAACCACTTTGCGCGTTGTACTCTAAAGACTTCAATTATGTCTTAAAATAGGGCCAAGAAAGGACCAAAGTAATTATAATAAATAATAACAGCACTGAACTAGGGATAAGAGAGTGGGCAAGGAAAAGGAATTTGCCATTTCTTTTTATTTTTATAGCGACGACTTTGGAGAAAGTTTCTGGCGAGAAAAAAAACGCTTTGTACGAGTTTCACTCACCATTCTAGATCTAGACATATATATATATATATTAAATTAACTGCCTTTTGTTCTTTTTCATCACTTCTTAGGCTCTTTTGCCAAACTGAAGGCGGTGTTCTCATTCAGACGTCGGTTGGATTACCACATTTCAGCTGTGTATGTACCGGAAGTAATCCTGGTGGTGCTGTCTTGGTGCACTTTTTTCATCACTCCCACAGCTGTCCCCGCCAGAGTATCACTCAGTATCACTACTATCCTTACAACCATTTTATTGTCCAGCTCCGTAAACTCCGACATTCCAAAGGTACACGAACAAATTAACAGCAGTGCATGAATCTGAAAATGAAGGTTGAAAGCCACATTTGCTATTTTATTGTCCTCCAAGAGCTCGTGTGCGATCACGTTTTGTGTAGAGGTTGTGGTTCTGTTTCTCATAGCAATGTCTTTTCGAACATTCTGCCCAGTCATTTTTTTGTCGCTTCATGCGATTACTTTAGTTTTTAGTGTCTTGAAAAATTAATTGATTTTTTTCCATTTTAGGTCAGTTACATGAAAGCTGTAGACTATTTTATGCTTACGTCATTTGGTTTCATATTCGCGGCTCTGATTGAATACATTATCGTGCTTAATACTCCCAATATTCTCGGAGATTGTTTCAAATGTTGCAAGAAAAATGAAAAGGATCAGCCATCCCAGGCCCAGGTAAATGGCTAAAACAACAATCCCTGAGTCTTTAAAAGTGAAATACTAGTGGGGGGAGGGTTAAGAGGGGAGGGGGAGGTTAATGCGAACGCGTAAGCGTGAGAAAGATAGGGAGCCCTGGGCATGGTCCCCAGGGAAATCTAATTCTTGTGAAATGGCTCGTAATGCATCTAAAACTATGGCTTTTGAGGTTAATTAAGTTCGCGTTATTCCATAAGTATGAAGTCGGTTTGCTTTTAATGGAATTATGTCTTTCAAATTCAAGAAAATCCACATGAAAATGAACGAATAATTTGCAGATAAACAAAGGACAAATTAGAGTATCACATAATCTGAAATGGATAATTTACATACGAAGCTAAATGACCACTGATTTATGCACATTCAGATTGGCCCTTGTTGCCTCGTTCAAGATAAAATATTCTTTTGATTTTTGAGCTTAAAAAGAAGCAAGAAGGGCTAATTTGAATTCCAACAAAAGAACATTAAGATGGTAGCCATTTTGGAATAAGGTGTATTGAATTTCTGTACGTATTGTAACATATTTTAATATTTCAATTTACAAATTGACTGTTTTCTTTATAATTTTTTCCACAGGATGGCATAGATGAACTAATTCTAAAAATTAGCGCTTCCCCAAGGAAACTGGATCTGGCCAAGCCCAACAAACCAGCCGAGAAAAAACCAAGCAATTCCAACGATCACTGGGTAGACAAATGTTCCCGTTTTCTTTTTCCGGCTTTATACGCTCTCTTTTTGGTGGCTTACGTCGTGCATTACAAGAGTAAGGATTAAGAGCCGGTGCTTCTGATTCATCGCACAAAATGTTGTCCACTGTCTATTTAACAATCCGACAACGAATCAAGTCTTCTATGAACAAATAGTCAACGAGGCGTAGCCGAGTTGCCTATGGCTCATAGAAAACGTGGGCGGGTAGTCAAATTGTTTCATTGCAAACTCTAACTAAAATATTGCAGTTCAAAACCTACTTTTGAAACAAAAGGCAAAAGAAATTGCGTGATCATGTTTTATCGGCTAAGAGAAAACAATGGGAGAACCAATCAGAATCGCGGATTTCCGACAGGTGACCATTGAATGGCTGTCTACGTTATCAGTTGTTTTTTGTTCTTATTTCTTAGTGAATGGAAATGCTATAAAGTATGGCTGTTATGCAGTGTAATACCCCAAAATACAACATCTGGGTAGGTAGTGTTGTATTCAGCGACCACCAGGGTCGGCTAATGGCATGGCGAAAGGTCACATGTCTAGCAAGCGTATTTCAATCAAGCTGGGAAATCAAATGCTTCGCACTGTTCCGCCAACGTAAAGGAACTAGTTATTTACAGGGGTATGTTTTGTCAACACGCGGGGAATGTTCTCAGTCTCCCTTAACTATTCTCAAAATTTATATATATTTATTTATGTTCTGTTGTGGTTCAATTTTACCCTTGGTGCCATTTGGTAGCTTCCTTTGTTTTATATTCATTATCATGACCATATACGCCAAAACAAAATGTCAGTTTGTACCAAGGGCAAAATTGAACCAAATCATAGCTATTATTTCTGTCTCCGGGCATTGTGAAATTGCTAAGCATAGAATCTCATGAAGAGAAGCTGACGAAACAACAATTGTGAATGTAAGTGGCATTTGCCCTTTACCGTACTATTTCCTTATACTGAGAACACTGCGGGTTATTATTATTATTATTATTAAATATCATCTTTTTAGTTATTCAACACCCAGGCCATACTGGATAATCCAGTGAGAGTGATACGATTTTGAGGCCTCTGGCAGTCGATCACTACAGACTTTTCGTTGGTCTCGGTAACGTTAGATTGCAGACATACTTTGGGACGATATTGTATTTGGCGTTTGTGCAGTTTTGAGCTCGCCTACTTGCATGAAGTATAACGAAGAATTATTGCTGTCAGCAAATGGATAAACGGCAATAGTTATAGAAGAGATTTAATTTACAGTCATTCTCAAAACGTTATTACATTTACAATAAATAACTTGCTGATAAATCCTAGACTTTAGGGAACCTCTGCTCTTGAGGCATGAGCGAGTTAACTAAAGGTAAAAGTATGAATTATAAGTCTCAAATTGTATCGCTATTTGCGCTTCTGTACTAGGTAGTTTTGCAAGTGATAATTTTACGTATCTTTTAAGCTTAACGTGTATCACGTATTGATTAAACATTTACACCTTATTCAATTGGGAGTCAAGACACGGATACCTAACGTATTCCGCATTTCAACAGATCCGCGCATGCAATTAATTTGTTAAACCATCACAAAATGGTTTACAATTCGATTTTCATAATTAAAAAGAAATTAAATTCTAATATTTAACTGGTATTGGGCTTAAAGAAAATATGAATTCATGCTCTTCGTGCCCTTAATTCGGCAAATTAATCTAATTAGTCATACGGAACCTTTTTGCAGTTCTTCGCTTGAATTTTGTGCATTTTTCTTTTACCTTATCTATCATTATACAGTAAAATGACCTGAGGTCGAGTGGTAACTGTAAAAACTCCATCAATAATTGTATGCGTACAAATACCCTGCTGGTAAACTGAATAAAGCTGTTATATTCTTGGCCAAAAATTCGTCTAGTATTTTTCATTTTTCGTACCTCTTGCTGTTATACCCTGACAAGTAATTCATGAAAGAAACTAATATCATAATTGAAATTTATAACCAACAGACAATTATCCGTCTTTCACCCTTGTCGTTCTCATTGTCTTCAAGATATAGAAATACTTATAGCTGTGTTTTCTTCCAACTCCTAAGTCGATGCATTTATTAACAGCTTTTAGTTCATGGATCGCGTATTCATTTTATGAGGTTTAAGGATGGACCTCAGTAGCACTCAATCACTCAATGTACTCTGTTAGATCGAGCAGTCCAGCACCTCCTTAACAATAGACTTCTTTGTTATCAGGGTTAGAGGCTTTGTTTAAGAGTGTTCTCTATTGTTTCAACGCCCAATGGTATTGCCGCTTCAATGAGGTGCTGCTTGCCCCGTTAGATCTGGACCCATCCCATTTAACTACGAGCTGGCTCACAGGTGCCTGATTTTTCTAGACAAGAAATCCATTAACTCTCCCGAAAATCTGTTTCATTCGCCTGTAGTTAATATTTCTTTCAAGATACAAGTGAGGTCGTGAGTTGCTGAATTATCTAACTGTTTCTCTGTCTTTGTCTGATCTGAAAAACATCCAAGACTACTTCAAAAATTTTACTTTGTTTATAGTAGTACAAAATAAGTAAAAGAAACCAGTCATCTTCATTCAAATTGTCCCGCCTTCCGTCAAGTTAATTGCCTATTCAACCACATCTTTCTTTCCGTCACTTTCTTCCCTGAGCACTCCATAATATACGGTGTAAGCAACAAGGAAAGTGACATAGAGAGTAGGGAAGACAAATCTTGATAGTCTGTCAATCCAGTGTGCCCTTTGTCTAACGGGCGCCTCTTGTGGTGTTGTAGGTAGTTGTTGTTTGGATTGGGGTTTCAGTTTGATATTTCCTTTGTTGTTTCGGATTCTGCACACTCCTTCATCCATTACTTGCACAATAAGATCAACACTTCCCCTACTGTGGGCCTGACAAGAACACAAATGACATTTAAAGTGAAACTTATGAAATGGTATTTTTAAGGACATCGTAAATTGTATATCGTGATGACCAACAGATGCTGACAGTCAGTGAAGATATTAGAATGACCAGAAAGCAAGGAAAGACCAGCACAAACAATGCATTATCTTCTTCCATTTACAGCAGGGATAAATTGATTTATCCGGGTTTCCAGCTTCGATTAACCTTTTTAAATCATTAAGCTTTATTAGTCCTTTCTTCATAAATTTCTTGATAATCTTTAGTTACGAAATAATGAATTTCGGAAATGGGCCTAATTTTTTTAAATTTCTTTTCAACTATATAGATTTAGCTAAGCCTAAAAGCGGAGCTACAAATTTTTTGCTGGTCCTTAATAATTTGTGAAAATACCACAAGAAAGATTCCAAAAGCGGAAATAAATAGTCAACTCCAATCGCAGAAATTCCGCTGATGATAAATGATCAAATCCTGTCTTTCCCACAGACTGAAAAATAGAATTTGATTCCTTGATTCAATGCAAAAACTATGCCTGGTCAGTAGTCAACTTAAAAAACACGTTACTTCGATAAGCTCTACACTTGAATAGGCCATTTCCGAGCTCCCATTTTCCGCAATTTCAAAACGAGTCTAAGTGCGAAACTATTCATATGAAAATAAGCTTGTTTTTGCATGAGAATGAAGATGTAGGTAAAACACATTTTCATATGAATGGTTTCGCACTTAGACTCGTTTTGACGCTGAGGCAAAAGAGAACTCGGAAATGGCCTATTCGTTTTTATTATTATTATCGTTGTTTTTTGTTATTGCTACAATGTATTTTTAAGTGTTTTTAAGACAATAGCTATTTTATATTCCATGCACATACTTCACATTCCATGGCAATTTCCTTTTTGTCATCCTCCTTTTTTTCCCGTTTGCACCACGATGGCAGTTTCAATTCTGGATTAGTGTTGAGAACGATGATAAATTCGATCAAGGCAGCGAAAATGAAACCAAACGACGTCAGCAAGAAATAGTCAACTGCCTTCATGTAGCTGACCTTTGGCATGTCCCTGTTAACATTCCCCTTGAGAAGAATTGATGTTAAGATGGTGGTAATACTGAGAGCAACTCTAGCCGGAACAGCAGAAGGTGATATGAAGAAGCAGCACCACGAGAGAACAACCAGGACTATGGCAGGAACAAAGATGGAAGACACGAATGATTCTGTGCGTCTCCGAAATGAAAACTCCGCTGTGAGACTTGCGAAGGAACCTGTTGTAAATAATAGGAAAATAATTTCAATGGAGAACACATTTGTAGTTTAATGGACATCCGTGTCTTGCTATATTTAGAGACAATGTATGTTTCTGATTGGCTAGGAACACTGAACTCCAAGGTAATGTAACATCATTAAACTAAACCTAAAACTGTAAAAAAATAGAGAATGGGAAAACCATGATCGTGCTTAAATATTCTCGTATCTTTATTTTAAGCCATAACATGATATTAGTCATGATATTGATCACTGCGAGGAAAATACATTGGACTGCTAGTGACGCAGTCTGTTGATCTTACATGATGTCTCAGTTGATATTAGATTTTCTAATTCATTCTGTGTTCTCACCTTTACTATTAGTCTGTGACTTGGTGCGGGTTTTAACTCCTGTCAGATCAAACTGAGCCATTTCAGCGGATACTATTTCTATCCCCTGGTCATCTCCTCCCTTCCAGCGGTAATCTACATCTGCTGTTGTGTAAGCATCTGCCAAAATAGAAACTTATGAAGCGAGTTTGCTCTTATAAGCCTATGAACTGATTGATTTAGTTGTTTTATGTTCTTGTGTGACGGGTCTTATGTGCTATGCTTTTCGGTGCGCAATATATCGAAGACAGCTCTCAGGACTCTATCAGCCGATGGGCCCGAGAATTTAAACATCTTATCCTGTTTTCTTTACCTTAATAAATACAACAGTACTCCCGGAACACTTTAGTCGGATAGTGAAAGAATGAAAATATCAAGTATTTAGAGAAGAAAAGCTTGGTATTTATCTTGGTACATGCCGTTGCGTAGATTTTCATCTGCTAATTTAAAACGTAAATGTAATGAGAGACCAAATGAAGGCCTATTTTATGTAATATGCCAAAAATATATCTTCTCAAATGAACAATAAGAAATTATGCAGTGTGAAATTTTTGCCCTTTTCCACAAAAACGGATTGCATGAGGGACGAAGAAGCGGTAAATTTTGGCGAGTCCAATACGGTATACGAAGAAGCCAACACCCGTTAACAAAGCATAAGAGCAAGTATAAGTTTTACTTTTTTAAGAATGGCGAATTGCTTAGCGGCAGGTACAAAACACAGGTCACAAGTCAGAGGTAGGAAGAAAGTGAAACCTCAACAATTAAGGAATGCAATGCACTAGGCAGGGGCCCTGGTGCTCTTCAAGGAGTTTGTAATTCTGTGACCTGCGTTTTGTGCCTGCCGATTTATTAGGCGATAAAAAGGTTAAATTGTTAGCGTAGAAACTTTGTCATGGAAGTGGAGAAAAACGTCGGTAGAGAAAAATCCCTGACCCACGACCATTTTGGATTAGTAGAACTCATTCAGAAGTTCCGATTCACCAATTGTATTATTTAATCGCAGATCAAGAACCATGTTTCCATGATGGAAAAACATTAAGATTTTCAGCTGGTGTTTCCTTGGGTATCAAGATTCATCTACCTGATCTAAATGGTCAACACATAATTGATCAGCTCATGAATAATTAATGAATTTGAGATACAGAGTTTTTCTCGTCACAGTTGACATCATGTTTACCCGAATTTATAATACTACATACAGCTTTCTATTATAAGGGGACAATACTGCGTGTCCATTGGGTACAGACGCAAATCCATATCACACTGAGCTGTCAAGGTGATTCTGAAATTCAGAAAATATACATATAAGTGTGCAAATAAATAGAGGATATTACATGGCCGCGCGGAGATACGAAATTTCTCTTCGAGTGTTGGAAGATATTTCACGAGTGAACGCAGCGGCCATTTAATATTCTATTTATGATATAAACACCAATGAAATTCCAAAACCTTTTCACTTTCGCTACAAAATGCGCGATTTATTACATAACCATAGCAACGGTGATATCTCCACAGATAACATGTTATCTTCACATGTTTTCGCGCGAAAGCTCACCTGGTGTTTCACTGCTGTTTATATAATAAAGGGTTTTATTAACTTGTTTCAAAAATGCAACTTGAAGGTTCATTCGTTTTACTATAGCGGAGCTCCGCGGAGCACCATACTCACAGAGACCGTGCAGTCGGTTTTTCGTGCTCAAATGGCTAGCGGAATGGCTCGAGGGCGCGTAAGACCGACAGTGAAGTCGCAATAAAGTATCCGCTGACGAGTATCGTGTAGGAATATTGCGGGCTCAGGTCTAGAGTTGACACAGGTTACCACAAGCTTACATCTTTGCGACTTAAGTAATGATCTTAAAAATGTAAACTCTGTAAAAGCCTTTAAATCGAAATTGACCAAACAATTACTTTTAACTTAATTTCATCTATTTAGGAAAACACATAACTTAGATTTGTATTAATTAATTGTTTACTTATTCTTATTTTTATATTGATTATTATTCTTTGTATTTTTTAATTAATTTGTAACTGAAAAACCCTTTTTAGGGAGTTGCAATAAAATATGTATGTATGTATGTATGTATGTTATGATCAATTGACAGCTTTCAAAAGAAGGTATCTGCTGACCGGTATCACATGGCCATATCGCGGGCTCAGATTTAGAACTCATCGAGCTCATGTGTTTGTTTATAGTTGACCGCTGATCAGGTATGGTATATCATTGGATTGGGGTTTCACGTTGAACAGAGTGATTATTTTCAAAAAATATTTTAAAAGAACCTCACCACCAAAGAAATAATATTGGAGCTCCGCTTTTAGGCTTGTCTTAATCTATATATTATTTTTGTGGAGACAGCTTTTCGTATTTGGCTAATTGCAGAGACTTAAATTCCACTTTTTTCGAATGCTAGCAAGACATCAATGCTATTTTTATGGTGAAGAGTGTAACTTCATCTAAGCTTTTAAGGCAAATCTAGCTTACAGCTATAAAGATCATCTGAGGCGTGCTTAAAGATTGCTTATAAAACCAGCTGTTGGATTAAGATGCTTAACGAAACGACGATTGCATAACAGAAAGACTGAGCATTTCAGAGCTCTCAGACAGGTTGGTCACGCCTTCGCTGTTGCAGACCATGTCAAGCTGGTCACAACATCAATGTAATTAAGTTTACATCTTTCTCATGTCACGCAAGTTGAAATTGTCAGAAAAGGTGCTGAGTTGCAAGTCAATATATACCGTAAAAGCCCGCTTATAAGAACCTGGGTTTTAAGAACCTATTAAGGCTAAAATTTTAAGTTAGGTTCTTATCAGTGGGGTTGCTGTAAAAGTGTTTAGCTAGAAACTGCTAAATTAAGATCATCATCTATTTAAAAGTAACTTGACATAACTTTTTTTTTTCTTTTAAGCTTTAGTACCATGTTGTATGTCTATTGTGTTTGTCATTCAAATAATTCCCCAAGTATTTGCAATTACTGCATGTACTCTACTACAGTATCAAACAAAGCTTTCTGACCATCTCCAACTCTGTGAGAATCACAACATATTAAATGTAAAATATCAAATATTGTTATGTTTTGTTAAGGAAATTTATTTATACTGTATTATGAGATGATATTTATAATATAGATAGAATATTCAGAAGAAATTCATATGAAAATATAAGAACCTATTTTAAGAACCTTGGTAGTCTAAATTTGCTTTAAGTACCATTTATATATGACTGGATTTATGTAAACCGGGTCAAAGGAAATTGTGAGCGAAACACCTGCGAAGCTGTATTTTCTCGCCAAAAGCGGTTGTTTTATCGCCAGAAACTCTCTCGAATGTCGACGCTATAAAATTTAAAAGGATTGGCAGCTTCTATTCTCCTTGGTGACTCACTTATCCGAAAGTTCAGTGCTAGTATTACTGTTATTGTTACTCTGTCTTGATTCAACAGAACTCGGTTAGGTAAAGTTGACATGACACTATAGTTCTGAAGGCATCTTTTCGCAAGGACTGACGGTGTCAATGGGCACTATTCTGAACTCAAATCAACGCAAATTAATCTAACCTATGTCTTTTCGGAGCAAGAAGATTGTAGTTTGGGCATAACAACAAAATCACGAAGTCTACTAATTCAATTAAATTATTATTAACAACATAAAAATTAATGGCATCACAGACTTCAAAATTTCCAGCGCAAGAGTTGACCCGGCAAGCCATGCATGGTCTCAAATGATCTGAGGAATAGTGTGTAACATCAAGGATTCGCTTGATTTTTAGGCAGCTCCGGATTAAAGCTGAGAAATGTACTTTGATTAGTGACCCGCACATGGTTCATGTCGGTCAGCGACCGGAAACTACGCTTCCGAACTGAACAAATCGCCGTTTAGATCAGCGGAACACCGATCTGGCACTTCTGCCTAGCGGCAAAATCTCCATAAAAAAAGCATGAACATGAATCAATCGTACTCACATTAAATAGGGCTCTGTAATTCCACGCTATTCCTCGGTTTTCCCACACAGCTAGCCATTTTCTAGGAAATTGAATGCAATCGCCCGGATGTAACGAAATTTTTTTGCGCGGGACACAATACTACCAAAATTAGAGCACTAAGTCTTTCGCCACAGAATAGTTCCAGCCACATATCGGCATGGCCGCCTTCGAATCACCCGTCAAGTCCGGTAGGGAGTCCTATTTAGTGTGGCGAAGGACTTTTTGCCGTCTAAAGCAAGCACCTCACTATCCCGCCTCGCACAAGTCGTAACGAGTTGTTCAAGTTCACCCGTTAGAGCTTTGTTTAAGGAAAGATAATAGCCGACGCTTAGATTGCAAATCGTTGGACTTCCACCTTCATTGGACTTAATGATGTCCTCCGGCAAACTTCCTTTAGACGGCAGGATTGGTAAACCTACAGATCAGCTACCGCGCGGTGTCAAAAATTCAAACCGATGTACTCATCGAGCTGGGGCCTGGGTAAAAATGGCCAAAAATAACGGGTGGGGTGCGGGAGGGAGGGGGAGGGGGGGAGTGGGCTACAGTAAATTAAATGTACCAGACATCACGAATTTGGCATGGGAACATTATGAAGGGTAAGATTTCATGCAAAGAGTGGCCAATAGTCACCGACGGTTACTTCGCAAAACAAACAAACTAGATCGAAATCTCATACATGTCCTCTATTGCCTCAAGCCCCTTTTTTGCTAAACCAAGACAGATTATTAATATTATTATTATCATTATTATTACTATTATTACTAACATTGCTATTATTATTATGGATTTTCTTTTCGCTCCCTTCTTGACCCGATTTTTACGCCTAATTAACATGCCTAACAAGTCTTCATCCTTACAACGTGAGAAGGGGGTCATTAATTCTTTGACCTCGTTTTCGAAAAATTCAGGTTCTTATACACGGGCTATTACTGTATCGCTGACTAAATCAAGATTATTAAACGATGATAATGTTTCACTATGTATTATTTTACCTTGTGCTGTAATAAATCTCTCCGTCGGGCGATATTTTCACTCTCATGTTTGCCCGGGTCACGTGATGGTATTTAGCATGCTTCACATTCCAGAAATACGTATCTGGAGTCCAGAATAGTTTAGTTGGATCGACGGCCATATTGAATGGTTTACTGTAGTTATTCTTAAACCTTGGGTCATGCCACCACTGTCGCATAAAAATGTCCATCGAGTATTCCTGGAGAAAATAAACGTATACCTTTAAGTATGAATAGTTAAAACTATTCAATCTACACTCAAAACCAACGACTGGATGACTTTTGTTTTGCTGCATTTCTGTTTTCTCAATGTCAGTTTTTAGAATTATGATAAAACAAGGGACGTTTTCACGTTTTACAAAGAATGCGATCTTTGCTCTTTAATGGAGGAAATAAAAAAAAAATTGTTGGGTACCACTGCTTTAAGTATTATATGATTAAAAAGCTTCAACATTCCCGAGCCAGAACGTATACATGGTAGAATTAAAATACATTTTTAAACCACGTTGTTTTGAGACGAGTATTTAGATAAGATAATACTGTGGCGTTGCTCGGTAGTGTCAATACGGTTGATCAATTTTATGGAAAATAAATAAGACTATTTACCATCGTTCTCTTTTCAACTCGACGGCCATTCTTTCATATAAAGTTCAGGCTCTTTTTGTGTGTCTGTTCAGTAATAGATGACTGATGACGTCAAAATGTGGTAAGAACAAAAAAGTAACACACGAGGTGAGAGTCGTGTTTGTCACTGATGTTCTTGCCACATTTTCACGTCATCAGTGATCTATTATTACACAGATGCACGTCAACATATAATAAAGAAATAAAATATAAAAAGCTTGACGACATCAGTGCGTGTATCCTTTAATAGATCAAACGTAGGAACCAATCAAAATGCGTCCATAATTGGGCTTATTATATAATGTCAAATAGAAAGCAATTTTTATAGGTTCACAAACATTCAGTTCAAGATATCTGAGAATTCACTGATTTTATTTAATGGACCTACCATATTAGCTTCCTTGATTTCTCCAAAGGAGATAACCTTAAACTCTATTTTCACGATGACTGGTGGGCCGCCTGCATTTGGCCTGACTTTCCTGTCATAACCTGTTAGACTCCTGTTTATAGCGCGTGACAGGTTGTAGGCTTCGATCATGCTTTCCCTCATTTCGTCAGAAAGGCTTAAACCAAAATGAAGAATTATTAGGTTTTAATGAGGGAAGTGTGTCGATAATAACACCTATGAATAGATTGAACCAGCAAGGCACTCTAACCGCCTTTCATATTGATTTCTTTATATCGTGGTTTGATAACACTTTCTCTTTCGAGAGTATACCAACTGTTTAACACCAACTTTATGCATATATTTGTAGTCTGATGATGGTATAGCGTATACCGAGAAATAACTATTTTATTTTACGTTCAAGTTTGTCATTTGTCGTCAAAATCACTAACACAATGCAAATTTTTGGATTGACATTTGTCCTTCATGCATTGATAGCACTCGCAGCGTCAATACTTATATCATATGTATCCAAACTGGCAAACCTAAGTTTCGTTTGATAGCCAAATGAATTGAACGATCGGAACTTCTTAAACGCAACAAATCGAGTATAACTTTGGTTTCCAAGAAAGTTAAGCAATTCCAATTTTGCTTACAACGCAACACAATTAACCACCATTTCCTCCTGTCGTGAATATTTCGTGAAGAATTTTTAAACTGATTAGTGAGCTGTTTCTGTCCAAGATATAGTTGCAGAATTTAATTTTTGCTTCCTTGTACTGAAAATGAAAACGTTGTGGCTCTTGAATAGACAACTCGCGAAATTTTAATAGGCCACAAAGAAAAGAAAAATTTAAGAAATAGTAGAAAAACAATATAATATTTGATTCACTTACTCTTCAGTAAACCCACAGGCGATAAGACTAAGGAATGCAACCACGGCTACGGGTATTAGACGGTAAAACTTCATGATCCCGACAAATGCTAAACAAGAGAATGAGAAGAGGAAACTTTTCATCTTATCATCTGTTAAGGAAGTGAGTGGTTTAAGTGTATTCGTAAAGCAGAATGTCAGGGACGATGACAAAATCTTTTATAATTTTTCAGAGACTGGAGCAGGTTATAGCATTCTCCCTGGTTATAGCTGCATTCTTTATGGGATGAAAAAAAAAACTCAGTTATATCAAGGTGCAGTATAGACTCGCCAATAGCCTTTCAAATAAGTTATTTTCTACTTAAGCTGTAATGCTTAAGCTTACTTTAAATACTGCAAATATCCTTTGTGGGGATAATTAAAAGAATAATTGGTTTTAGGTACTTACATTGTCGATTCTAATAAAGAAATTATCCAAGAATCAAAATTGATTAAAAACAGATATCCTTTTTCAACTTCCAATTGCTACAATTTGTATGTATATTAGCAAAAACATTTTTTCAAAGATGGTACCATATAAACCGCTATTGCCAATTAGAAACGGGGATATGTGCCCCGGAGAAATGTTTACAAATATTGGCATTTATCTTGACAAAATCACCTGCAATTAACCTGCAGTGCTGCTGGGGCGTCTCTCAAGCATTCATATAAGAACCGCTTATTTTGATTACAACGCTTCTGTAGAAAATTTTGCTTTGTGTTTCACAGATAAAGCCCTTACCTGTGTTTGGAGGATGGACTTGTAACACGATTTATTTTTATCTTTTCTTTGGCCACCGCAATATTTGACGAGATGGTTAACACTTCAGTTATTTTATATGCGGCTAAGCGGGATAGAAACTGTGGCAACGAGCCCGAGTATGTGTTGCATAACAACGTTTTCACCCTTTCCAACATGTTCGTAGGATTGACAGTCAAGGCCCCCAGTAACCACGCTCACAACACGAACACAAAATAATATTTCTGAATTTATCAAGTAACTCGGTTTTTATGATCAACGTAGATTCTAGCTTGCGGTGTAAATGTATCTAGGTGCACAGATTACATTTTACAAAGCGACTGGTCCAAATGCCAAAGCTATTTTACGAGGTGTTCGAGATAACAACTCCTTTTTGCATAACGCATCGTTCGCTCCTTTTGTTTCTACAAATGTTTTGCTAATTTTAAAAACGAAAGCAGGCCTGTTGGACATTCATGTGTTAACTGCGACAAAATTAATTTTGGGATAGCTGACATTTTTATCAAATAATTTTATCAATTCATAACTAAAAATGGTTAATTCGAACTGATGATATGTGGCCGGGGATTATGCGAAAACTCTCGTTTAGTATTGAACCCTTGGTTGAATTGTTTATCTTTTTAAATTTAGTAGCTTAAAAAACAGAAGATTTTACTTCCATATAATTAGATAGGACTCTCCATAAAGTAAATTAGACTCAATTCCAAACAAATTATATGACATAATTTGCAAGAATTAATAAATTTTCGAGTGTTCTAATTTATGCAAATCACGATTACTATACCGCTTGTGAACACAAATCCATGCAAAATCAAAAGCTGAATACGGCCGGTCTTCAAAAAGTAATCACAGTTAGCGATTACCTTATTTTGTTCAATACGGATGAAGAATTGTCATCTTTCAAAAACAGAAGTACACCTACTTTGCCAGGAATATTCATTTTCCCCATCCTCGATCCCCAACAGCGTCAAACATTTGGTTCAGTTCTTATAATGCGCGAGAATTCTCTTGTTAGAATAATCTTGTTAGATAAACGCGATTAAGACATTTCAGAAACTGGAAATCATGTGAAACATTTTCTCCCAGAAATGCACCGCTTAACTGAAAAGTCGAAAAAGCTGTCTTCATATGTTCTCGATGGGGAAATAAATAAACGTGCGCCTGAAATGTTAGCATCATCTTGCTAGCAAATGTGGTTTTGGATTAAGCTTCAGCCAAGTATGTTGTGTGCTGTGATGGAAATGTTCGGCTGTTAAGTTTCCGTGCCAATTTAGTTTCGCAAACACCAGAAAATAGGTCAATGGCAGATGTTTATTTCGGGGGCTATTCATAAAGCTTTAAATTAAGAGTGATTTTAGCTTAGTAAATGTCGAACTTCTAGTTTGTAGCTGCCGTAGTTAACATTCGCGATATAGCATTGGATTATATGTTTGATTTGAATTTCCGATTGATGACACCTCATAGTTTCATTATACCAAGAGAAACTCGCAAGGAAATGACGCTAATTTACAGTACGGACCTGATAAATGGAAAGTGTTTTGATTGCGGTATTGATTGCGAAGAAGACATCATTGCCAGCCCGTAATTAACAGCAAAACTTGTCATCGTCCTTGTAGGATTCTATTCCTGTCCACTGGAATAATACATTTCAAACTAAATATATTGATGCATCTCTTAGACATCGGATTTTGGTCAAAAGGAAACTGATTTGAAATTGACAGGTACATTATATGTAATGTGTAAGAGTTTAGACTTTATGTACACAAGAAATTTCAAACCCTATAAACTGTAACTTAGTTCATCGATGCAAACTATAATTATTTAAACATTTACCTCAATTTTAAGCTTCTACAGATTTATGTCAACAAAGAGTTTGATCTGACCCCACTTGTGTGCGTGTCTGTGTTTTTAAAATCTTTCCAGTCCACCTGAATGTGATCGAATAATTTCATTTTTATCCAAGTTACGCCGGGTCTGAAAATTCTGTTTGTTGATATATCATATAGAATACTAATAACGAACTGGAAGCATCGATAGCACCTTCTCGGTAAAGTAATAAAAAATTAATATCAAAACAATCACCGGCTCCGCGACATGTTACAAACATCCATATCAGCTGCGTTCGAGCACAACAGATTTAATGAAGCAAGAATTAAAACTGCTAAAGTGAAGAAATATGCCACTATGTTTTATTGAGGTTATTTCCGCAATAACTTTAAAATAAATAGGCATAATGCATTAAAAAGTATAAATAAAGAAACTTACCGATATCGTGAAATAAATTAAGGTAAACATCTCTCCGGTTAGTGGCACCAAGGTTGGTTTATTCTGGTTGGCAGTACTTCATCTCTTCAAAAACGTCTGATAGTTACGGTGCTAATTTCCCAACTAAAATCCTAGCGATGACGAGGAGTACTTTGGGTTTATAATTTTAATATGAATTGAGAAAGGCTGTCCAATACCCCGTGGCTAAGAGCTTTATACTATTATACCCGGCACGAAAATGTCTTTCAATTATATGCAAATGTCTTCGTATTGGAACTGGTAGCGCGTGCGTATTAAGCGACATTAAGTCGCTAACCTAAGGTTTTCTTAACATCTGGAGAAAGCTGAATTCAAAATTAATGGTCCTTTTCTGTGAACTCGATACAATTTTGAACAGCGATATTATTTTGTTAGTGAAGTTGATTTGGTAGATGCCCCTTTAATTTAATACAATAGTTTCAGGTGAGGTGAGCTGGTACTCTTGTAAATTACCAAAATACTTCATCGTTAAAGGAGCTATGCCACGGTTCGTGAATTTTGAAAAGTTTAGCCTAATTTTTGTTCAAAATCGTCATTTGCAATCCATCTCAATCTTTTCCATCCTTAACCATCCTTGTTCCTTTTTGGTTTAATATCACCTCTTTGGTGTTTTTCTTCCTTAGTAAACTATTAGTTTTAGGTTTCCTACGTTTTAAGGGTAATTTGGTTCGTCGCAAAAAAAAACAACGCAAAATATCGCGACGTAGCTCTTTTAAGTACTCAAAAAAGATACCGAACGAAATTAATTTGCCAATTTTTCCTTCCCGGGGCTTTAATCAAACCTCGAGGCATTAGTTTATCGAATCACTTATTCATTCACCGCCTGTAATTTGCATTAAACTCGTAAATTTTGTCAGAGTACTTCTTCACAGTTAACCAAGCGCTATTGAACCACAAAATGTATCCAAAAGGGACCCTTTTGGAGGCTTTTAATTTTTCCATTTTAAGCAAAAAATTAATTTAGCAACACCAAAAAATAAGGAGCAAATTTTGAAGCAAACTGCTTTTCACAATAGTTTGTGGTCTATGATGGTGACTGAAAATTGATTAATAATTGCTACTGTAAAATCGTAAAAGTAATATGTTTTAAAATATCACCGCGGAATTCATATTCTTCCAAAGATAATAAGCATTTGCGTTGTGGATCTTAGTTTTGAGGCATGTCTGGATTTGACAGCGGATTCGTTATTATGAAAAATAAATACCCTGCACGAATGACATAATATATTCAACGTTCCAAGAGATTGAAAGAATAACCACCAGTGATGCAGGTTTCGGATTTAATTTCGATTAAAATCCTTTATTCTAATTCTGAAAACACTTTGTCACTTAAAAACCCGTTCATCGTGCTTTGTCGCCTGCTTGTCACGGTAGGTTGAATTTTATATACAATTTTGTAATATCAATGTTCTAGATTTTTTCATCCCATTGGTGAACAACAAGCTTATGCACAAAAAGAAAATTGACAAACTACAAGTACAAGATATTTATCTGTAAAAGGCACTAGAAAATAAATGTTACTTCAGCATTAATCGTTTCAATTAGAAAACCTGTTACAGATAAGGATATTATTATTTCACCCGAAAAGCAGAAAAAATGTCAATTTCGAGTTTATTATTTGGGAAAGGCCAATCTGAATATATCTACAGATAACTTCATACATTTCAAATTTGTTAATTTAATTTTAAGAAGCTCTCAGTTTCATATGTAATGGCTTCAAGTTCTTATTCTTTGTTCATTACCTGATCTGAGAAACTCCAATCACTTCAATATTGATGACCTTGTCTCGGCCAACATTAGTTACATTTTATTTAGAGAGCACAAAGAATACAAGCTTAGTCGATGTAATTAGTTATTCCATGACCCCATGTAATGTGTTTTGGCGATAAGAAACCTTTATTATATTGACGGCTTTGTCACGGGACAGAAAAAGCTCTTTTTGTTTAGAAAGTGCAGTAACATAGTAAGGAGTTGCCCAAGTATTTTGTTTACGAAGGGAAGGAGATGTTAAAAATGCCTGAAAAAGTACTTATGAAAGATCGATACTTCTAAAACTGTAATCACGGTCTCGTTTGTCTTCAGCTTATCTGATTTAGGGTTACATCGAAAGCATTATCTGATAGCTGTGTGGGCACCATTTGTCTATCAAGTTCAAAATTTTATCTTCAAAGGTGTTTAATTTAATAACTCTTTTCATTGACTTTTTTCCTGAAAACGAAATTCTTGAACTTCTCGGAAGACAGAAGTAACCTAAATCAATCAATGAAATACGTTCAATTTATGTTATATATCAAAGCTATGACAGATTCCTTTGTTCAGACATAAAACTGCTAAATCTCCAATTATCTTTATTGTGTTTGTTTTTGTTATAATAGAATGCCTTTAGATCCGCAGCAAGATGCTTGCGTCCTTTGGCCGATTGAAAACCTCTAAATTTAGGTCTCTCGCTGTGTGTCAAATTAAGGCACGACATCCTATGCAATATTTAACAGAATGGAACACGCTCTAAGTTTTTGTGGATATAACGTTCATACCATCATAAGGTAAGTGTGATTTGATGCAATAACCTTGCCTGTAATTACTATTAGGACAGCTATCTAGCATTGAAACAAAATGAAATTAAGACCTCTAAGTGGCGTTGACATTTCTTAATCGTCGGGGGTCCAACAACACACGCAATTTATCTCTATTCTTACATTTTATAATTTGCAAAGGCCTCCATCAAAATCTGATGCGCTGATATCAAACAGAGGGAAGAAACACTCGTTAGAAGTATAAAATTCTTTACAGAATCACACCAACAAGTCCTTAATTAACTACTAGAAGCGACGAATTGTTCCTAACCGAGAATTAACATCGATCGGTAGTTTCTGCAATAATATACAAAGACAGGTGGCCTGATCTCAAAAGATTTTGTTTGAAACGTTCTGAATCTGTTAATCCAAAAGATCTAAAGTCGGATAATTTGAGGAATAATAATGAATATAAACACAAAATACTCTTTTATAATCAACATCATTTGTTGTGTCAGCGTGAGTCTGTGCTCTCAAACCTTGAACAAGCCGAGTTCTTCTTCCTATTGAGTTCTTGTTTTTCTAAGTACACTATTGTTAACACCACTGTATCATTAAAGACCAAGGTGTCCTTCATTTGTGAAAAGAATTCAAAAAACTGGCTTATAAATCCCATCATGGTCTTCTTTGACTTTCGCTGTTTTTTTTTTCTGCAGACCTTTCAATCCAGTTGAATACACAGACCACGTATAAAGCATAAGGAATTGAGGTATTACCTATTTTTTCTTTCAGTCACGTTCCAGTAATTAAATTATTAAATTCGGGGATGTCACACCGAGCATGGTTATTAACAACATGGTATTTAGTAGCATCTTTACGCGTAGATTGAACCTCGAACGGAAATGTTAGATGTCTGCGCTGAAGTGGAAAACATTTTAAGGTTGCTGTTAGAACACAGCAAAATAACAAGATCAAAACTACTAAACTGAGAGGAATTTCTTTGAAGTCTGAAGTAACACGAGTTTTGGTAAAACAAAATGCCGAGTGGAACTTTTAAGTTTTAGTTTTAAGCTTCAAGTCCTACACGTATTTGCCAGAAGGTACTGGTTGAAAAAATAAGCCACTATTTAGCTGTGCAATCTCAAACACAATCAACTATTTCACAAAGTCAAACTGTGAAACTACGGTAAATCTTATTGTTGACTTAAATAAAATCTCAGTTAAAATTTGTTGTATAGTGCAACAATCTGTGAGATTATTTTATGAAGATGCCATGTAAGACAATGTTAAGTCCGTATGCCTTGCAGTAACATCCACTTTGAAATGACAAACGATAAAATTTAAGAAATTATGTAAAAACAAAAAGCGGGTAGCAACTTTTGACCTCTCCAAGTAACCTTTTCTCTTCTCGCTCAAAGGTTTCGCAATGAAGATAGATTCTCCTTTTCTACATAATGGTTTTAATCGGTCACAGCTGATCATAATAACTTAATTTCGGCGAAAGAGGTATAATTATTTGAACAATATAATTTTTTCGTATTATGGATCACCGTTACCCCAAACATACTTTTCCTCAAGTTCACGACATTAATGAATCGACGCCAATCATGATATTCTGCTTCATATTCAACGAGTGAGCGAGTGATGCAGGCGTTGCTCCTGCAACGGCGATCGAGTGGCTTAGCAGAAATTTAACATGATGTAACCACACTAAAAATATGAAAACGCTATTTCTTCGATATTCCTTCAAAAAATTTCGAATAATGTTAACAATTTACATTTTGAATATGGAATATGCCACTGGCCAAGGAAAGTTTTCTCTTATTTCCTGAGCTTGTAGGTATAACTATTTTGCATCATTTTTCAACCAACAAACCGCAGGATGCGAGAAGCAAGGGCTAAACACCAGAAACTAAAACAGATTATTGATTTTTAAAATAGCCAGAGCATTATGTGACTATTGTTACTGGAGCCAAATTTGAGAAATGGAAACTAAGTTCCAAATAGTATTTGTCAAAGACATGCACTACGTACGCGTCATAAATAAAAAAATTCCAGTCCGTCATGCAGAGTGGTCTTTCAGTAACGATTCTTACGAGATTGAAATGAAACAGTAATTTCACGAATAACGCTGTGGTTCGTAAGCGCCTGGGGTTTATGAACTGTTTTACCCACAACTAACATTTACTAAATTAATGAACACGCTCTAACCGAATAATTATATTTATTTTCGTTCTTCTTGAAAATTAACCCTTTCAAATTGATGGAGATTTATCTAAACTTAATGGAATGGAATAAGCAACGAGATGAGAGGATGTGAATTGGTTTTAGGGACAAAGTGCAGTCCGTTTCACGAATAAACTTGTGCTGATTTCCTAAACCAAACTTAGAGCCTTATAGCTCTGAAGTGGTTTTAATTTATTTGTCGCATATCAAAGACAAAATTTGTTCAAAAATAACACAATATCTATTTGAAAAAATTTAAGGAAATATAAAACCTGACAAATTTCATAGCCATGTAATGAGAATACGATAAACTTCTGAACAAACATATCTGTAACCAGTTTCAGTTTCTTGACGGAAGGCTATTTTACTACTTTGTCTTTTCTGTATAAACCATATCAGTGTAACAATATTATTTTGAAATAAAAATAATCAATAAAGCAGGCTTATTTTAATTTGCCGTTTTTCTGCGGCACGTGCGGCTTGTTAATTGTTCTTCGCCTTCACCACTGGCTATGTTATGTCCAATCAGGTATCGGACACTTAAAACGAGAATTACATAGAGATTTTATAATTGATTCTATTCCCTTTGTTTGGAATAATTCTGGGCATTTGTAGTAACGAATCGTACTCGGTAAGATGTTTCAGTTTATAAACCACCGGGAAACAAATGCACTGAAAACTGGGACATAATAACTAAAGTGTGAGTTGTAAAAACAGAATGACGGCTCTTCCTAAACGAAATAATCCGGCTCCCTTACAGCGGAATAATGGAATCATGTTTTATGAAGATGGGAAACAGTACACAGGTACTATAATGTGGAAATATGAACATTGCTGAATCGTTTATTGTATCTTTCAGCAAACTGTGTTTCCATTGTTCCCATATTATTAACAAAAACGTTAATATACTCACAATATATCAAAATGGAGGAAATGTAATGTTAAACGTAAAACTTGCTCAAAGAAAGGACATATGTATTTAAAACATCCTAACAAAATAACACTCATTGGTATTGTGCTACTTTACCGAATGCTTAAAAACAAACTGATGAAGATGAAGATGGTTTCTTCAGATGAAGTAGGTTTCTTAGTTTTCCTGTTCAGTTATTTTGAAATAGCTGTCTTAACTAATCATTCTAGCTAAAATAATGTATTTTGATTACTGTGACCATAGATTCCAACCTGGGACCACAAGACCTCAACTTCAGTTAGTGAGTACAGTTTATTCAGACCCAGAACATTTCGCCCAATCAGAGGTGACGCTACCTCGTGCAAAGAACTTTTGAGAAATAGCAAATAAACATTCAGAAGAAAGCCTCATGCATGTCACATGTTCAAAAGAATGTTTCGGAATAAGCTGTACCTTGCACCTTGTCTTTTTCCAATTCATTTTAAAGGGAGATAAAATTGTGTTGCTTTAAAACTGTATACGGCATGTGGCTTTCATCGCTTTTTGCCGTTTCTTGATGGTTTCATAGCTTCACAAGCATGTTTATACTGTTAATACCTATAATAACAACTGCAACAGTTCCAGGCTTTCTCCTCCCCCCTCCCACTCCACTGTTCCAAACGTGTTATGACGTATAGTATTCTTCTTGAGCTTTCTTTTTAGCCGGCTGGAAAACGCCTTTTCGGCAATCTCCAGTTCAGCAAGATACTCAGCATGCAGTCTTGTTTGGTGGTTAAAGTCTTCGCAACCACCCTGAAACAATGAATTATTTAATTTGGAAATACTCACGTACAAAGCGACTCCTATTTTACCCTTAAGGGATAGTGTTACCCCCAAAAAATTAAGATGTTCGGGAAGACTGTGTCCGTATTTTTGCTTCTACAATCCCTAATGAAACCCGTATCGTCATCTAAATTTTGATTAGAAATTCATTACCCTATGACACAATGCATTTACAAATGCTACGAATTGCCGTTTAGATTTTTGTCCTTGATTGGATTGACTTAATTTCACGAAAGAAAAGACTGTTGTGACTATGCATGTTTCCTTGTTATCTAACGGTTACTTCATGAAGAGTTTTATGTTCTGTTTGTCTTTTTAATTGATCGAAGAAATTTGTTTCCTTGCAAACTCGGAATAAACTTCAACCTTTTTACGAAACGGCATCAATGAATTTAAGCCTTTTCTAGGCGCAAATATCTCTAGTGCTGGTTACTAAGTCCAGAACACTATAAGTATCTTCCACAACAACGTAATAGCTCTTAATTTATGCTAATTTCCAACGCGAACGACCCGGCCGCTGTCCAATTTGTATAATTAACGGACTACGCGAACATTTAAAGTTTCTGGGAAGCTAAAGCTTGGACTGGCATGGGTGGTTGAACGATACAATGAGATGATAGGGTAACGAAATCAAATCTTTAAGGTGTTAGCCGGCGTAACCTGATTCTAAAAAGCGCTTTGAACAAAGAAATCAGCAGCCGCTTATAAATTCCAGTGTATTGGTAAGTGGTTGCAATATATCTTGTGGCATGTTTTTGAAGATTCATGCTATGATCTGTCTCAAGAAGATTGAATTTATGTCCAAAGAAAGTTAGAAACAGGTGGGTCGCAAAGCACTAAACTGTGGAAACTTGTTAGAAAGGATAGAGTTACGTAAGGTGGTACTAATCAGCTTGAATGAAGTAAACAAGATAACATGTGTCTTTTAATTTCCGCGAATTTATTCACTCTTAATAATGAAAAGAAAAAGGAATAAGCAATGCTCAGTTTATTTCAGTAACTGTTGATGTGAATGGGACGACAGCGACAAATATCTGCGTTATAAAATTCAGTTAGTACACTGTATCGAAAATTCATTCGCATAATAAATATTTTACAACAATCAAGAGGCTTAAAAGGAATCCACTCATGCAGTGTTGTTACAGGTGCTTAAGTAACAGTTGGTATATCTCTATGCAGATCTCAGTGCAGTTCTTTTTAGCATTTCATAGTTCTACTATTGAAAATGCAGATGCTTTCTTTATAAATATGCGCTTTCTAGATTAGTTAACATGTCAGTCTTGATCAAGCAGTCGCAAAAATCAAATCCTCAGATAAAGCTTTTCAGACGCTGTTAAAGGTTTGTGTTTGTAGTAATTTAGTTTGTTATTAATAATTCACGTTTTGGCACGGATTCAGGCTCAATTGCGTTTCGAACCAGTTAAAAAGAAGAATCAAAACGACAGAAAAATGTCATTTTTGTACACAATTTACAATTGTTCCATTTTGCCAAATATCCCCCAGCCTATTGCCGTGTTTTGAAAAGAATTCTACATTGGTTCCGAATTCACCAGCAAAAAGAATTGCTCGATTATTCTGTTATAAACAGCTTTACTTCTATCATACAGTGTGAACTGAAGTAAATTTGGCCGCAGGAGTCTCGCGTAAAGGAATTGTCTTCAATAAAAGAATTTATCTCGTATAATCAGTGAAATCTATTTGAAGAATAGCTAAAGATTGTTGAATTCAATGACACAGGAAGGTTTACAGTAGTGCCGTACGTCAAAACAACTTTTGAGAATGCTGGTTTAATCCTATTCGCTGTTGGAATCTTTTCTGTATTGAAATTCTTCTATAACAGTAAACACATCTCAGAATATTTCATTTCTCCTTCATGGCAACTGTTGCCAAGAAATTGAAATAATGTCATTGGTGATGCTTCAAAAAGGGTTCGCAAGAATTCAATGTTATAGTAGCGTAAAATTTTCGCTAACATATTAGCCGATATTGTCTATAAGATCTTGCATGAAGTATTATAGACAGCAAATGGATAATTTGTTTATCATTGAGTGCATTTTAGTGCTAATGGTTTATCTTTTGCAAAAAAAAATAATGTTTACGCGGTTGCGATTGTTATGTTGTACTAGGTTCTTCTGCTAACCTTTAGGACTGTGGTAAAAACCATTCATGTTACCGTTCACTGATAATATATTCCTGTGGTTAACTGTCGCATTGTTTGTTACTCCTTAGGGGGTAGCTTAAAATTAAATACACGTGGATGAAACTTCCCAGTGCAAAACGTAAAAGAAAATGTCAACAGAAATTAATTAAGCAACGTAACTTGTGGATACTAAGCCATCGCTTGCAATCCAGGTAAAACGAATGTCTACAGAGTAGTTAAAAATTTAAGGGACTAGATTTGTGATGACTGATCATGCAGCTATTACGGTGGCTCCATTTGGAGTGTATTTCTCAAATACCGGGAAGACAGGGACAGACGAATGATTGTTGCAGCATGTTCATGTGAGTGAGTGACCGTGGTAAAATTTGCCGTAAAATTTACTACTCGCTAATGTGACACGCCTTGTTTATGCTGGTCAGTATAAAAGACATGGCGGGGCCTTTCTCCGGAAAAGGAAACCTTCACGGGAGGACAAATTATTGAATTTTATCTAGAAATCGGCCAACCGTTTAGGAAAGGCGGAATAAGCGAGCGAATTTATTATGTAACGTCGATGTATATTCATAATTACGGAGGTCCCCTTTTGTTAAACCAAGATAAGGCAGACGATATCTTACTTTGGTAAGATTGACTTCAGTGTTTCAAATTTCGGAGAGCTTTAATTTAACCTTGACATTCAATAACTCACTCATGTAAAGTATTGTCTAGTATTGCTGGAGAATTTAAAGTGATTTAAATCTCAGTACAAGGTCCATAACCTTGACAGTCAATAACTCATTCATGTAAACGGGGTTTCGACTTAGTACTTTTGGAGAATTCAAATATCGTCAGTGATTTAAATTGCGGTACAAGGTCCATTCCCGTTTTAACAATAATTCCACGGACGGTCTAATTACGGCACTAGACAAAATTCAAAAAACAAAACATCAAAACCAATCCTAAAAATCCCATTGATAAGAAAACAGTCGACTTCCTATTTTTTGATTATATATAATTATTATCATTTTTGTATGAAATTCTCTTTTAATAGGTGGTTACCCAGAATTCAAAACCGAGATACAACTGAAGAAAGCTGTAAAGTGTTTCATAATAACATTTTCCGAGCTTCAAACCATAGAAAAGGCTATTGTTATTTTACATCAAGCTCTAATGTAATTCAATTCAGTTCGCGTCTGTCAAAGTCTTGCCATGCAAGACAACTTGTGTGAATGGATAGCAAAACTGGCTCTCCACTGTGATTTGTCTAGACAACCTGATGAAATCATTAAAGAAGATACCTGCTAGATGCTACCTTACGTACTTGGCCAACAAGTTTGAAAGTTTGTAGTTAAACAAATGAATGGTGCTGTTCAAATTTCCAAATATGCTATCACAATAACGAAACCTGTCATTTTTTCATCGTCCTGCGGCCTTTTGTTAATTTTGTAATCCTGGGTTATCTATCCAAAACTGTTCGAAGTGTAAAGGAAGAATTCCAAGAATCGATTAAATACATTTGTAGGGAAGTTTTCACAAGTAAGCTAAAATTTAATTTAAATTTTACCCTTGACTCAAGCAAGGAAACACGAAAAAAGAATAATATGAAAAAAGAATGATATCGTGAATTGGAAATTTTGCCACTTATTTCATTTAATATTCATGGAGAACCGCGCAGGTTGGAAGCAGATCTTCTTGGCGCCTTAAGTGTCCAAAACAATAGCTGCGGTTGTGCAACGAATATTTAAAAAAATGTTCAATGACAGTTTATTAAGATGTAAAAAGATACAGCCACCAAGGCCCACTGTGGAGTGAAAATAACGACCTGGTAACGATGGACGTCTTGTAAATCACTGACTTTGTTTCCTGATTAGTAGATCAAACTTTAATTGAATCTAAGAATATGCGGGAAAGAACTTTTGAATAATACTGCACAGGGACAAAACAACCCGAACTATTGAATAAAGGTCGTAAGTCCCTATTATTTTTATTAAAGATTTTCAGTAATGCAATGCCGTGATCTATTTCTAATCAGTTTAATACTATATGATGTTAATTTTGTCCTTTTATGGGGAAATAATTTGTATTTCTATCGCTTCCCATCAAAGTATGGAAACTTATAAATACTTTTACAAACTACTAACGCTTTAAACTAAACTAGTATGAGGTTTTGTTACACGAGTGGTATAGTCCCTTGACAAAAAAGAATTGATGTACGGTTATTACGCACCGTGTGTGATAACAATTTATTTTTGCGTTTACGTTTTTATAAAGGGAATAATTTGCATTTCAGTCCAATCATTAATTTTCCCAGCTGTGAATGAAGCACTTTCCGCGATAATCGTAACTAAAGGGTTAAACGATTTGTGTAAGAAAAAGGTTTTAGAAGGTTCCCCAAATTATCTTTCTTTAAACACGGGCATTTTCTTTTAACAGGTTCTTGAAGCCAAGATTGCACCAATAAACATGAGAATTACTTCAGCAATATTATTCTCCATGGTTCTTGTAAACGGCATAAGGAGATCTGATGAAGCGGCAGAAGAAGAGTAAGTTACTGTTTCGTGATATTTGTTAGGAATATATCATCTTCTGCCTTTGAAAGAAAATCTATCTCAGGGTATTTCTGATCGGTATTTGCGAAAAGAAAAAAAGGTTTTATTTTTGTTTCTGCACACATATTTTCTCTATACAGAGCGAGATCGCGCCCCTTTTGGGTAAATAATATATATTTTAATTAGATGCTATATTGATCTTTTTCACGCTGTTAACGCTTCCAAGAAATGCCTGAAGATTTTAATAACCACTGAAATTACAAAAGTAATACGGAAATGAGAAGATAGGATTTCATGACACCGATCAGAACAGGAAAGAGGTTTTCGGAGGCAGTAAAACCTTAAACACCAGTGGCATGCAGAAAATGAAGAAAATGTCATTTGCTAGCATGCTCATCTCACAACAGGGATAAAAGAAGACTTACAAGAAATTGCTTTGGCATTAGAAGAGAGCAAGGAAACATATAAATAAATTGCCTTGTCAGGATAAAAGAGATATATTAAATCATATCGTGTACCGCCAGCAAAAGCAACCAAAATGTAAAGAAAAAACATGATAAAATTGTTGCATCCTACCTGTATAAGCGACGTTTATAAAAGTTCTCAGTGTCGGCTATTAATAGCAGGATCAGAACAAATAGCATTTTGTACACAAAGAAAAAATTTAAATTATGCCTTTGTATATCATTTTGTCAAAGCAGGCTGAGGTAAAATTACCTTTTCGCAGAACAATTTTGTTTCCTATTAAAATAGAAATAATCACATTTACACACAATTTAAATTATGCCTTTGTATATCATTTTGTCAAAGCAGGCTGAGGTAAAATTACCTTTTCGCAGAACAATTTTGTTTCCTATTAAAATAGAAATAATCACATTTACACACAACATTATATGAACATTAAATTGCAAAAAGTTCTACACTGGGCGATATTTGAACATGGAGCATACCGCGAGGTCTGTTTTCAACACTTCTGCTGAGATTTTCCGGCAGGATTTTCATGTTGCAAATTTCACGGAAGTTCTTGAAGTTAAAATACATCTTTGAATTGCACACATGGTAAGGCAACCTCACAAAGAAAACAACGCGTCCAGGACACCGAGTTATTCTCTTAGGCAAGGCACTTTACTTGTCATATTGCCTCTCTTCAACAAGGTGTGTAAATGGGTACCGGCAAATTTAATGCCATAGTACAACACTGCGATGGATTAGCATTCTATCCAGGGAGGGGGAGACGAGTAACAATACTCCAAGTCGCCTCATGGTACGGAAACCGGGATAAGCTCCGGCCCGATGGGCCACTAACTAGGCTTGCCAGTATGCAAGCCGATGGCTAGGACACACTGTTTTTTATAGAAGGCTATACTTTGTGAAATGTCTTTCCGCGAAAGATAATGTTACTCTTTTTCACAGATCTCTGGTAGACTACAAGAAATCAATGGAGGAAGCTTTGAACCTTTCACGGAAGATAAATGACGCTTTAACAGTACATGACAAGAAAGTGCGACCGAATGCTGGAGGTGAGACATAGATTATTGTCACTGAGTGTTTTTATTTATTATTTTTTTATAACAATAATTTTATTCAAACTTCACTCTCAAAGATTACGTTACAGTATAATAATTATTATAACACATTACAATAATAAATTATAATAATAACAATAATAAATTCGTCAATACAAAGAACTTCATAAAAATAGGCGAGTTAAAACTAATTGCAGAGTATAACTTAATTTCCTCGACCTCCCATAATTACACTAAAATCAATTCATGACATGGTAAGTCCTGAATAATAACCCACAGATGCGCATAAACAGGTATTTGTTGCGAAGACTCATAACAGTAATGTTAAAACATTAAGAAATTAAAATTGGTATTTCTAAATAGAGAGGCCTAATAATAATGTTAAAACTATTCATATCAGTCCCGCTATCCCCTTGTCTATTTACACATTTCTGTCCTGTACTTCTTCAGCTCTCCGTCTCAGATCTAGACCCCCTAAGACACAACAACGCACTGCCCAGAATCGCGATGGATACTTTGGCTCTGATCCACGAAATCGTTGTGGCATACATTTAGACCTCTTGTTTCTTGACAACGATGAGCTCAGTTAGCCTTAAATGGTATCGGAAGCATTCTTCGGCCATACCCTCTGTAGTGGTGATGACGAGGGGTATGAACGTGCCTTGCTCGACTTTGGTTACTCGGAACGCGTGTTTTATTTTATTTTAATTTCCGTGAATTGGTTAGATCTGTTTTGTAGTAAGTTCCTTATACGAGTCCGCATTCGGGTGGCACACCCTTATATCAATAAACATCATCGTTCTCTCACGCCCTGAAATTTTACACTCCCCTCACACTCCAGAAAAAGGAAACCTCTCCAACTCAGGGTAGGGATCGTTTGCTTGTTGAAGACTAAAGGAACTGATTCTTTGTTGCTTCGCTCACGTCGAGTAAAGTCTGTGTCGTTCTCTTGACAGGTCCTCCAGTTATGGTTGACGTGGAATTCAAGATAATTTCGATTGGAGAAATTAAAGAGGCCAGCATGGTGAGGGACAAATCGATGCCAAGACTTTTCTATTAATTAAAAAAAAACAGTCATTTGTGCCAGACATAATCAGTAATTTATGTTCAAGGCATGGTGCTCATATGACAGTCGCTTGTGTCAGGTTGTACCAGGTACTGCAAATCTAGCCAATGACATTAGAGGGCCCCGTTAATTCTAGCATAATTGATTGGGTCAATTACAGTGGCGAAACTAGAAGAGGGTCTTATTTTGGGGATTTTGTGGTAACGGACCACGTATTCTCCCCACCTAAATATTTCAACCCCTCCCTCCCCCTCTTTTCTCAAGGCCTGGATCCGCCACCGTATCACCTGGGCAATTTTTCCCTTTCTCCCTTGTCATCAATCCCCCTCTGTTGGTAAACACGACTTGATGTAAATATTATCATAACTAATGTTTTTCCTTCACAGGAATACACGATGGATATTTTCTTTCGCCAATGGTGGACTGATCCGCGGCTGGCGCATAATTTCAGCACGGCTTTTAACATGGCAGGGGACGCGACCAAGCTGATATGGACACCCGACACATTTTTCTGGAATGTAAAAGCAGCAAAGTATCACAGGGTGACGCGAGAAAACATGAGAATAAAAATACATGGAGATGGCAAGGTTTACTTCAGCACAAGGTAAACCAGGGAAAGGAAAGTCAATTTGAGTTCTCGCGTTGTTTGAGTGAATTTGTTCCTGACATGGCCGCAGCGGTCTCCTTTATAGATTTTCATCTTATCGTGTAGTGCTCTATTTAGCAAAAGCAGTGTTAAACATCGCTGTTTCCTTGTATTTAATCTAGGATTACCTTTACTGCACAGTGTGACATGAACCTTCGTATGTACCCGATGGACATTCAAGAATGTCCTTTAATCATCGAGAGCTGTGAGTACATTTTTATAAAAATACGAGTGTTGAAATTGCTTGTTTACAATCCTGTAATCTGGTTTTAGAGGGCAAGTTGCACAAGTGACAAATCGTGACAATATGTTTTCTTGGCAATTTCAAAATGTAACCACAAACAGAGAGAGATTTAGCTACAATTTGTAAACGCTCTCTTGAGAATTTTTTGGTCCAGTGTTTTCATTATGCCTATACAATGTTCTAAATATCGACCACGTGGAATAACGAGGGAGGGATAGGAGGCGAGGTGTTATTATGTCAATTTTCATTGCTTCCGATCTTCACCAGATGCACATACCACAGCTGATGTTGACTATCAATGGAAAGGAGGTAAGGCGCAAGGCGTCGAGATCGTTTCCAAAGAAATGGCCCAGTTCGACTTTGTAGGCGCAAAGACCACAACATTGGCAAATACAAACAGTAAAGGTGGGTCTTTTCAATGACCTTACGAGCACACCTCACGCCATCACGTCGCAATAAAAGCTATGTTTGAACTGTCCAGTTATTGTTGATCATTTTGCATTTCGATCGCTAGGGTCTTTCGCCAGTCTTCGTGCTTTCTTTACGTTCAAGCGGCGCGTGTCGTACTTTATTACGGCGACTTACATGCCTGCTGTGGTCCTCGTCATCCTGAGCTGGTGCTGCTTCTGGATCAACCGCTCTGCTGTGCCTGCCCGAGTCACTCTGGCGATAACAACCATCCTCACTACGATACTATTGTATGGATCTGTCAACTCTAACATGCCAAAGGTAACTTAAACAAATAGCACGGTTGAAGTATTAAAGGTAGGAATATCGGGAATTCTATTCGTCTGATTGACGACTTAATGGACTTCAAAAAAGAAAACAATAAACCGCTTATACTTTTCGCAGCTGATTTCGAGAAAGCCTTTGACAGCACTGAACATAACTTAATTCTCGCTTCTCTAATGCATTTCAGTTTTGGTAAGGCCTTTAATGGATCTGTGTTTGTTTCTGTGGGAACCACGCTTGCGTTCTGAACAATGGTTTCGCGACAAATCTTTTTAGCTTAGCGAGGGTTGCTAAACAAGGGGATCCAATATCCCCCTTTCTTTTTATTCTAGTGATAGAAATTCTAGCATCATCAGTTCTCCAAAATAGTCAGATTGAAGGTATCTGGCTAGGGGGGAAGCAAAAAAAAGCTCGAGCTATTTGCTGATGACAGCACCTTTTTTTCTGAAAGACCTGGCCTCTTTAGGCACGGTTTTAAAGTTAATGCAACAATTTTACCTTTTTTCGTCTCTTAAGATAAATATCACTAAGTCTGAAGGGGGTTGGATTGGTGGAACTAAACTAAACGTGTGTCCCACTAACGACAGAGGCATAAAATAGATAGATCTCCATCAAAAGGGAATGAAATTTCTGGGTATCAATATATCGCATAACGGTACCTTCTATCGAGAGCAAAATTTAGATCGTATATTTGAAAGCTTGAAAACTGTTCTTTCTATCTGGAAAATGCGTAGTCTGACGCTTTTTGGTAAATCATCAGTGATTAAAGCACTTACGCTGCCTAAATTATTGTATGTTTGCTCCAAGATTGATGTACCTGACTACTTCATAAGCAAAGTCACAGACTTTATCGGGAAGAAACCCAAAATCAAAACGACACTTTAATAGGTAGCTATGAAAAAGGAGGAATTATCCTACCCGACTTTGAATCTAGTATCAAAGCTAATACAAAAAAAAAAAAAAAAAAATCTGGAAAAAAAAAAAATCTGGAAGACGATCGCCTCTCAGCATTAAGCGTCCGTTGGCGGCATTAACGGGAAGAATTTCGAAAGACTTTCACAAAAGTGTTTTAGCCAGCTGGGCTGAGTATTGTGATGAAGAAGTCGTTACTCCGGAACAGGTCGCCAATCAACTGCTATGGAATAATAAGTACATCAAAGTAGACAAAAGTCCAGTTCTTCCCCCTGCTGGCTTCGAAAGGCATATTCAGAATTAAAGATACATATATATAAAACAAATGAAATGAACTGGGAAACGGTTCACGCTATAGGTGTTGAGCCTCCTCGCTATTAATTTATACTGGGCCAGCCGTATCACCAGTGCAATTCCCCACAAATGGAAAATATTGATGAAGGACGTTGATCTTAATACTCCGCATCACGATGCCTCAGTAGCAATTGCAACGGTATCAAAATTACATCAAAAGACGTTTACCTTTCTTTTGTCGAAACAAAATTTAAGAAACCAACTGGTTAAGCTAACCTTCTTAAACGAGTCGGCAGTCAAATTGTCTGGGACTCAGTCTATCACAGAATATATAATGTGCCAATTGATCCCTACATGAGATTTTTTCAATACAAAATTTTAAACAATTGCCTTTATTTAAACAGGGACTTATTCCGTTTCAAGATCATCGAGTCTCCTACTTGCTCTTTTTTCTCTATTTACTCAGAAACAATTGGTCACATATTTGTTTACTATGAACACTCTAGATGCCTGTACGGCGAAATAAGAATATGGACTAAATCTGTCGGAATTGTCCTGCCATACTTGAATATTCCAAACATTATACTTGGTGTCGACTCAGAAAAACATAGTCCGCTAATAAACCTTATTCTCACAGTGTATAAACTATTGTTATATCGGTCTAGATCTGGTGGTGAAATCCCTAACCTTCAAATTTTCATCAACCAACTCAGATACTATGAAAAATTGAACGAAAAATTGCCAGCAAACGTGAGAAACTAACCTACCATTTTCAGAAATGGACCAATCTTCTCTCTATTTTGTGAGATGATTGATCCCTCGTTTTATTTATTTTTTATCCCATACAGTAGTGTGCGTAAAGACTACCCTTTTTGTTTTAGCTATCTGTAATGCCCTGCAATACTGTAACTTCAGTTCAGTCAATAGTTTTATTTATGTAATGTTTATTTTAGTAATCTTATTGTTGTATAAATAAATAAAAAAAACATAAAAAAGCAAGACTGAAGTAGGTGAAGATTAAGTATTCAAACTTTGTAACAAAATCAAAACAAGACTTAAGACAGTCACGGAAAATAAAAAATGAGTTATGATCTCTTCTTCAAACAGGTCAGCTACAGTAAAGCTATCGACTACTTCCTTATGACGTCACTTGGATTTATCTTTATGTCACTACTGGAATACATTCTTGTTCTTAACACGAATCCGCGTTTCTGGGTTCAAAGACGAAGGGACGAGAAATCCGAAAAGATGAAGTCACTTTACAAGGTTGGTTATGCCTTAAATCATCTGATTTGTTGTTCAGTTAATCAGTGGAAATAGACAAAAATATTCTTTATTCCGAATATTGGATGTCAACTTGACAGCTTACGACAACATGCTTGTCTTGGATTTCGACATATATATTTATTATGGGCTTACTGCAACTAAACGTTATCGAGAAGTGTGGTTGCCAAAAGCTAGGCCAGTAGCCCTTTTCAAAAAGTGAAACTCCATCGTTATAGTTTAGTTGTCGGCAATACTCATACTTAATTTTTTTTTCTTGGACAAGTCCGTCCAAGGGGGAATGGTGCAGTGAAGTTATCTCTAAGTTAAGTACCAACCCGTTAAATGAGGCCAGACCACAATACCAGGAAGCTCGTTCCCTCCTCTTTGCGAGAAGTGCGTGGGTTCTTTAACGTCCCCTGCTTACCTTAACACTGAAGATGCAGGAGAAGACACCTACGGTTTTTCGTTCTAATCGGAGAAGACTAGAACATCTAACCATTTGCAGATGTCATTGCAAAGGTAGCACATTTTCCTCGATTATTTTAAGACCCTGAGTGTTGGGCCTGTCTGAGGCTTGAACCCAAGACCTTCCACACAGCAGTCCGGCGCTCTACCAACTGAGCTAATTAACCAGCCTAATAAGCCATTTCTGAGTTCTCATTTGGCCTAGTGCCAAAATGAGTGTAAGTGCGAAGCCATTCATATGAAAATGTGTTTTACCTGCACGTTCATTTCCATGTAACGCAAACTCATTTTCATAAGAATGGTTCGCACTTAGACTCTTCTTGAAACAGAGGTGAAAGGCGACTCTGAAATGGGTGCAACTACATCACAGACGACGAGCCGGGGTAAATTTTCATACATGAGGTTTAAATCACACTTACCTTCTATTTCTCAAGGTAAAAAATCTGACCCCAAAAAGTCTCGATCCCGGGACGGTGGAGTGGAGTGGAGTCATTCCCACTACACCACCTGCCAAAATTCCATTTTTTTGGCTACAAATCCCCAACCCAAATATAAAAGCTGACCACAAGCAAGCTGAAAAACTGATAAACAAACAACAGCGTGGTAGGCGCGGTGGCCTAATGGTTCGTTCGCCGGACTCCGGATCGGGCGATCCAGGTTCGAGCCTCGGCCGGGGCACTGCGTTTTGTTCTTGGGCAAGACACTTTACTCTCACAGTGCCCCTCTCCACCCAGGTATATAAATGAGTACCGGCAAAATACTACTGGGGGTAACCCTGAGATGGACTAGCATCCCATCCAGGGGGGAGTAGAAATACTCCCAGTCGCTTCATGCTAAGGAAACCGAGATAAGCTCCAGCGGTATAGGCCACTGGGCTCGACGCAGACTTTACCTTTGCCTAGCCCTAAAATCCAATGCAATTAGAGGTTCTAGAGAGCTTCGAGCTATCTCAACCGAAGTGCTTAGTGGGGCGCTTGTAGTTATTGTTATACGATGTGGTATAACTCATCATCAGGTGTCCACCGATGAACATCCCGGCTCGTCGCCCGTAATGCAGTCACGCTCCTCTGAAGTGGTCTATTGTTGATGAAAACTATCTTTTTGGCATTTTCCGTGTTCAGGAATGATTGGTTTAGTTGTCAACAACTAACGTAACTGAGTTTTGAATTTCTGACTTAGTTATTGACAATTAACACTTCAATGTGTGGACTCTTGATTAGTAACAATTTATTTCTTTGTTTTGTTCGTAGTTTTAGTCTCGATGGATACGATATATATCAAACACCTGAGAAAGCGTTTCGTCACATTTCAAAACACCTCGAAGTTCGTTAGGATGTATAAAATTGCTTCATATCGTCTGACTTTTTCTTTTATTGTACAGGAGATTCCTGCCGATACTGTTGTCTCGTTAATGGACAGCAAGGACAAGCCAAATGACATTCCCAAGGAGAAAACAGAGGTGATTCCTCTGAATGGACCCAATAAAGAGACGGAAAAGGGAGCACCGAAAGCGCCAGTAGCTGCCAAGACTCATTGGATCGATATTTTGGCTCGAATTATCTTCCCGATATGCTACTTTTCGTTTATAGCATTCTACTGGATTTACTATATTAACCACCCTGAGTCCGCTCTCGGTGCCGAGTTTGAGTGACAACTCCTTCAAAGGAAGTTATTCAGTTGATTCAAAGTGTTACTTTTCCTTTTTTGAAAGGCTCTTTCTTTATAAGGACGCTGCTTATTGACACGCGAAAACAATTTTGATAACTGGTACTTAATTTAATTTTAAGAAAATTACGACAATATTAACTAGCCTTTAGCCTCTGCTTCAAAAGTGAGACCAGCGGGTCTTGAACTGGATGTCTGTTTTTGTTAAAAATGCTTAATTTAAGTGCAAAATATTTTATTAAAATGGAACAGTAAGTTTGTTCGTTGTAAACAGAACAAAATCGGACGTTTCATACAATTATTCAAAAAATAAACACCCCAAACAAGTAACACAGTCAAAAAGAAAAATCGGCACACTCAAATGATCAGATTCAAATCTCTATCATGTGTACAAAGGTTTAAGGCAGTAGCTGTTAGAAATAAATAAGCTAATCAAAGATAAAAACAGCTGAATAGACCAAGCTACGAAAACAAGACATTTTAAAGTAGTTTTAAATATAAACTAAGGGTTATTTTTACTGCTATAACAAGCGGTTGGTATTTGTCATTTTGTGTAATATGCTTATTTCGCTTGTTGCTACGCAACTACATTGGACGCTCCGACGAAGAGCTAACGCTTGAAACGTCAGCTCTCGAATCTTTTTACGGTGGCCAATTCCATTATCAACCCAGTTGATAAAACCAAATTGCATTGGACACTGTTGCACATTAAAAAAAAAGGAAGAATACCACACGTTTTGCCCTTCTGTTCAGAATGTTGCTTCTATCATCATGTTAATGAAGAAATACCCTTATCATGTACATAATAAAACACGCTTTTTGGGGTGGTAAAAAGATAGGGTAAAAATAGACGCTGAATGTAGGGCCATTGACAAGTCGCAAGTATAGAATGTATAATTACATTCGCGTCTGGAAACTGTGAAAAATATTCAAACATGCTTGTAAAACTTTTCTTCAAATGAAAAGGAGAATAAAGGAGGAATGTCCTGGTATTTCAAGGAATGCGACATGTCATTCGTTATGAAAATAATGCACAATTGCTCACAACAATGCTACAAGTCTTTAAAGCAAGCGGATGAAATAGAGGTTCAAGAGAGCGATGTGTCTATTCGACAAATGCCGATAGGTATTAAATTTGTACAGATATTATAGGTGCTAATTTCATTATAATATTAATAACATGTATCGTAATGTGTTTCAGGATAAAGGATTTAATAATAAATAGAAATTCTTAAGCCATGTACATAAATTCGAATTTTTATTTATTTATTTTCATTGATTAACTCACGTCCTACACAAATGTGACTCTACTTCTGTTGCAAGCTAAAAGTGTTAAATATTCGCAATTAAGATATAATAAACTACTAAATGTACAATAAGATTACTTACATAACAAGTAGCAATAAAATGGTTATCTTGTAATTATAAAAGACAGAGTATTATTAATAGAAATACTGCTAAATTAAAGTACGTTTACATTGTCGCCACTAACGGATTTATTAAAATCAATAATACTTCAATTGTTGGTGTGCCAATGCATGGCTCTATAAAAATGTAAATTATTGCATACGTTAGGGTTCTTTATTATATGGACGTCTCTTACAAGAACTGGGAACTACATAATTTACGAATTTGATATTGGTATTCGACATTGGCCACGTTCAAGATTTTCGCATCTTTCCCTGCCATGTTTTACAGTAAGAAAGTTACAAACTAAAACGCAAAAACGTCGACGTCTCTATTTTATAAATACCAAATAGAAGATCCAAAAAGCTTGGCGAAAAAAAAATTGAGCTCATTGTTGTTCAGAAGCAAAGTTTCAGCGTTCCATTAAGCGAATTTAAGTTTTCTTGTTTGGCCATCATATAATAAACATCTTATTAAAAGAGTTTAGTCGGTCTGTAATCACGACGCCAGTCAATATTCTCTCATAACAATAATAATAATTACTTGATTGCCCACTCCCCATTGGGGCTTTTCAGGGCCAATGTAAACGAACAAGGAAATATTGTAAATAAACATAACAAGATTAAGAATCCAAACTGGCAGGAGGCAGACCAGTTGGTTATTTACAAGCGTAGCCTACGACTTGAACTCGGGACTATACAAAGAACAACACCAGCTAGTTGTCAGAGCGGGACGTGAACCCGCGACTAACGAATTTCAAGTCCAACGCTCTAACCACTCGGCCACGCTGCCTCCATTCTCCCATACAGACCTCCTGCTCGGTTAATAAGAGCCTTATGTGCTACCGAGCACGAAGAGGACTAAGTAAGTAAGTAAGCAAGTAAGTAAGTGATAAATATTATAAATATTATTAGCAACTGTACAAAAATGGTAAAAATGTGTTGATGGTTTTCTTAAGGTAACGTCATATCCAGGAAAGGATAAAAATTATATTGCTATAGCTTGCAGTAAATAAAAAGAGCAGTAATTTTACTTTATTAACTCGTGATTAGATTAAAGAGTAACGCCTTATGCTTTAACTTGCGAATCGCCAATTTGTACACATAATGCTCTATAAATGTAAGACAATAAAAGCATTAAAACAAATTTGTTATTTTAATAGCTGAGAGTTTGAAACTAGCATTCCTGGATGCTTACTGTTTCTTGTCTCCGCCACTTAATGTCTTGGAACACTTGAATGGATATTTGACAGAGCAGAAAATGTAATCAGCCTTTGAAAGCCTTGAAACGAATTTTCCTTGCCACATATAGTACAATTATGATCCATGGTATCGAATGCAGTTGGAAATGGACACGTTTCTATACTTCAGTTGGAATAGAAATATTCGATTATAATGTAAGCCGCAAACGTCACTCCCATATCTGAAGATCTTTTTAAAAGAATCTATAACTTAAAAATATCTCGTTAATTGCAAATTGTTTGCTTAAATATTGTTTAACAACAACAATATCAACAACATGATCCATTCGTAAGCCTTAGTAGTTGGCCGCTAGCATAGCTATTCTTGGCGAGCTACTATTACTGATGAAAAAAACAAACAAAACAAAAATGCACATCACACTATAGTTTCCAATTTATTAAAGCTTTTCTTAACAACTGAACACCGTAAAATGCCAATTAACCCCCCCCGTCTCTTTTCAGACCCCTCTTCAATATAAGCCCCCATTTCCGGAAGCCCCTCTGAAACCAGAGCCATCTACCCAGAGCTCTCTTAATTTACAAAGTAGCTGCTATCAACAATGATCTTTCCACAATAACAAAGCACTTTTTTGAAAGATGATGACTGTTATACTTACGGAAACTTCACAAAACTATTCGCGAATTTACGGTTTCTTCAAAATACCCCCTTAAAGGTTGGTCTTAGACTTGGGCCCCAAGTAGAAAAACCTCTATACTTCGCTATGCAGCTATTTCAATTAATATGTGATATATCAAACATTCGAGACAGTGTTTCATCGGGATATCCAAACACCGAGAAGACAGTTGAAAATACTGACTTACTACCAAACAAGATTATCACCCTGACATAACCAGGTGTTACTTCATCTTTTTGCTGAATTTTGTAATTTAACCCAAGGATGATTTTTGTGCAATTGTGAAAAGAGGAATTACTCTATGATGCTACAACTTTCACTAACTGATCATTCATCTTTTTCGGCAATATTGATGTGTCAATTGTGTGTCCATACTTTTTAGCATGAATATTTGGCCGCATATTGCAATTTGTCACATCATTATTTAGTTTTCTTTACTGAGTCTTTCGTTGATTTGGTATTAGTATCCGTTATTCTCTGACGTAATAGGAAAACAGGGTGATCCAAAATGGCGGTTCTAATAACTTCAGATGACGTCATAACCACCAAAAATTTTGTTATGTTGTTTAGCAAGTTCGGGGCTTTCTATTTAAAGTAAATTAATTTCGCTATTCCTTAACGGAGTGAAAACCTTTATAGTTGTGTTTCATCAACCCCCCTGGAGGATAACTAATAGTAAAACGTATCAATCATCCAGTTTCGAGTTAACCAAGACCGCCGAATAAAATGGTTAAAGACGCGTCTATTGAGCTTTGGTCTGGAACTGAAGTAAAATATTCTCAAACACCAATGAGAAGATGAAATATAATAACTTTGTGCATTGTTTAATGTTACCCTTCAGCACTTTTCTGTTGGTATTTGGGAATATTTTTTCTTCAAATTGAGATTAACCCTGTATAGCTGAGTATTTAGCCTTTTTTTCAGCGGACTCGGTTAACTCGAAACTGGAAAGATATATCGGAGGGATAAACAGGATATTTCAACTGTCTTGTCAGTAAAACAAAACCTTAATTGCATTGGCATGAGTGAGTGAATGTGCCTGTACCATTTCAAATCATTTAGATCTCTTCCACGAAACATGTAGTCTTCAGAGATTTTCAGATTTAAATGTTCGTGACCTTTACAGTGGTACCTGTTGAACGAACTGACGCCAGAACAATACAAGAAAAGTAACATAGCTGCTTGGGAATAGGATCCGGGATGTTATGTCGACCCAGTGGTTGCTGTATTCTTGCGGTTTTTTAGGCGCTTCGTTATTGTTGGTTTTCACTTGAATGTTTCCATGTCGCATTTCACCAGACTTATCTAACAACATAACTGTAGCCCCTTGTTCTCCATTGGACACCACCACTCGCCGGGGTAGGGTGTGGTTACATGGTCGCACGTGACTGTTAACAGAAGCTAGGACAGTTTCAGGGGGATGGGTGAATTCTGTTTCGAGTTCCGTGTCTGGCTCAGTGCTAGAGGTACTCTGTAAATTTAAATCCAATCGATGCAATCAATTCTTATGTAAAACTACGTAGTAAGTTGGCACATCGGGGCTTATATTTGGTCAACGTCCCTTTCAGGTGGGCCTTTATATAGAGACGAACAAAGATTTTAGTTTCTAAGGGAACTGTTGCATGTGTTGGGTTGGCGGAAACCGCCAACAATTTCAAGTCCTATAACTAACATATAACAAACATAAAATACAAATCCAACGCTGCCAATAGGGGCTTATACTGTTTTATACTGTTTGAAAGCGATGATGGGCTTATATTTTGGAGGGAATGTTTTCGGATTTTTATGCTAATATACATTTGCAATCACTGTTTGACCGAGCATCCTTCATTCTGAGATTTAATAAAACATAGTGCTCCACTTATTTATCCATAGAAATTAAGTAGTCGGTTTCAGGAAGTTAGGTTTCAGGTAGTTCGGTTTCAGTTAGACGTAAGACAGTAACTTTCAAGTTTTATGTATTTCTGTACAAATATGCACATTTGTGTAAAAATTAAAATACCTGCATTTTTGATGGCGTTAAGTATTAAGGCCACAATTCCTTTGTCATATGAAGTACAGCACATAAATGCGAGCTACTGCTAAGTCATTTGTCGCATTGGTGATCTAGAAACTATAACCTATCCCTTAATTTCTTTACCTCTTTGTCGAGAACTGCTTCTTCAAGTTTCAGTGGCTTTTTCTCTTCCTGCTTGAAAGAAACAACACCAAATGTGAGGCGTGTAGAGTTTATTCTCATCTTTGTTAACGAAGTTGATATTATCACAATGGCATTGTCGTACTATTAAACGTAAACTTGTAAGAAATAATATGTACTAATACACACTCCATCATATCGTGGGCAGTACTTCAGGCCAGAGGCAATGGTATTTACGATTTTCCGGCATTCTTCATATGGGTCTTGTGACATTGTTACTCGTACTTTGGTATGACAATAAAATACCTTGTTAGATTTTATTTTGCAGCATCTTCTAAGCCATTGAAGCCATCTTGGATCAGGATCCGTGTTCAACACAATCACAAACTCCAGAAATGAAAGAAAGATAAATCCAAAATTGACCAATAGGAAATAGTCTTGGGCCTTGCTATAACTGACTGGCGGCATTGCCTCGTTCACGGAACCGAAAAGAACAATGGCTGTGAGAATTGTAGTGATGCCTAGGGACACGCGCGCTGGAACAGCATGACGGGAAATCCAAAAACAACACCAGGAGAGAACGACCAGTGTCACGGCGGGGGAGAATACGGCGGAGACGAAGTATTCCATCCGACGTTTAAACGAAAACACAACCCTCATACTTGCAAATGAGCCTGCGGATAAACATATTGATGGTTTACGAATGCTGTACAAACATTACATTTTCCTGTGTTTTAATTAAAATCATTTCGATATTTCGTAGTATGTTCCAGTTTGCAGAACATATATTTCGATATCACTGCAAATGTAAATATTCCCCTGTCACTGGGTCTGATAGCGTTCGAGAAGACTTTGAAAGGAGGGAAGACAATTTTAAAAATTAACATTAAGATCATCAGCAAATATATTTGTTACTGTTTCGCTTTATGGCATAGACATACACCTTTGCTGTTCTCTGTATCTTTGATTTTAGTTTCTATTCCGACCAGTTCGAACTGCGCCATTTCTTTGGAAACAACTTCGATTCCCTTCCCTTCATTTTCCTTGGTCCTTCGCCATTTGTAAAACATATCATCAGTGGTATGCGCATCTGCAATTACAAAAACAAATACAGCATTAGCATGTAGAGAAACACTTTGTCCAACGATGATATGAGATTAAGTCACTTCTTTCACGCTATAGGCAATGATATTTTAATGTCATGGTAGTGATAGTGGTAGAACATCCGAGAGTGATAAGTGACAAAGATTGCTACCTTTCAAATACAAAATGGCGGAAATGTATCGTACATGATCTACAGTAACCTGGCAGTACTAAAAGCAAACAAATGTTTGAATTTTGGGGAAAAAAGCACTAGAATTCTTAAACAGTTAAAGAAGAAGTCTCAAATACAGCCGCGAATCAGCTAGAACTTTCGTTCTTTACTCCCGTAAGGTATTTGTCTCTTAGTATTAAGTGTCCTCAAGAGTTCCGCAGCAACACCAGCTTGGAAATTCGATATTCTCTATAAATTCACTCGACTTCTTGTCTTCAAATACTATGACAATTTCCATTTCAATGTACTGCACGGTATTTGCTGTATGGAATCTGACTATTACGCTAAATGCCTATCGCGCGCGATTCTTTTTAAAAAGCGACATATCTTATCTATAGCTTATAGTTGGACCAGTTCAGACTCAAATAGTGTTTTACACTGTTTACAGAAATTATAATCATAACAGTAATTATAGAAAGTACATATATAAAGAAAGAAAATAAATATAACAATAAATAGTCAAAATAAAGTGTGCTCAGTGACCAAAGTAGCATGGGCTTTCGTGTTCGTCACTGGCACGTACAAGCAATAGACACGACATATCAATTACAAGAAACAAAAGGACAAAAGTAAATAATGCATATCAAAAAATATATAAACAATAAACGAGAAAAAGATGGCAGATCGTTGGTAAGCTATATACAAAATATTATCATTTTAAATATCATTACTTGTCAGGGCATATTCTAGAATTGCTAACACTAGCAGGGCTTAGATTGCCTTGTACTTTAAAGCTATTCTGGAGCTATAAACAGCAGTTATGCAGTGAGAACTCTTGTGTACTTACAACTTTCAATAATCAATGGGCAGTGCTGGGTATCCATTGGGTACATACGAAAGTCCATGTCGCACTGAGCCGTTAAGGTTATCCTGTCAAGTAGATTAGCGAATGCTGTTTTCGTATAAAAATTCATAATTTCACTCCCAGCGTGAGCATTTTCGTAAATGCTTGCAATCAGACTAAATGTCAAATAGACTTACCATATACATTTTTATACTATATTTCATTTTTATATTATATTTTCTTTTTATATTCAATTATGCAAAGTGATCAAATCCCATAGTCATTTTGTGATTATGGAAACTCAGGCGTGTCTAAAGTCAAACTTCGATGTTCCGATTATCTGCAACCAATTACAAAATAATTGGGACAGTCTCTCAGAAATATAATTTTTGCATTCTTCATCAAAGAACGTGCACGTGTCTTCGTTGAAAATAACAAATAATTTGCAATTCTTAATAATCCCACTTCGTTCAAAGATTTGAATGTGGGCCTGGAATTCGGACAACATGTCATTGATCTGGGGGAGAGGACTGAGGTAGAGGGGGAAAGGCTATTCTTGACCAAGCATGTATCTTACTCTTTAGTGGTTATCGACTTCTCTCTTTGCTCCAGATTTTCACACAGCTGATGATCATCCAGAAACCTTGTTGAGAAGTAGTTGCAATTGTGTAGCAATTGCATTCGATTCTTTCTCTGATGGTATATTCACTTAGTAATACGTTTATTTTGAGACAAAATCATTATCATCAGCAGCTGCGATCAGTGTGTGGTCAAGAAAAAGATTGAACAAAAAAGAAACAATGTAACCCTTGCACTGAGAGACTGCCCATTGCGATACAGACACCTCTTCCATTGCCATTAAGCCACAAATGACCCGTTCATTTTTATACTGTCATTAACGGGACGTATTGGAGGAGGAGGTGATTTTGTCTCAAGGCTGTCAAAGGTGGCGGAGATCCGACAGTGTTCGTAAATTACCGCTTCCGGAGATTTTCGGTTTCCTGGCAAAATGTTCTTGATCCCAACTAACATACTTGAAATTTCGTAAAACGTCTCATACAGTCACCTGCGATTTAAACTTTCATGTTTTCACCAATACCAACTCCAATTCTAAAATTTATCTAACATTTTCGTAGCTTCTATCTATTTTTGCCAACTGATAAATGCTTACCTTGCACTAAAGTAGATTTTTCCTGTCGAATGAATCATGACGCGCATGTTTTCACGAGTGACGAAATGGTATTTGATTCTTTTTACATTGAAGAAGTAGGTATCAGGAGTCCAGAAAAGCAGAGCGGGATCTGCCGCCATGTTAAATGGTGTGCTAGAATTGTGCCTGAACCTTGGATCGGACCACCATTGGCGAAAGAAAATATCCAAAGAATATTCCTGTAAGGACGATTTGCCATATTATCATGAAACATGAAACATGGTTTATTCACTGATCATTGGTTAAAATGCATTTAATATCGAACGTTTTGACTTGACGTCTATCCGTTTTCATATAGTTGGGATTAGAAGTGTTAAGAGCAAGTAGGATTGCCTCTGTAGCAAAGGAAATTAATATTTATGATTCATTTCTTTAAGCTGATTGCTGCAATACCTGTCGAATGGTATGACTAGGGTTAATTCCTTTCGACAACAACAACAAGCTTTATTAACAAATTAAGAAAAGTTAAACATAATTCACAACAATATATTAATACAAAAATAGGTAACGCTTTCGACATCTACAGATGGGTCAAATCTGTAAATGTATGCTAACCGATAGCAGTACTCACTCAGGCCAATAAAAACACTGAACTGTAAACTGAAAATGTGTATGTAATCAGCAATGCATTGAATCACTTATGGCTTTGCTTCTAACAACGACGTAGTTAAGAAATAAGCGGTACCATTAACAATTAAAAAAATCGTTTACACATTGAAAACAAACTATAACATTAACGCACCATATTTGCTTCGTTAAGCTCTCCGAAGGAAACAACCTTGACCTCGACAGTCACTTCAACAGGCTCACCTAGTTCGAGCAAACAAATAGAAAAAATGTAAATGTTAGATGGCAGACATTTTAAAGAGCATTCAGTGAGCGAAACGAACTAAAGAGGGGTCAGGTTGGGTCGAATCCAATAAAATGGAGCAGGGAAGACGAGTGGAAGGTTGTTCGTTGCTTGCTTTCCTCTACCAAATTTCGAAGAAGCAGCGAAAATTCGAGGGCTTGAAATTTCGCGGGATTTAACACAACAAAAAACTCGTGGAAGCCAAATCTGAAATCAGTGTCGAACCAGCCGAATATTCGGACAAACGAAAAATGAAAGTGGTAACTCGTTCTTGCAATGAGAGACAAAACACGACAACTCCGTTCCACACAAACAGCAACTAGCAAGGAGGGTTGCATTCCTTTAATTGCGAACGGTTCTATTTCAAGACAAAATTAGTGTTTAACAGGCATGTAAAACATGTGTTTGTTTTTTCACTTAACAAAGGACAAAATAAACGAGAGAGTGAAATACATGTTGACAATGTTTCTTGTTGCCGTTGGTGAGTCTTGTTAAAACACTTTTTCATTTTGATCGAGAAAATGACAAAATTTTGAGCGAGTGAAAGTACCCCGTAGTGACGTTTATACATTGGTTATTATTAGTGTGTGAGTTGTCGGGATTATACTGACTCACCACCAGCGTTAGGGCGTAATTTCCGATCATATGAACCCAATATTTCATTAATGGTGGCAGATAAATTGACAGCTTCCTGCCGGCTGCGCGTCCAGTCTTCATCACCTTCATCAAAAGATCTGTAAACCGTTAGACAAATATCGGAAATCAATTGAACAGTTAATCCAGTGTTCTATGGCAGACACTTGTTCGTTATTAGTATGTCATACACTTATACTACCATACTAATGCCGGTTCATTCGATTTACCTCCGTAAATTCCAAAATCAAGACCACTCGCTCCTGCGAAAACATGCTGTCACACGCCCCCTAAATCCTTAAATCTCAGGCTATAAATTCTTCCGAAAATGGGGCTTCCCAAGCCCATGCACTTATGTTTAGCCATTGACCATTTTCGCATTGCCCATAATACACCTTGTTTACCCCCCAAAATTTTACATAACCATTGTCTTCCGATTCTCTTGGGACGACTGTGATACCCAGGAGAATTGGGAAACAAAGATTATGCAAACTTTTTTTTTTTTGGGGGGGGGGGGGGGGTAAACAAGGTGTTTTATGGGCAATGCGAAAATGGTCACTTCGAGGGCTTGTTTTGTTTCTATTTTTTTTTGTTTGTACCTATGTGTTAAGGGAGTCGCACTGTGTGGTACTGCTACATTCACCAAAACATTTCAGTCACAATATTTCGTATAAAAACAAATCCAACCAGTCTTGAAACGCAAAGTTTCATCCGAAAATTAGTCCGCACCAGAAAGGTAACTTGCGCAAGAATACGGCCAAGTCTTCTTGTAATTTTAAAGTTATTAACAGCAGTTTACAACGCCTATATGTCCCCGCGAAAACTTGACTATTTTTGGTTTACAAAGCTCATTAGTTAAGGACCATTTTTTGACGCGGGAATTTTTGCTGTCGTTTAAAGTTTTGTTTTATTCAATAAAAGGGAGATGGCAGAATGTAAATACAAAATTTTTAGTTAATTTTTAGTTTTAGTTAAAAAGCAGCTCCTAACAAAATATTGCTGGTCCACGTGGGTTGTACATGTTTCTTTCACAGGTAGTACTCTTTGGCTTCAAATGAAATTTTATTTTGTTTCTAATAAACCTTTGCACTTAAAAAACTGTTGACGTTAAGCTGTAAATAAGAGAAGTGAATGTATATTGACCGAATAAATGTGTTTATTGTGTACGGTAACGCTAATGAATCACGACTTTACACCCTGCCGAGTGCAACCAGGTGGTTCAAAACCAGTATTCCGCCACCCATAGGAGATAACTGTATGTCAAATAAACCCAAGCGTATCACCTGGCGATGGAAAGGAAAAAACTGCGATATCCATTTAGTTGTATGCTACACATTAAATTACCTTGAAAACTTGTAACAACTTGTGGGTAGAGTTTTGTGTTTAAACGTTCCACAATAAACTGCTCGTTTTAAAGCCTCAGTCAAACTCTCCATTGGCTCTCAATCGAATCACGCATGGTGGTAAAAAATCACTTTAATTCTCAACGGCAACACTCCACCTGTATTGTATTATTGCTTTACTTGTTGCAAACCGTTGTGCGATGCGCTATTCCAATCACCGCTTACTCTTCCCAATCTCAATAGTTTCACCAATAACCTGTTATCAGCATGTTTTCTATTTCTACTCCTCCAACACTTTCAAAAATCTAAAACTGCATCGAATTTAAGTACTCTACTTAACAACCCAAATCCTGTTTTAAATCAGTATCATATGCGATATTTCACGATTTTTCGCGGCCTACTTTTGAACACGCGTCGTTTTTATTTACTTATTATACTGTTACGTTATATCCCCCCACTGCATACTAATAAAGTTTGTTTTAAAATATTATAGACATGGCTGTACAAATATTCTGGCAGACTTGGCTGTAATAATATTCTGGCAGACTTGGCTTTACAAAAAGAGCTGAGTGTCATGCGGACCAATGCAATCCGTGAAGCAGTTATCTTGAAGCGGATTCGAAAAAAGTCAGAATTGTCAGAAGCGTTTTTTAATGAACCAGGAATGAAGAATATGTAAATCGTGCGAATTTCACACATGTTCACAGTTAAGTTATTTTTCGAAACAATTCATGGGAAAATTTCCATTCTCCTTATATATTAATATGATCGTTCAGATGGAGTTATGGCCAATATAGTTGCATGCCTTGTGCCTAAATTACTAGGATGGTTCGGAAGCGTTTTAATCTATCCTCCTACCTTTGGTGCCGCTCGCCTGCAATCGAAAAACCACTGCAGGATAAAGCCGCCATCAATAAAAAAGTCACCAGAAAATATGGTGAATGGTGCATTCTAGGTCCTGTATAATAAGATTAAAATGAGCCCAACTGTAAAATGACATGAAAATTCCAAAAGAGATATCGAAACGAAATCTCAAAGAGTTGTTAGCATTTTCAAAGAAACAAAACAATAAAAAATCTTACATGTACACCTTATAATGACATGCAAGCCGGATCAACAATACGATGACAAGATTGACGGCATTTGCCCCTTAGACTAAGCCAAAAACACTTTTGATAACGTTTAGATAGTCATGATATTTCATGATATTTTTACGTGAGCCATCGTCAATAACACGATGTAACCAAGAAATTTGCAAAACAATCAATTAGTGATATTGTATGTAGCCAAATTGTCGACTCATTAATAATAAATGATCGCAACGAATATCCATCATTTCAAATTGAAATAACCACCTAAGTACCGACCATTCGTAGACTGTTCTAGTAATGGAAATACGCCTGGAGGTTATTCTAATGAAATATACGTTTTGTGTTAGTTTGTAAGATTATCTACAAATTCAGTTAATTACCTTCTGGATCAACAAGAGACGAAGCCAAGTCTAATATTAATGTCTTCATAGCGCTTCAACCCACAGCTTCGCTAGACTGAAGCAAAGCTCAGCAGTGAACTCCCCAGGTTTGTTGTTCACGATACCAGCTGTATGTTTTCTTAAGGCATAATCAAAAGAGCTCCTATTGTTCGAAAGTTAAAACAGAAAACGCCTTGCTGTGATGCAAAGCAATTCCAACCAAGCAAAGAAAGGTAAACAGTAAAATCATAATATGACTGATTCAAAAGCATAGCATTACTGCTTTTTGATAATAAAAATATTCAGCCATTGGCTTTTTTTTTAAACAGACACAGACTTGAGAAACGTTGAAATTTTTTTTTATCAAAATATTTTTTGATCATAATATTTGTTCTAAAATTTTAGAACATGATTCGTTTCCTTCAATCCTCGATTTAGAAAAAGTATGGTATTGCAATGTATGCGATATTATTACAGAGAAAAATAACTATTCTATAAATCCCATATTGATTTCAGTGTAACTGGAACACAGATAACCCACAACAATATTGCCACGTAGTCGTTCGAGTATTTCCGAAGATGTTTCTGAAATTTGATTGCAGAGGATGTTAAGAACTCGCTCTTAACCGGTAAAGTTATAGCTGGATCTTTTGACCAACAGCGCCCTCTCATTGGCTAGCTACTTCGAGTTCACATGGCATCTAACATTAAACCTGTTCTCGCCAAAAGTCACTGAGCGGCTAACATAAAAAACATACATGACGTCGATAAGAGGGCAAACGTGCACTATTTCAAGCAAATTTTAGTAGGAGTCAAGATGCGGTTACTTTTAACAGTTCTTTATCGTAACAGATATTTTTTACATAAGGTCATAAAACCATTAAATTTTAAACTATGGACTATTAACGCCTATTCCTTTAGAATGCTGGTTGTTGTTTTGGAGAAAAGGCGTTTAGAAATTTAAGACAGCCGAATTGAGGTGAACTGAAATGAGGCAGAAACCAAATATTATATACAGAGTTTGAAATGATAACTACACCGCCTCGTACCCAGGAACGTCCTTAATCTTTTGGGGCATGAAGCGTGCAAAGATCTTGGGAAGAGACTTCCCATGGCCCTTTGCGTTTACAAGAATCCTTCCAGTATATGAAATAATCCTTCCTTTGAGGCGTCTGGGTACGAGGCAGATAACTACAGCAGAATGCGTGTCACTGGTAGCGAAGTCTGTTTTTCTTTTTGTAGACCTTTCTGGCAATCATATTACGTTGATGCACAACTATGGTACACCGATGTGGTGGACGCATAGTGAATTGAATAGCCTCTCGGTATGGGACTGGACCTAACTTTCAATGGAGGCTAATGCTGGGAATCTTTTCAAATGCAAATGAACTAAAGCTCTTTTTAATGATATTCCCCTGCATAAGCCTCCATTTCAAGCTAGTTCCAGTCCAATACCGAGAATGACTGTGAATTTTTTGGAATATTTTTAAACTCCTCCGGCAATAGATTAGATTTAGAATAACTTGGTTGCACTGAACACGGTAGAATTTTAAATTTGGGTAGTTTAATTCTTTTCCCATTTACTCTAAAATATCTAAATTTGTTCATCGGATTTTCACGCAAGAGACACGACCTTTGTATTTTGATGAAGACGACTTATATGCACTCAGAAGAGCTCGCGTGTTAATCGTCTGAAATTGAATGGCAACATAGATAAAGTGCGTAACTTCAACTGATTCGTTTGGCACACAGTAAACGTTTCACGAGTAAATGAATAATTTCCTTAGGGAAGATATCCATTACAGCAATAGATTGCAGACAAAACAAGTATGTGACCTCTGACGTAGTACAGACAACAATTAACTACAAAGAAGATACAAGGTACTCCGACCATCCGTTGGGTTCCTAAAACACAATATGGTGGCAAATTTGAAAATGTTGAACCTCTACTCTACTAAAGGGGCACCTCCTTTGCTTGAAAAACAACAACAACGACGTAAAGTATATGAAATAATGTATATATGAACTACGGTTGTGGATGGAACCCGTGGCCTCTGTAATACCGGTGCGATGCTTTATCAACTGAACTATGATTTATTGAGTTCATATTTCCCGATTGGACTTGGAATGACGTAAAGTATATGAAATAATTCATATACGAACTGCGGATGTAAATGAAAGTGAGAAATCATCATCGTCGGAGTGAATTTCCCGTTGAAGCCCTGAACTTTTCATTATTCCTTATTCCAATTGCTTAATTGGAATCCACTGCGATAATCATTTCTCACTTTCAACAACAACAATCTTTATTTGTGTGACTATAAGGAATTATTACAGCATTGCAAAAGCTTCTTTAACAATTAATAATTAATTCATTAATTAATACTAATATTGAACAATTATCCTGCAAAATCGCGCGGAATAGCGCCTGATACTAAAAAGTTGTAAATATGTTTTCAATGGTATTTGCGAGTATTTTCCTTCAGGTCGAGACTAACACTGTACAGACGCGTCTTTAGTCATTTTATTCAGCGGTCTTGGTTAACTAGAAACTGGACTATTGTCAACGAAGTGTAATTTACAGGTAGAAAAGCTGTGGTTAAGTGGCGCTTTGTAAAACTTCGGACGAATCATCGTAACTTACGTGTATCGCAGGATAACTGTAAGTACAGATTACGGATAACAATCGCTTCAAGGCCATATATGGGTGACGTAACAATTTGTTGAATAATAAAGTTTGTAATAGACCAATTTCGAAATTTTAAAATTCAGCCTAAAACAATAGACCTCAACACGAGGCTCCGGGGTATAAATTATAGAGTTTGTGGGATTTACTCGCCGGAGCTTCGCAGTGATGTCTATTATTTTAGGCTGAATATAAAGTGCCTATGAAATGAAAAAATGAGCTATTGAAAAATAAGCTTATTTGAAAGGCCTTAAAAAGTGAAGAAAAATGGCGTTTTCTCCTCTCGTTCCAGAGATATTCAAGATTTTTGTATTATGGAAATTAGGTGCTTATGATGTCATAAGGTGTGATAGTATGGGTGTAGAAAACACAAAATATGGCATATCTCTGCAAGTAATGATAAAATGCAATTGGAGCTTTGCAAGCACATTGCACCATAAGAAATACACCTCTTGATACATATTTTGAGGTTGCTATGGCAACGATCTTGGTTCCGGTCTCTTTCCTCTTTAAATCAAATATTAACCTTTATGAAGTGGAAGATGTTTGCTCAACATGAAATACAGGAATAATCATTCCTGTATATTACAGATATGGAACCGGATGTGTTGCCATAGCAACAACAAAATGTACACCATCTGATGTATTTCTTAGGCTAAAACATGCTCACCAAGTTTCAATTTTATTGCATCATTACTTGCAGAGATATGCTATATTTTGTGTTGTGACCCCCATACGATCACACCTTATGACATCATCAGTCCCTTATTTGCATAATTTGAAAATCTTGAATATCTCTGAAACGAGAAGAGATATCACAAAAAGGAAAACGCCATTCTTTTTTCATTTTCAAAGGCCTTTCTAATAAGCTTAGTTTTTAATAGCTCGTTTTTTCATTTCATATAGTCACTTTAAAATATCGAAATTGGTCTATTAGAATCATTACTTATTATGAACTATTCAAGTCATTGTAATTAGTTTGTATCTCAGTTCAAAGAATGACGAGATAAATGAATTAATTGATGGTTTTTTTGAGGGTGTTGAAGGATTTGGGTTCAATAGGAGATTACAAATACAAATACAAAATTTTATTGTCAACTCCCCGTGGGGGCTTTTCAGAGACAATAGAAATAATAAAGGCGCTAAAAATACTAAAAAATTGCTCAAAGATTGCTTGAAGCCACAAACAGTTGGTCAGTTAACATTGATAACGGTTTACTAAATGGCGTTGTTTTATCGACCTCTAAAAGGCTTTTGACAAGATTGACCACGAAATTATTTTGCGCAAGACGTCGTTCTTTGATGCTGACCATGATACTCTCAAGTAATAACTGAGATACTACGCGCGCAAAGATTGTTTAACTACAGAATTCTCATCCTTTTCTTGCAGGTAGTTAACGTCAAAAACTATGTTTTTATTAATATTTATGATCAAAGGAAATTTTTCAAGTTGAGCTCTGCATGTAATATTGGATGCCTTATCATGGAATTCTGAATAGCGTTTAGAGAACTGTAAAGGAGCTTTTTCAATCGCGGAGCTGTCCCACGACTTGAAATTTGTTGAAATATCATCATCTTGGTTTTTGAGGGTTTATTACTCACGGGAACCATGAGTATTACTGCTTACAAATTTGTGATTAAAACGTGCTTTTTTAAGTTTTTGATTTCAAACATTAATATGATCAGCTGGAATTTAGGAAATAAACAAAATCAGTTTTGTTTTCGTGTGACATCCGGAAATCAGTGCGTGGAAATATCATTATGTGCCTTGAGGTTTTTTTAAACACTTGTATCCATGTTTTCTCACACAAAAGTAAGAAAGATCATTTCGTATCAAAAGGTAATAACATGTATGGAACCAAGCTGTTTAAATTCTTTTTCAATGAAGAGGCAATAGTTTTTTTGACTGTGTTTAAATTGTTCCTTTTCCGTTCAATATTGAATAAAATCTTAATTAACTAAACATTTTATGTTAACGATATTTATATTTTTCTCACCTAAGAATCTACTCGTGTGGTAAATAAATGTTATTTTCAGGCAAAATAACTTATGCTTTTCAATGAAAATGAAAAATAAATGGTATTCTAAAATCCATGATGACATAAACCGCCGCAAACGCATACAGATTTTTTCATCACAAGCAACTAAACATGAATTAGTCCATATCGATCACTTACTTGCTTTAGAGCATTTTTATACCGTTAAACCAAAACGTATTGAAAGAGAAAGTAATTGGTTATCTCCTGTACAGAAGCTGTGTATCTTTTGTTTGGAGCATCTTTAAGGAACCCTACCAGGATTGTTTCTGTTAGGTGGGCCACTCTATTTCCTATAAATGAAGCTGTAAAACAAAATTGTAATTATCAAGGATTACACAAATATCTACGCCTGGATTTGTATCTAGCTTGAAGGATATTGCTCCTAAAAGCCAGAAGAGATCATTTCTTTGAAGAGGCCAAACAATCTGTTGGTACGTTTTAACAATCAGATATAACAATTATTTTAAAATAAACCTCGCTAAAATAGAAACATTTTCAGTCTGAAAAGAGGAAGCAAACGAAATGAACTGAAGAAGGTAATGGGTTTGTGTGAAAAGACAAAGTTTCATCTTATTATTTGTTTATAAGATTTAGGATTAACGGCGAATTGATGAGAACATCCCCCAAGATATGTACAAACTTTCTTTCAAAATCGTTAATTCATTCGTGGTGCGATTGAAAGAGATTAAGAATAATTTGAACGAAGGGTCAAACTGTGTTTTAACCAATTTAAAACGTCCCCAAGGTGATTGTCTGTTAAAAATATTTACATTTCATTTTTAATTCGGAAAGAAAGAAAAATTCACATGGTTAAATTTGTTATGACATTTGCAGAAATCATGTTGATCGTACTATTTATACAATGAAAGAAGATGAAAACAAGTATTGAAGAAATCCGTCATGCGGCGAATAGACCTAGACTGAGCGCCTTCTTGTTTGCACATTCAGTTTTTTCGTTAAAAATTAAATGTGACCAGCGGTACGCTGAGCTCAAGAACAAGTATTCAGGTATAGTTCTTTTTTTCCGGTCTTTTTAGTTTTGTTTTTCGATTGATTTTTCGTTTTTGCCGCAATGTCGGAGCTTTGGTACTGGCTACTGTTTTTCAAAATTAAATATGAAGAATAGAAACGTGTTCTCTAAAGTAAGTGTTTCTGTGTCTTGGATTTAGAAGCCTCAGTTCTGTTTACAAGTCATTGCACTTTCATCAAATCTAATAGAAGCAATATTGTCTAATTAATCCAATGTCACTTTAACACGATGTCTGTTTTGACACTTTCGTATATGATGTCAATGGCGGTCTAACTTAAGAGATTTGTAAATTGTCAGTTTGTCATTTTTTCCTTTATTTGACGTGTATAAATTGGCGACGGAGAGACAGCAAGAACCTCTCGCAAAACTAATGCAAGCTATAGCACTCGGACGGATTCGAATGTCGGAAGTACAAAGAACTCAAGAAGAGTGGGATTTATTTCATTCATACAATTTCGACTTTTTATATAACTCCGTCATGTCTGGACAAAATGAATATATATGCAATTCTTCGAAGCATTAATCACCGAGTGATATACCCCTGACTTTTACAGTAATGAAGGCTTTTCTTAACCATTATATAGCTTTTTTTTTCAATTTTTGTAGGGTCCATAAGGGATCTGACGACTCATACTCTATATTTAAATGGGCAACGCAACGATTTCTTCCTCATGGAAACTCGTCGTTCTACAGGTTAGTGTGCATGGAAATTGAAATTGATTTATCCTTCCTTTAGACAAACAAACTTTCCTTCCAGAACAATAAATAAATAAATCAGTTTAAAGCTGATCCAACGTTAAAATGAATTTAATTATTAAACGCCAATAGCGGGTAGAAATTTCAGGAAGTTAGCCGGCCGTTAGGTAAGGTAAAATTAGTGCATGATATCTCGACCGGATTAATACGACACCTCGTTACATTGAAGAAGAATAGTTAGTCTTTTCCTCACACACACAAAAATACGTACTATAAACTGCTTAAATGAATAGAAAACAGTTTCATCCAGAAATAAACTGGTTTTCGCCTTTTTTCACAATGATGAACAGCAGCTATTTAAGCTCGTGTTTTCTCATCGGGAACAATTTATTTCTTTGATTATAAAATAGGTTTCAGTGCGTTACCATCGATTTTCAGGTACGACAAATAAAAAACTATATTGACTCTGCAAAAGGATTTTCTTAAGCTTCAATTATCGCCCGAAAGATGTTTGTTCAGTGATCAAATACGACCAATTCGCGTCCAGAAGGTAAATATAATATCAACAACAGTGAAATTAATAGGACAGTTTTCTTTACAAGAGCTGCGAATGTAAACGATTTGATTGACAATTCATAAAACTCGCAAAATTATACTTTTTTCAGAGCAATCAACAAAAGGATTATGTGGTTGGCTTAAATCGCCACGAACGCGCCGACCCAGTCACAGAATCGTGGTGCACAATGGTCAGTTTGTTCCTGCTATAAAGCAGACAAGCTGAGACCCATGACGAGACAAACTCTCTCTTATGTAGGTCAAGGTGTATGTTTATTTATCCAGGTACTGCTCTTGGTGACAACTACGCATGCGTGGTGTTCTGGATCTGATCATAACTGGCCTTTAGATGAAATAGTATATGGGCGAGTGCACGATCTAACATGTCGGCCTTACCACGAAAGGTGGCATGGAAATATTGAAGGTAATTTATTTTCCTGTTTCTTAAACGCTCTGCATGATATACTTGTTTCGATCGAGTGCTGCGCCACTGACTTCAATGAAGCAATTTATTGAAATTTAGCAAACGCCAGACATTTCCTCCACACTAATTCCTTTAAGTGATCTACGAAGTACTATAAAGTCAAATTTTCTGAATGATACTACTGAAGAAAATGTTTATCGACCGCTTCCAGTTCGGCACAATTGAACACCAGAATGATCCTCCAAAATTACAAATTCCTCAAAAATAATCGGGCCAACATAAAGCCTGGATATGAAATCTTGTTATCCGATAAAGCTTAGACCATTACTAAAGGATTCAATGGTCTTAATAGATTGTGTCCAACTCGACGGCAATGAAAGACAACTTAAAATAGAGCGTCCCGACTTTCTTAAAGTTTTCTGATTCCCAGTGCGCAAATTATCTCGCGATTCTTTAAAGCGGATTTCAACCGACAAACATCAGATGGCGGAGATAAACTGGGATTTAAAATCAAACCAAGATCCACCGACGATCTTTGAAAGTCTAAGGCTTAGCTTTCCAAGCTTGTCTGGTTGGCCTCGTGCCTTGTGCCTTGTGCCCGTGTGCGAGTTTCGTGACTAGACTCTTTTATTATACCACTTTAAGCTTATAACAAGCAAACTAATGTCAAAAACAAATATAGACACTTCGAAATAATGAAAATCAATGTAATTCAGGAGAATAAGAGACCGGAGTACCGTACTTGTCTTCTCGAACAATTCGTGCAAGTGATGGTTCGATAAAGCACTTTTGTGCATCAATGTGGCTCTTCTTCGGGGGCAAAACAAGAGTGTTTAAAAATTAAGGGAACTCCAAAAAATGAATATTATACAGAAAGTTTTATGGAGTGTGACACAGTTTCTAAAAAGCTTGTGAACGAATTTTTTCCCTCAGGAAATGCGGAGATCACGTGGTCTCCTCCTCAACTCGCTTTAGATCTCTACGGTCAAGATTCATGGGTAGATCTTGGATGGAGATATAATTCTTGTTATGTGGAAGTGAAATACTGCAATCAAACTGGTATGACCATTGCACTTTGGGTATATTTCCGTGAAGCTAACACAACGCAAGGATTAATTGAATTTGGAGGTGGTGACTGCGGGTTCATACTTGGTCGTACATTTGATAATGAAATAAATGCTACCATTAGAAGTATGGAGTTAGGAAACACTTGGAGTTTGCAAAGTGTGAATGCAAGTATTCGTGATGGAATGTGGCATCACCTGGCCGTAACATGGAATGCTTCTGGAGAATTTGAACTCTTTATTAATGGCTCAAGGTAAAAGTATGTCCTCTCCTTAAATGGTATTTGTTTAACAGTCGTGGAAAGTGGTGACGTAATAGTTAGGCGGATTGTAGTGCAGTGGTATGAAATTCATTTTAAGGCATTCTGAAAATATGTCTTTTGCAAGGTGTTGCTTGGTGACTAGGAAAGATATGCTTGATCTGTAACTGGCAGGAATGTGTTGATTGGAATGAAAAAGTATGCGAACTATTCTTTAAAAACAAAATTGTAAATGAAGTAAATTCCAGCAGCTGTGTTGTTTCTATTTTTATACGCTTCACCTCCTTATTTCTGGGGCAGTTTGAGATAATATAGTCCTCTCTAACACCCCCTTTTCCTTCCTAGCAAAATTTAAAAGGCATAGTAAATGCAAACTTTTGTTTGAGGGCTTTCTTGCGGAAAACTAAGACAACGAGCACTGATTGTGGAACGTTTATTTGTGCTACATTATCAAAACGCAGAAGAGGTTATTTATCATATTATATGGTCACCAAACGTAGCACTTGATGCACGTTCAAGTTGCTGTGCATTCTATTAATACCCGAGTGGTCTCAAACATTTTTAATGGATGTCGGGAGAGACGTGTAAAATATTAAGTGAATCTACATCAGTTACATTACAAATAATGCCACTAATCTGCTGCCCACTGTCTCTGACTCATAGGTTAAATGACATAAGCAAGGAAGTTAATTCAAATGTGTCTTGTGCTGATGCAAACTGCACATGTGGTTGGTCGATGAAAGTAGGCACTCTGACCAGGTACTCGGCTGTCCAGTCGTCCGTAAAGCTTGCTAGGCTGATCCTCTGGCACTATGTTGTTAATAACGAAAAAATTATTGGGTTGTCGAGTGAAGTTCAAGGTAAGAACTGCTTTTCTTTCTTCTGTCGTTAAAAAGCCAAACTTTCAGCCGAGTCACTATCTTCAGCAGTTGCATTCCCGTTGCGTTATGAAGAAGTATAATTTTAAAAATTATTAATTTCAACGAAGTTATTCGCAAGCCAGAAGTAACCAAACAAAATATCGCATGATGCGTTTACGCTACACTTCTTGATTTACAATTCAAAGACACACATATATAGTGGTGGTTCTGGCGCAGTGATGGTGGCTGTTGTTTAGCTTAACTCGACTCCTAGATGTTACATCTAGTCGCCGAGTTAAGCTAAAAAACAGCCACCATCACTGCGCCAGAACGCACCATCCTCTATATGTGTGGAAGCAGAATAAAAGCAAACAAAAGAGTAAACAAAAAAGCAAACAAAGGGCAATCCATGCCCAGCAAGCGAGCGCCGCGGCACATTTATTTTTACTTTTTCTGTGGAAGAAATAAACTCTTAGTTATTCCGCAGCTTGCACATTTAGCTTGCATCATTCTTCTCCCGTTTTTCGTGCGAATTATTTTTTCAGTGCCTTTTTTATTTGGAGTACATTTACGCTCTTTGACACAGTATATCTCAGGCATTGCTATTTATACAGAAAAAAATATTTAATTGCGAATTCGGATACGATAAATTTGTATTTTTGAAACAGATTTGATCCCTGCGTGACCAATTCTCGGAAAACCGGAAGTCTTTACCAGGCTCAACGAGTACAAACGCCGGGGCTCTGGGACTAAAAAAACATGGCCGTCGATGTTATTATTTTGTATTTTGGCCAAGAAAAAGGAAACTTGAGCAAAATTCGATAAAATTTTACGCTCAGCAGACTCGAACTAAGTGTCTTTTGCCACACAGAAGCTGCTGTCTCAATGCAAAGTCTTGAAGTCGGGAAATTTAAACAAAATCTGTTCGATCAATCGAACGCACTGTTATTAAATTGCGACTCGATTTTATTATTTTTTCCCCTTTCTGCTTCACGCATAGCCTCAACAACTTGTTGAGTTATCTGTCTTACCTCATTCAGCCAAAAGGGTGAAGAAAATTCATCAAAAAGAACAAAAATCGTGTGAAATAGTCCGATCATTTCGGTTTGTTATTCAGTCAAGCTTTAATTATGCTGATATCATATCATAGCAAAAAAGCGCATGCGTAAACAATAAAATATTGTGAAATTTAGCAAGGGACAGGGAAAGAGCACCACACAGATGAGAAATACCATCCGGATGGTAATATATAGGCTAGCCGGGTAATAACATGTTAGTTTACCAAACGGTGAATCCTTAGAGGGGTGAGTGTTGGCCACATTCTGAACCTTGTTTGAGGGATTGTGCGGACAAGGGTTTTGTCCTTTCTTGTGACCCGTCACGCAACGTCACGCGTGACGCGACCAAGTGACGTAACACCCATTATATATTTTTTATAACACTCAGAGAGATTTTTGTGTTCTTTCTTTCAAATCTAACCTCGAATCGGCTGCAAGATTTTGAAGTTTTTTTCGAAATTCTTCCCGAATCTCGTTTCTTATCGCCTCTGGGTCTGGCTGTGGTGAACTGGCTTTGTTTTTTTTCGACGAATTTTGAGCGTAAAGTACCCTTCAGTTGCCGATACTTCTGGATTTCATTGGAGACAGTTTCAAACTCGAGGTGGGATAATTTACTATCTTGAAGAGATTTTGATAAATGCCTATTTATTGAGTCATGCTTCGCAATTGCCAGAGCATGTATTTTCGTGTGCTTTTCCACTTTCCGTTCGAGCTTTTTGTTTATGGCTGTAAGGACGGTAGAAGCAGCTCCGGATAATGCAGCAACAGTAGCGATTGGAATTGTTGCTATAATTCCGACACCAGTAAGCGAAGTAATAATTGATCCAGCTGAAAGAATTGTTGTCAAAGAGCCAAGACCAACCGCTGCATAGTGTATGGCTTTATGGGCCTTTTTATATTTCTTTAGCACAAGCCTGTAATGTTCTGTTTCTCCGGCAATTTCTTTTTCGATCTCACTGATTTTTGTAAGCCGAAAATTATCAGCATTATATTCAGAAGGAATGTTTGGATATAAACCGCTTTGCATTTCAACAGGCGCACTCGGTAGTACGTTTAGTTCAGGCAGATTTTATTTTTTAATTGTTAATGTATTTGTAATTCAAATTCAAGAGGGAATCCATTGAAATTAAATAACTCCCCGAGTTCATCTCTAACTGATATTGTCAAACTGTTTACATATTTACTAGACATAGTGTCACGCAAGTCATTTGAATCAAACTTGTAAGAGATTTTTTCATACGGATTACCTCTTAAGTCGAATCGAGCTAAAATACTTGACGGTTTTCCATTGAGCAATTTTTTCTGTCTGTCAACAAGGTCACAGTGAACAAAATAAGTAGATAGACAGTGTTTTTTGTTAAATATGAACCATGTTACAATGTCTTGAATATCAAACAGTTTGGCAAATTCCTCGCTGAAATTTATATCAACTCGCTCAAATTTAGTATTTTGCAAAAACAGCACGCCTGCAGGTGTGTTGGCATCTGTAAAATTAACGTTTGCGTATATTTTTAAGGCTTTCTTTAAAGCTTCAACAAAAGTCTCAATGGTGTAAAAACCGGGTAGTAAATTAGTCTCGAATTTTCTATTATCTTGCTGTTTATCTATTAACGTGATCTTTCCACCCTTGAAATTAAACCACGAATTGTAAAGCGAGCAGCTCAAAAGCCTGATATAATTCGGTTTTGGAATTGGATGGTCAAAATAAACTGTGTAGTCGTTTGAAGGGGCGTTGATCGTGAGCACAACCATTTTAATATAAAGGAAAATATATTTAATTAAAATACATATAAAATGGACAACAATATGTCGCAGTACGCGTGGCTGTCTTCAGCGATAGCCGACAAAAAAGCAAAAGAAGCAAAAACGAAAGCGTGGGCAAACTTCGACAAACATTTTCCCTACGCTGACAAGAGTAAATTCGAAGCACAAATATTTTTTGATGATAAGCATAACGAAACAGCAGAGATTTTTTTCAGAGCAGGTAACGGTTTAACGCAAAGCGTTTTCGGGAGCGATAGGCAATACTGGAGTTCACAAATGAAAAGCGCACTCGGATTGATAGTCGACGGTTTTCCAATGCAGCTTATACCAAGTAAAGGAAAACCTTCTTTACCCATCCCAGCAGAAGGCTTTCACGAAGCCGCACCAAGTCTGAAAAAAATATTTAACAACAGTCTTAAAATATATGTTACGCCTGACAAATATTTTACAACAAAATTCAAGGAAATATTTCAAGAAACAAAACTGACTCACCATACAGGGAAAGAGGCGAGGCAATGGTTATCTGGGCCTGAAATGTCATACTGGCCGCAGCAGCTCAACTTTGCTGTCTGGTGCGCAACAACTGCTAGCGGCATAAGCCGAGAGATTTTTGATAAAGAACACTCAACTCTGGGTTTGCCCGAAAATGTATACAGTTTTTTTCAGTTCCACGTTTATTTCACAATAAGGCGAATATTGTATGAGATGGGAGGCCCTCAAAACATAAGCGCCTTGCCCGGAGACCCAGCATTTAACGCTTACAATAACCCTTTTAATGAGTCTGCATACAGAGAAATTTGTGCAAAGTTTGGTGTAAGTCGTTCGAGTGATTTTCGTTTCACAAGACCAGCAAATCACGGTCTTGGGTCTGTTTACATTTACGTCTCAAGTCACGGACCAGCAAAAATTTCAACCAGTTACCCAGGAGGGCACTATAAGTTTTCAGACGAAGGTGGTTTTGGGAGCAAAGGTAACTTGATTTATTATATAGAGCAAGACAACTCTGCCAATGCACAAGCTGACTGGTTTTGTCTCAACACCTGACAAGGCCTGACTATTGAGGGTTTATCGCGAATAAACCAATCAATAGAGGCTTTTGTTTACTGCATCCTGGGAGCGCAGGTTAGAGTGAGGACAAGTATTATTGGATCCAAAGAGGTACAGGATGATTTTTCGGACTTGGTCGAAGAACAAATAAGGCTGACCGATATTGGCGCAAGCTCGACGCGTTATCAGACGAAGGTGGATGAGGCAAAAGTCAGACTAAATATGGTTGTTTGCCAGGGCGGAAAGCTGATGCCAGGCAACATGGAGATCAACACAGGAAGCGTGGTTGGTTACAACAATAATCTTAAAAAAGCGGGGCCAGGCATGAAATTAGGTATAAATAATGATTTAAACACGAGCACAAAAAAAGCGGCCCTTCGCCAAATGGATGGAGGTCAATCAAAGGTAAACCCACCGAACAGCCATCCTTCCAACCCAATTCACAAAGCCGCCACAGCTGAAAGCAAAAAAGCAGCAAAGCCTGCAACTCCAGCAACAAAGCCTGCTGTCAAAACTCCAGAAACAAAGCCTGCTGCAACAAAAGATGCAAAGCCTGAAACACAAACAGTGGAAACAGAAGAGCCAGTGCCCACGGCCGGCTCGGGCAGTGAGTCTCATGATGTGAACAAAATAATTGTGGCAGTCGGCGCGGTGGCAGTTGCTGGTTTGGTATTATGGAAATTCCGTTAACGCTGCTTTTTTATCTGACCTTCAACCAAAAAGGCCACAACAGCCAAAATTAACAGCCATGTGTGTTCTGCCAGAAAACCAATTGCCTGGCCAGCAGCTTTGAAAAGAAAAGAAACAATCGAGCCAATAAGTCCCGGAAGGAGGGAGGCTGTTTTTTTCCCAATAGCTTTTAGCCCGTTTCCCAAAGCTTTGCCCATCGATTTCAAAGCGTTGGTAATGGTCCCAATAACAGCACCAATCGTTACACCAGCAGCAAGAAGGATTGATGCCACTGTCACGCCGTGTTTTTTGAAAATCTCTTTTACACGCTCACGAAATGGCATGGCTCTTTCTCTTTCCTCAATCTGTGTTGCCAACCTGCCAAGCTCCTCTTCTCTTTCTGCAATTGTCTCCTCGGCAGCTTCTTTTTCAGAAGGTGAAGTGTTCTCATCATCGATAATAACTCTTTCTTCTTCATTTTGGCGTTCCAGTTCTGCTTTATGTTCATTCAATTCATCAAAAGTTTTTGTGGTGTTGAGTCTTTCTTCCATGGCGTTTCTTTTTTGTTTTTCCGCAGCAAGGCTTTTACTAAGTTGATCGACCCGGGTTTGTTTCTTTTCTTTATATTTCACTTGTTTCTCAAGGGCTTCCACCTCCTTTTTGTTATTTTCTAAATCTGTTTTATAATTCTTTTCCAGTTGATTCAGTCGTTTCAATTCTGCTTCATTTTCAACATCTGAACCAAGTTGTTCTTTTTTGGCCTTATTTTGCTCGATTTTATTTAATAAATCTTTTTCTTTTTGTTTGGCTTTAACTAATTCTGAATAGGTCTTTTCAGCCATTTTCGCTTCTTTTTGAGCTTCTTTTAATGCCTGTTCGCTTTCTTTTATTTTTACATTTTCTTCCTTCAGTAAAGTTGCAGCTGACTTGCCAAGAGCATATTTGACGAAATCTTTTCCTAAAAAACTTTTAATAAGACCTCTACCATCTTCACGAACTATCTTTGTTTGACCACCCTTGGGGCCAACGACAACAACATCCATTAATTTTAATGGTGATTTTTCAGATAAATCTCTTGCAAACCTTATTTCTCCCAATTTATCAAAATCGACTTTTGGATATTCTTTTTTGATGAAATCTTTTACCTTTTGGATTTCTATCTCTTTTTCCGCATCACTTAAAAGTTGTTCATATTTACCAGCAGTTTTTGTGGCAAGTAAACCATTATTAAAGCCTCTTAATTTTTTCAGTCTTTCTTCAATCTCCTTAATTGTTGGAATTCTTCCACTTGTTCCACCTGTTCCACCAAAAGATGAATCAGGTTTTTTTTGCATCCCACTTTTTTCTTTCTGCATTGTTTGCATTCCAATCCAATCACCTTGACGCCTAGGTGTAGATGAGACGACAGGTGGAAAAGGATTTTTTTTCTTCATCATCATCATCGTCGTCGTCATGATCGTCTGTAGGTTCCAAGAGAGGGTCTTTGTCATCAAAGCCACCTTCAGCCATCGCGAAATTATATTTTGAAATTATTTTTTATTTAAATATAAATGCCCGGCGTTGTATAAACATGTCTGTGCAAGCAAACCTTCGACCAACGAACAAAGAAAAAATTTTAGGCGGAATGAAAGCCGAGCGCACGGTCAAGCGCATCACTTTTAATCCCAGCGAAGCCAACCCCGGCGAGACGTTAAATGTTTACGTGCCCAAGCTGAATGAGAACGAGGTCCTCGTGCCAGGCTCGATCTCACTTCTCTTTAACATCGACCTGGCTGGAGGGCACGCCAACAACTTCCTCGTACAAAACGTCACCCGTGCTCTGGTCGACAAGATGGTTGTGAAGTACGCCGGCACCACACTTCAGGACACGGTGGGGTATGACATTTTCAAGATCTGGGAGGACCTTTTCCTCTCGCAGGAGGAGCGGGACAACATGCTGCTCGAGGGTATTCAGACTGAGGACCTCTGCAAGATCCGCTCAAATGCGGGAGACAAGAAAACCTCAGGCGTCGCCGCTGAAACGGCGCTTAACAATGTTTTCGGAACAAAATACCGAATACGACTGGACCACCAGATCCTGACCGACCACGGCGTTTTCTACCCCAAAGCTCTTTACCACGACCTCATGTTTGAGCTTACCCTTGCGCCGGCCTCGCAAGTTGTAAAAGGCTCTGACGAAACAAAATTAAAATACAAGCTGACAAACATCCAGCTCGAGTACGAAATGATGAGGAGCAAGACCTTGGCGGAAGACGCGCGCAGTGTTTACTCCTCGGGGAATGAATTCCTTTACGATCATGTTGAGCGGCCATTTGTGCACACCTTCTCAAAAGGCACTGACACAAGGATAAACCTCAGAGTAAACTCGCAGAGAAGGTCCCTGAAAGGTCTTCTTCTCCTTTTCGTTGAGCCCTATTTAGCCGGCACCAGGGATTCAGAAAAGTACTTCAACCCAGACCTGACAAAAGTCACCGTTACGGTGAACGGCAAGCCCAACATGATTTACAATAACGGCATCGAAGGAAAGGATATCTGGGTTGAAGTTGACCGCTTCTTTGGTAAGTCAAAAAACAAAACACCGAACATGAATCTGAAAAAGTTTTACACCGAAAACAAGTTCGGGCTTCTGATAGATCTTCGCTCAATGGAAAGTCATGAAATGCACGGAAGCGGCACGCGGCTTGTAAACACACAAGACGGAGTCCAGCTTGAACTCGAGCGGAATGCCAAAAACTCAGGCAACGTGAACTGCCACGTCTTTGTTATCAGTGACTCGCAAATGAATATAATGGGGAATCAATTAGAATCTGTGCAGTACTGATATAGAAAATGGATCCCGACAACATACCGTTTAACGCTCTCGTAATTGGACCGACTAATTCGGGAAAATCAAAGTTTGTGGTGGCAAGTTCGACTTCATCGTGCTCATCTGCCCGACATTTGCGTACAACAAGACTTTTCACCGCTTCGCCGAGGCGGACCCGCGTTTTTATGTTATCATTTGCGAACAGGAATGGGTTGAGGGCTGGTTGAGGTTTGTTTCCTGGCTTTTCGAGGGCACCAACACGCTCATTATCCTTGATGACTGCGCAGCCTCGAAAGATGTAAAAAAAGCGAACAGGCGAGCTGGTCAAACTTGGGTTCAGCGCTCGCCACACAGGGCTAAGCGTGTGGGTGGTCACCCAAAAGATGACTAGCATAACGGCTTCTTTCCGCGAAAACATTGGGGCAGTTGTGCTTTTTTACACTCCCGCATGGAAGACTTTGAAAGCGGTTTTTGAAGATTACTCCGGCGAACTTTCTCAAGATGAGTACAAAGATTACATTTCGTGGCTGAAAAAAAATAAGTTTTCCTACCTTGTGTTCTTACTTCGGCACCCTTACGGAATAAAAAAATCTCAATTAAAAAATTAACAACAAATATGAAATGGCAAATCCAACCGAACTACCCCAAATAATTGAAGAACAAATGGCTGACGTTATGAGCGAGCTTGAAGCTGAGCCAACGAGCGCGCCCGGCAATGCTTTTCCAGCAGTTTCAACGCAGCCTGATATTCCCGCACTTCGTGAGCAGCTAGCCGTGCTGGTGTCAACAGGGAAAGCCAAAGAAGCAATCGGGGTGCAGTTAACACACGAGCATGTGAAGCGCCTTACCGACAAAGAGGTCGAGAAATACACAAAACGGTACGAGACATACGTGGGCTCAAAGACAACCGACAGCTTGATAGACAGCTTTATTTATCTTGTAACCAAAGCAGTCGGAATGGCCGTCGACGTAAAAGACATCGATGCTTATCAAAAAGAACTCAAAAACGACTACATCATCAACAAAGAGTTGTCAAACCTGGCCGGCAACATGGCTTTAAAGTGCGGCCGTTTTCTCGCTGTGGCCAATGCGGCGCTGATCACAACAAAACACATTGATTTGAAAGCAAAATCGGAAGAAATTATTGAGCAAAGCCCACCAACCGCTGAATAATTACTCAGAAAGTCAGCAATTCCTCACAAAAAATTTTTTTAATTAAATATAAATTTGTTTCAAAGTAACAATGGCTGAAGAACAGAAGCAACCGACCGCTCAAGAAATCTCTGAACCACAGCAACCAATGGAAAGCCAAGTAACTTCACAAACTCCGGCAACAAAGCCTGCCAAAAATCCCAAGCGAGTGGCTGCTGGGAAAATGGTTGCCGAAAGAACACGGCTGGCCCGCGAAGCGCAGAAAAAAGCCGCAGCTGAGGCGGCTATCATTATTGCAAACAACAAGCAGGCAAAAAAAAGAAACCGCTCCCCCTGATCCTGCTCCTGAGCCGGAAACCGAACCAAAGCCTGCTGCAGCTGATTCAAATGGTTTTACCACAAACCAATGGCTAACTATCGCTGGAATTGGCGTAACCATTGTTACAACTTATTTCAAGCGTGATGATATAAAAGCTTTTTTCGCAAAAAAACAGGATAATCCACCGGAGCCGCAGCCAAAAGAACCAGCTCCTCTGCCGCAGCCACCGCAGCCACCGCAGCCAAGAAAAGGAATTCGCAAAATGGATTGATTTTTCATTTGAATATATTTTTCGATGTTGATATAACAAAATGAAAGTTGACGTTATCAAGATTTTAGTATCACAAGCTGCTATTGTTGGAATAGGACTTTTGTGGTTCAATTTTAACCAAACAGTTTTTTATGCAGTCCGCGATATATTCGAAAAAACCTACAATGAAATGAAAGACCCACCTGTGGAGCCTGAAAGATACCCAGCTGAGGAGCCCGGATGAGGATTCTGAATAATTTTTTATTTAAACATTTATTTTTTGCTCTCCATAAGCAACAATGTCTGACAACAAGCTTGTTAAAACAGTCTTAGATGCCGCTACCCTTACCGGCCTTGCTGCTGGCATTGGCTGGGCTGCCAAAAAAGCGTTCAATAAAAGTTTCACAGCTGACCCTTCTAATTCATTCGAAAACTTCGCAATGTTCACAGTTGTGATGACGGGCAGCGTCGCGCTAAAGAAGTACCTGGAGGATCAAAAAATCCTGCCCGACAGCGCCTGATCATTTAAAAATATCTTTTTGTATATATAAAACATGGCAAGTATCGCGATTATGGTTGGTGGGGCTGTTTTGAATGCAGCCGCTTTTATCGGTGGTAATTATCTCGCAAAGTCTTTTGGGGGTGAAGATAAAGCGCTTGAAGAAAAAGTGCGTCATGATAAAGCTCTCGAGGCGTATCAAGCTGCGTACGCCAAATACTCGCGTGACCGCACCAAACTTCTCGACTGGATTCAGACAAACGCGCAAATCAAGGCACAGGCCAAGCAGGACTTCACAAACACTGACTACGCTTTCAAACTCTACAACCAGGCGCATCCTGACGAACGAATGATTCCCCCCAAAGAGCCGAAGTTTTCTGATTTTTATCAGCCAAGCCAGCAGCAGAAAAATGGTGAACTACTTTTTGTGGGTACCGGGGCGCTTGCTCTGGGCTACGCAGCCTTTCGGTTTCTTTAACTCCAATTGAAGTTCCGTGCCTGTTTTAAAAATGGGACGAGGAAGAAACGGTTGTTCCACGCAAAGCAGTAGAAGAGCATTTTCAAAAAATTCCATAAAATACTTAATTGCGCCAGAAGATCGCATTGTCCGCAGAAAGCACGTAATTAATGAAAAAACAAAAGTCGAAATTCAACCTGAAGTAATGGACCTCCTCCGAAACACAGATCCAGCTCTTCTGGTTAATTTGCTAACCTCTTAAACTTTTACTCCACTTAATATAATGGACGCCAAACTTGCAAAATTATACTACAGCCCTGGTGGCTTTTGGAAAGGCATTGCTGCCATCAAAAAATTATCTGCAGCTGCCAAGGTCCCGGAGGATACCGCAAAGAAGTGGCTGGTCAAGCAAGCTCTCTGGCTGATTTACCTGCCTGCGCCTAAGCACATTCCTAGACCAAAATTCGACGTTCCCACACCTAACTCAGTCCACCAGGCGGACCTCCTTTTTTTGCCACACGACAAACTGCCACGTGGGAGAAAGGTTTACAAATACGCGCTGACTGTTGTTGACGTGGCTAGCCGCTACAAAGAGGCGGAACCTTTGACTTCTAAAAATTCTGATGAAGTTGCCCAGGCTTTTCATAAGATTTACAAGCGCTCACCTCTTACCTGGCCCGGCCGTGAATTCATGGGCGCTGTTACAAAAGAAATGGGAAAAAATAAAACATACATCCGCCGCGGGCGGCCTGAGATTCACCGTGACCAGGCCATTGTTGAACGTTTCAACCGCACCTTTGCCGAGCGCTTGTTTGAGTATCAGTATGCTGTAGAAATGCGGCTACCTGAAGGTCAGCGGTCCACTGCTTGGGTGAAAAGGCTTCCTGACGTTGTTGCCGCTCTGAACAATGAAGTAACCAGCCTTACCGGCAAGAAGCCCGCGGTTGCCATTAAAGAAAAATCTGTTTATGCGAGACCCTCAACTCCTTATCTTAGACCTGTGGGGGAAAAAGAAAAAAAACTCCCACCTCTTGTGCAAGTACGTTACCTCTACCAACCCGGTGAGTTAGAAGGTGGTGTTAAACGGGCTACTGACCCGATTTGGTCCTTGAAAGTTTACAACATTAAAAGTTCAGTTACGAAACCAAACGAGCCCGTTGTCTACTATTTGCGCGACGGCCCGAAGTGGGGTTTCGTGCGGGAGGAGCTGCTGGTTGTCCCTCCTAACACTGTTCTCCCGCCGGTTAACTTAAAATAATGCTTCCAAATCAACATCTTCCAATAAAGCTGCCATCTCTTCAAGTTCGACTTCTGTTATCTCCCCAATTTCGACATCATCTTCCATCTCTCCAAGCTCCAATAAAGCTGCCATCTCTTCAAGTTCGGCTTCTGTTGGCATCACTCCAAGTTCTGCTTTGCTGATGTATCCGTACGCATTTGTATTAATTCCATCGTCAGCTATCCAACGTTTTGAATCAAACGCTGACAATGATATTTTGTTAAGATACATAGAATACATCTCATGACCTTCACTTCTTAGTATCTTCTGGCCATGCCACATTTGTGTTTTTCCAAAAAGCGTTTCCTTGTAGTTTTCGTGTTTGATTTGTTTTTTGGCAACGCACTTTTTTACGCCCTTTGCTTTTTTGATAATTTTTTTGTCCTCATCTATCTTCCAAGGAATTATTTCATCATCCTTCAAGATAGAGTACATTTTTGACCTCAGACACACGCACTCTGCTATCGGCGTTCCTGCGCATTCGTCCTTCATTTTTCCCAACACCTTTTTGTTTGCACTTGAGTGAAGTGAGTGGTCTTTGGGGTAATCACTTGTATCATAAAGGTCTATGTTTTCTGCGATGTCTTTGTATACATCATCTGTTTCTATTTCAAGCAGAAGGCTGTCTGTGTCTGTGTATAAAAGGTCGCACTTTTCTCCATACTGCTTTTTGAGGTTGTTGTAATAAAAGCCATACATCAAGATCTTACTATTGTCTAAAATCGTCATTCCAGTATAGACAGGTTTATTTAGCAACAGTTTGCTTTTATGCATATGGATTCCTGCCACGTCGTTTGTAAATAGTGCAAACCTTGAGTACAATGGGCTGGCTACTAACTTTCTTATTTTATTTTCCTCGCTGTTACGTACTATTTTTATATCAACACGATTTCGCAGGTTTTCCATTGTTTTTCCAAAAACTGAATTGTTCATAAGTTTAAAGAAGTCCTTTTCAAAATCATTTTTTGCTTTTTTTCTAAACTCTGTGTTCATCCTTATGTATGGCTCCATCCAACATTCTTGCTCAAACTCAAGCACCCTGTGTACTTTTTTTAGTTTCATTCCCTGGTTTAGATAAAACTGAAGATTTCTGTAATGAACTACGTAGTTGTCTTTATCTTTTAGCGTTAACACAAGCTTCTTGGCGTCAGTAAGTTTTAAATCTAAACCTTTTATTAGTTTCTTTTGATAGTCTGACATCAATTCCTTTTTAATGCCTCTTTTTTCTGGTGCCAGGGGATAACTGTTGTGTTCTTTATGTAATTCTGATGGATACTCAAGATCTACTTCAAGAATCCAACCATACTTATTGTTCTCCCTTTTACTCATAATCTCTTTTTCTGTTGGCATAACTCGTTTCCACTTAAAATCTCTTATTGGGAGTGGTTTACTCATTGCCCACCCGTAAAGGTTGTTTGCGTCAAGATACATTATGTGCTTTTTTGGTTGCTTTGGGTCATAACCCGGAACAAGTGGGTTGTTTGCCTTGGCATACCTTTTGCTCGCCATTGAAATTCCTCCTCGCATTCCCCTTTCCACAAACATATACATATCAAGGTCTGTAAATAATTCTAACTCTAATTTCATCTTTTTTAGGAGTGCGTCCCATGCTAGACCTGGTGATGTAAAATAATGTGCTGGATCTAAGCCGTATTTTTCTTGACACAGATTTCGAAAGTTTTCAAAAACATCTGCAAGCAAAGCTACGTCCGTTTTTACATAAAGATCATGATAGTCTCCCAGTGTTTTACACGCAAAGGTTTCCCATACCTTTTGCGCATGTTTGTATTCATCGTCTGATATTTCCTCATCATTTAGGTTACTGTAAAACTTTTCTTTTTCTGGCAAACTTGTCTCATCAAATCTCTCCCACGAGTCCATGTACTCATATGGATAGATCCCTTTTTTGTAAAGCAGGTCACTACCCTTGGAAAATGTTGATGTTATTTTTAACAACTCTTTTGGCGTATTTTTTACAAGTGAATCGAGGCTTGCAAGCAGAAAGTTCAAGTTGTCTATAAAACGCAAATTCCCAACTGAAAATGTTATATACTTCTCCATGTTGTTGGCTATACATTTCACTTCTTTTTGCTGCTGCGACATCGCTTGCATCAAATGGTGCGCGTCGTAACCCCTCAAGTGGTGAAATACTACAGGTATTGGAACCGTTTGGGGTTTTATTTGCAGTTTTAGATTACATGCGTTGTGCGCGGCTCCGCGAAACTTGCCTGTTATGTGGCAGTGGTCTTTCACAGCGTCTCTGTAGTTTTTCTGAAGCAAAGGTTTTGTACAAAAAATGCAGTTTTCCTGGCTTTCTGCTTCCACTACATGTATTTCCCTTGTTGGCTTTTTTATCATAACAATCCAAATCTGTGTTCCAAACAGGTAATGAGTCAAGAAATTCGTCTTTTATCAAACTTTTGTTGCAAATGTGACAATCGGTTGCATTTTTGAATTTTTCCCAGTCTTCATCTGCCATGGCTTGGGTTCGGCCAAACTTTCTCTTATTTTATCTTCCTCCTGCAGAATGTCGCTCAAAAACTTTCCCACCGCATTTTCACCTCTGTAAACTTTTGATCCTGTAACTTTGCTGTCACTTCTCACAACCATATAAGAATACCCACATGCTTCATGCCATTCTGTCTTCTCTGTGAAGCTTTTTTTCTCGTTCTCTGGCCAACGCCTACAGCCAGAAATCTTTATTAGCAAAGCCTCAAAGTCTGCATATATAATATAAGGCACCCTCATCTGTTTGTGGTGGTTTTGGAAAGAAATGATATTTTTCCCCTTTTCCGGCATCTCAATCCTTGTCGGTCTGCCATTCACTCCATTGCAATATTTTTCATGTTCCTTGAGCAAATCTGCTCTTGAAAAACCAGTCAAACAAAGCATACAATAGTGCTTTGTGCAGCAATTTTTGGTCTGATCGAAAAGCAAAGCGCTCACCCGTTTTACAAAACAGTAGTGCTGTATTTCACCTGACTCAATTAGCATTAGGCAGATACGCGGCACACTCTTCTCTTTTTAACTTATCCTGTAGACTGTCGCAAGGTTATTTTCCCAGCCAAATACGTTTATTGCCAAGTTTGGTTTCTGCTTTTCAAGCTTATCAATTTGATTTACAGGTGTTGGGAAATCAATGCCTTCATAGTTTATGCCATCATTAACTGGATATTTGCTTGTTCTTTGTGGATCTTTTTTTGCAGGAAATAATGCTGCTCTCAGAGCCCATTTCAGACATTCATTGTCATTGTTTTTCACATTAATTATTGCCTTCTTTTTTGCCAGTTTGGCTGGAAGAGGCAAATAAGTTCCTGCACGCAGTGGCTTATAGCGTGCGACATTCACATATGCAGACATTATCCTTTCTACTTTCCATCCTGACCCCTTCTTCGACCAGTTCTCAATTTCCCCATTAATTTGCTCAATAAAATCATCAAATGTTTGTTCTACCTTTTCTTTTGAATCATTCTTGTTTAAAATATACGGTACTTTATCAGAAAAATAATGCGACATTTTAATCTTTATACCTGTTTTCTTTTCCTGTGAAAACTCTACCTCTAAACCATAAGTTATTTTTACTTGATTAAATTTTCTAATTTCTTTTTCAACCACATCAGTAAACTTTGATTTATAATCTTTTGCAAATTTAAATATATCATTATTGTTTGGATTTTCATGGGATACAAACATAACCCAAACATGAAGCCAATCAATAAAATTAGTTTTTGATAAACTGAACTTATCAAATTCAAATTCAAACTCTTCTTCCTCTTCCTCTTCACCCGGTATTGAGTTATAAAAATTTTGCAAAACATCGTATGAATAATTTGCAGCAGCCATATTTGCGTATATATAAGTGAAAATATTTCTTCAATTGAAAATAAATTCTGACGCAAAAAGTGCATGCATTTTAAAAATAAATGTGCCGCGGCGCTCGCTTGCTGGGCATGGATTGCCCTTTGTTTGCTTTTTTGTTTACTTATTCTGCTTCCACACATATAGAGGATGGTGCGTTCTGGCGCAGTGATGGTGGCTGTTTTTTAGCTTAACTCGGCGACTAGATGTAACATCTAGGAGTCGAGTTAAGCTAAACAACAGCCACCATCACTGCGCCAGAACCACCACTATATATGTGTGTCAAAGGAAGTAAAATTGTCCTGTTTAGAATAAAAAAAGGTATACTTACCCTCTTTTTCTACCTCTAAAAAAAGTTCTATCTTATCGCTACTCGCCACCTTTTGGAATGACGCGCCACAGGGTATGAGTTTCAGACAAATCAATATATCTTCGTAGTCGTCTTTAACTACTTTTTATTTTCTTTAGGATTATTTTTCTCAAACAGAGGTTGCTACAGTAATTGGATACCCAGTTTGCAATTCTGTTATCGCATCGAAACTAGCTGGAAGCAAACATGGCATGAATCCAAAAAGGCTTGCGATACAAATTTGGCAAATCTTGTCAGTATTGGAAGCCAAGAGGAATACGACTTTCTAGAAGAATTACTTCATAAGAAACAAGTATCGACCTGTTTGCATATTGGATTGCAAAGTAATGATGCAAGCTCAATACCGTCCTGGGTAGATGGAAACGTGTGGAGTTTCTCAAAGTTCAACAAACAAGAGAATACAACTAATTATGACATGTGCGCATACCGAGATGTTGATGGATTGTGGTATTTAACTAACTGCAGCAAGAAATGTGGTTTTATCTGTAAAAAATATAGAGGTAAGTGTCGAGGACAAACATTAATGCGTGCATATCACATTTCAGACAAACACAGGCCAAAACGAGTCTAAGTGCGAAACAATTCATATGAAAATGTGTTTTACCTGCATCTTCATTCTCATGCAAAACGAACTCATTTCCATATGAATGGTTTCGCACTTTAGACTCGTTTTGAAACAGAAGGAAAAGGGAACTCGGAAATGGCCTATTATGTGATCATATTTTCCTCAAGGTTGGCTCGTTCACTTATTTTTTGTGTTAAACAGGGACTTGTTCATTTTGCTTACATTTCTCAATTTCTATTGTCTTCTATTTTGGCGATCGATATGGAAAGTGATAAAAATAATTTATAACTCCAAATCATGGACCAAATATGGGTAACTACCAGGAGTACGTCACCATGGCGTAGTATCGTCCGATCATACCGTTGTCCTGTCCTGTCCGGTTGGATGCAAGTAAGCTCGGTTATGTTCACCGACGTTTCGGCAATGCTGCCTTCTTCAGGGTGGCATGTTGAAAGTTGAGTTCGTTATTTGCCGTTGTATGCAAATAAGCGCGTGGATGCGTGCCAGATGTATGCGCGCGCGATCATAAGAAAGAGAAATCACGGTTGATCCCGAGAGGAGCGAGTGTTCTAAACTTAAAAATGAGTCTCATCTCCTCGCGCTGTCTGATATCCCTCTTCTCCGGTCCCTCTTTCAGTACCGCAACAGGCATGTCTTCCAGTGAATGACTGGGGCCATTGAAATGCTGCGCTACAGGCAAATCCCCCTTTGTTGTGCATCAAATCTAGGCGGTGTTCTCTGAATCGGTCGGCCAATCTGCGCCCCGTCTCCCCAATGTAGACTGATTTGGGGCATTTCCGGCAAGAGATACAGTAAATGATGTTCTCTGAAATGCACGTGAAATGCCCTGTGATCTTCATGTGTCCTCCTGGCATTGGAATTGAGGTGGACTCAGTGATGTGAGGGCAGGTGCGGCAGATGGTCCGCCTAAAGGGAAAAGTGCCCGGATGGTGCAGAGGGTTGTCTGAAGTAAGATTCCTTGAGGTTTTTGGCCTCGAATCTTTCAACAACAGGCACAATGTCAATAATAAGATCATCTTTATGACTCATTGTAAGAGTAAGGTTTTCACGTGAAAATTGACCAGTTCGAAGGCAATTCTTTATTTATATGATTGATATGCGTATTTACATGTGTTTATCTTTTCATCAATATTTTTATGCTTCAAGTAAATTTGAATAAAGATGGCAATTGTAGAGATTCCAATCAAAGCAATCCCGCTAGTAGCAATTGATGATACAACTCCGCCACCAGCGAATAAGACAGAACTTGCGTTCGCTATGATTTTCCATTTCCGATATTTCTTATAAGCCCTCTCATAACACCAACATTTCTTATGATATGTCTTATAATACGCCAATTCCTCTACTTCTTCTGTGGTTAATTTCTCAGAAATATGATTCAAGTCAATTGCTTTCTGCTTCATATATTATGTTGTTTATTTAGACAATTATTCCACATAAAGCCCATTAAGAATTTCATTGAGTAAAACTTGATGGTGCTCCACATTATCTGTGTCAAAGAATTTATCTGATGATATTGCTATTTTTTCAGTTTTATAATTCCAATTTTCAGAATATATTGTTCTAATTGGAGCATTATCTGAACTGAAAGTTTTGCTTACTTCAGCCCATTTACATTCATTTTCATTTTATATGTGTTATTAATTTTACAAAACCAAAGCATTAATTTTTCACCCGTATAACTGCTGACGAATGATGAAGATGCATATGTTTTACCTTTATAAATTACTAATTGTTTTATGAAAATAATTGTTTTATGGTGTTTATGAAAAAGTAAAATATTAGATTTTCAGATGCATCCTCCCATTGATTATGAAGTTCAGTTGGAATGTCATGTTTCAGGTCGAAATTTATATCAATATACAGTGTACCGTGATTTGAGTATTTATGAAAATGAACGATAAATTTTGTGTAATCTCCGAAATCTTTTGATGATTGTCTATTAACATTAATTGAATCAGAAGTGGCATTTAATTGAGTGTTAATATTCTACTTTGAGAATACTTCGAAACATAATGTATATTCTTTTTTATCAAATGAACTTAAATCAAGACTTAATCTCCCCAAATACCAATAGAATTTTCCACCACTTCCACTCTTTACTTCACTCTGTATTTCAAATTTTATTAAATCCCAATTATACCTATGAATTTTTAAATCTTTATTTGCTAATATTAAATTTCTGATTTTACTTTCAGCTTTCCAATAATCAATCAATTTCATTGTGTCAGAAAATACATTAATTTTATTTGTTGATGTATTTTTAACTTGTGGTATCATCATCACCAGAAAGTAATCAGAGATTCACAATTTCAAAATCTTGCATATCCAAATTACCAGTCATTTTATCTGATCCATCAAGTTTCAAATAATTTGAAGACGATCCAATTTTTGAATCTACATATTTTTTAGTAGCAGCATCTTTATCATCTAAAGGATCAGCTAAATAAAAAAATTCTATTATCTCCCGTATTAAAAGAAGCCAGAGCCACATTAGAACCATCTACTCCAAAAAATTTGGAGCTCTATCATCCAGATATTCTTTAGTTATAGCATTGTTTTTGCACCAACATTATCTCCAGAATCAAAATCTAAGCTGATACCAGTAATTTTATTACCCCCCATATCTAAATTACCATTTCTATCCAATTTCGGGAAATTATCGTCAATATACTTCTTTGGCACCATCAAAATTAGCTGAAGAATATTCTTCAGAATTAATTATATTTTTACCGCCTAGATCAAAATAATTACCGTCAAAAGATCTGAGAAAATGTAAATTTAAATATTCTTTATTCACTACACTTTTCATATCTTTCACATAATCGTCATATGGACCATCATCTCTTGTATCAGGATTACTCTCCAATCCAAAAATTTTATGTCCACCTAAATTTAAATCTCCCTTCTCAACATTCCCGTGTGCTATATCACTTTTCAGAGTATGAAATTGATGTTTTGTTACAGCATCACCATCTTCAGTGCCTTCGGCCATATTAGTTATCCTCTTACCATAATATCATAATTTCCTTCCGGGGTCAATTTGAATAAATCATTCATGTAGCGAGTAAATACATTTATTACTCCCATTTTATAAGAATAGTGTACATAATAATATATTATGAAGATTCCAAATTACGAAATTCATGGAAAAGGACAGAAAAAATAATTACAGACAATTATACCCATTTATGCCAGCAGATGCCTTTCGTATGCTTATCTGTGGTCCATCAGGTTCAGGTAAAACCAACACACTTCTACATATGTTACTTAAACCACTAATATTCTATGACGCCATATTCCTATACGCAAAAAACGTAGATCAAAATAAATATAAACTACTCATAAAGAAATTTGCCCCCATATCAAAACAAGTAGGTTATAACATAATTAACACATCTCAGAATGAAATAATACCAGTCACCCAGCTATCACCACAATTTCAAAAAATTGTAATCTTTGATGACAGAAACCGCTAATAGATTACTTCATTCAAGGACGTCATAAAAATTGCTCAGTCATCTATCTATCACACTCCTACTACTCCACTCCCAAAGACATTAGACTTAACTGCTCACATGTAATCGTATTTGACCTCCAATCAAAAAGAGAGAGTAATGTTATTTCAAGGTTATGGTCCAGGTTCATCAAAACCCCCCGATCTCCCACCATATATACCACCAGATGACGATGAAGACCTACCACCGCCGCCGCCGCCAAGAGAAAAATGGAGTACTCTACCATCTTATAAAGATGATTTTAAAAAATTCAAAAGAATTAAAAAGAGAACAAGAAAAAATTGCTGGAAGAAAGAAAAACATCAAGAAAACTCATTGGAAAATTAGAAAAAAGAGGAGATGATTATGTTTTTAAACATGAAGAAGGAAAATTTTATAATCAATCAATTGGTGAACTGAGGGAAGAAGAAAAAGAGTTAACAAAAAGAATAGATGAAATTGATCGACAAACAGAACCATCTTTAAAAAATATCAGAGATTGAAATATGCTGAAAAATCTAAATTTAAACCTCTAGAATCACGGCCATTTGACCCTCTAGAACCACGACCAAATATAGCAGAAGACGTTCCAAATATAACCAACTCAATTGACCTCGTCTGCATCCACACAGATCTCACGTCGCGTATTAAGTGATGTTCTGTATTGTGTCTCCGTCATTTCACGGAATGTAGGTCGGTCTTACCCATTCACAATAGAACCACGAAGACTAAAATTACTCCCCATAAATAAAAACACAATTGATTCAATTCGAGTGTACATCACAGATGGACTAACGGTAGACCACGGTACAGAGAGCACGTTGGCGATTTGTATTACAGACGATCAAAATCACATGCAATTTGTCTAAACAATTTGTATAATGAACAGACCACATGAATGGATGAAACAGTATAATCCTAGAACGGGATTAAACGAATGTTACCACAAAGGACCAGGAGCAGTAAGCAGATCTCTCGAAAGAATCGGAAGACAGGCGCGAGCTCCTCCGCCAGGAGCGAGCGTCAAAACCACCCAAAAACCAACAAAAGCCTACAACGCAGGAAATGAAATTCTAAAGCGATTATCTTCAATGCGTATCAAGTAGTAGACTTGTCTAATTAATAAATATATGTTCAGAAGTGAAGACAATGTCAAAAAAACTGATTACATTAGATTCAATTTAGTAACGCAACCAACTGTTCCCGCCAATGGCCAGTATCAGAAAAAACTGATTATACCATTGACATCAAAGACAGATCAACGTGGTTTGACTGGTACAATGGCTATATATTTGTCAAATACAAGCTTGAATTACTAGCAGATTGCGGAGATATTGCCGCCAATGTCCCTGCAACTCGACGGGTAACATCAACCCTAAATGACGCCGGAAGTATGATAAATCATATAACGATAACATCTTCCGGCAGAAAAATTTATGATGGCAACGATGTCCATAAAGTTTGTTTTGTCAAAAAACTCCTCGAGTTATCTCAGGATTACGCCAAAACAGTTGCCACCCAATTTGGATGGTACCTCGATTCTGTGCCCACGATGGCGGCCAATATCCCGGAAACAACAGGAGAAGTTGTAAGAGCAAAAAATCACGAAGAATCCAGAGAAAATACCGCAATTATCCCTTTGAATAGATTTTCTTTATTTGAGGAACTTCGTGACAAAATGCTCCCGCCAATGCAAATTGAAATTAAAATAACTCTGAATGATGACAGGGAATTTATTTATAGAGTTGGAGGAGCAAATACAACATATCGAGTAATAGATATGCAACTGTGGCTTCCTCGTCTAAACTTCAACTCTAAGGGTCTTAATCTTGTCAATTCAACATTTCTTCAACCATCAAGATGGAAATATCTCCGCGAATATCTCAAAGCCTCCCCTCCAGATCGAGCTGTCAGTGGAATGTACCAGATAACCCCATCAGTTAAAAATGCTCGACATGTCTTCGTTTACCTCCAGCGAAATAAAACAAATATAGAAACAGCAAATCCTTTTATCTTTGACACCTTCAAACTCAATACAGCTGATGATAATTGTTCACTTGCAACTTGCCGACTACAATATGGTAATTCCGACTTCTAACCCGAATTAGAATATGACGGCGAAAATAAACCAAGAATTTTCAACGATCTCCTTGAATATGCCAGAAGGAAAAATGACCCGAATACCGGAACCCAACTGACAATGAGCAATTCCACAAAACTCTATTTTCTTCTATTAGAGGCGCGTTTGAAATGAAAAAAAAATTTCGTATAGTTCTAGTATAGTGAGATGTTCGAAAAATTGACTTAAAAAGATTTTGAAGAAGACTTAAATAATTACAGCCTGATAGGACATGTTGTCAAAATTTTATCTGATAAATACAATTATTTGATGGACAAAGAAGAAAAAAGAGAATTTAATAAAATTATTAAGAAATGGCATAAAGAATTAGAAGTTGATTTTAAGAAATCAGAATATGGTATTAAATGGATGAACTACCTTTATAATGATCAACAATTTTGTTCACCACAAAATTTTAAATATTTTATTAAAGAATGGAAACAACTGAGTTACGTTACTTATTAAAAATTGAAAAAAGTCCTTTTGGGAATGTTTACACTTTTACTGAAAATATATTTTTTTCTAAATTAAATATATAATCAAAAGGATGATCTGCGACTTGTGTATTAATGAAAAAATATTATGCGAGTTTTGCCATAAAGTTATAAAAATATGCAAAGAATGTGATCAACGACGACCTTCTAGCGAATTGTCTGACGAGCCGTATAAAGAATCGTGCGATGAATGTGATACACTCCTGATATATTGCCTTTATTGTTCACATCATAATCATCTTTTAAAATGCGATCTTTGTAAGAAAGATAAATTTCTGTGCCATAGATGTATTGATTCAACATTCATTTGTTTAAAATGTGGAAAGAGAATTACTTTATGTTTTTTTATGTCAAGATATTGGAATCTGTGACAGATGTTTTGGATCTAAATTTAAAAAATATTTTTTTTGAAAATGTTGAAAATAATTTGAAAGTGAAAATTTCATACACCAAAAGATTATCTGAAAATCTTGACAAAGCTATTTCTGGGCTTTCTTTAAATTTAAGAGTTCTATGTAGAAAATACAAAAAATAATATCCACATAGAACACTATTTTTATGCTGTAATTGTTTTTTATTGTATGATATTTTTATTTCGTCTTTAATTGCTCTTTTTTTTATATTCCTCTGGATAATGCATTCCAAAAGAATCAAAATAAAATAATCATTTTTTTTACTGGCACACAACAAGCCCAATGGGTTCCTCTCGCACCTAAGTCGTATAAATTAATAATACAAGGAGAATGTTGAGGAGTTGGCCAATGTCCGTTTTTCATGAAGATGCCTTTCATTTTTATTTTCAAATAGTCCAAACAATCCATTAGATTAAAGTTGGCTTATTTTCGTTTGGGTATTTAAGCTTTATTTTTTTCGCGTTTTTTAAAACTGCATTTGCTGATCTGGCCATTGTCCAATAAATGGAGGGGGACGAAAGTATCGGGGATCAACTTGGAGTCCTCCACCTCCTGGTCCAGTCTTCTGTGTTTTTGGTGGAGGTGGAGGTGGCGGTACGTTTCTTCTACTTCTTCCTCTACTAACACCTATTTGCCCAAATGGATTAACTTGAAAACCCTTCCCAGTCTTCAGAGCTTCGCTTTTCCTAAGTTATTTCAAAATTGCCTTTGTCTTCTTTAAGATTTTCTTTATTTATAGAAATGGTTGTTTCACAGCTATTTTTAATTGCTCTTTTCAATTTTTTATCTGACCATCTGTCAGTAATAAATCAATTACTTGATATTCTGTCATTATATATTTATTAGTTATATAATTATCTACCAAATTAATATAGTGTATGGTTGAAAAAAACGTACTGCATAGTTCATAAGAGAAAAAGAACTGGAAATAAAAATGTTAAGTATGAAATGACAAGTAATGGAAGGAGAATAATGAAATCAACTTGTTCCGATGGTAATCATATAAAAACTAAATTCATTAAATTAAATACTGGGAAAGGAATCGGCGAAACTATAAATAAAACAATGGGTAAAGTACTTCATGGATTTCAGGAAGCTCAAGATTTTTAAAAAATGCTTCCAGGAGTTAATAAGAATATACTTGATAAATACTGGTCAGGTGATATTGCTAAATCAGCTTTTAACAAGAAAGATTGATTTTTTACTAAAAAATTTTGGAACCAAGATTATGATATGACTCACCACCGTAAATCTGTAGAAGCTTTCCTTCGTAGAGAAAATCCGGGGGCATTAAAAGAATATTGGGCTAAATATGGAAAATCAGGTTGAGAAATTAAATAACTAATAGTTATATGGTAGAAAAAACTTACTGCATGAAAAACTGTTCTGAAAGTTGCTCCAAAGAAAGTATTTGTACTTCCAGGTCATAAATACACTGGGCCGGGGAATCCCCTTCATAAAAAAATTACGTCATGATGATGAGGGAAATATTTTAGAAATCTATGAAAAACCAACTGGCAGAACTGATGCCGTATCGATGCAGCATGACGTTGATTATGCCATTTGCGGAAGAAAACCGAAGAAAGAAGAGTTGTTACTCATGGGGTAGATGATACATGGAGTGCTGATCTGATTGAAATGGGTAAATTGAGTAAATGGAATAAAGGTTATAAGTGTATCTTAACTGTAATTGACATATTCTCAAGATACGCTTGGGCTATTCCTTTGAAGAATAAATATGGCGAGACAATGAAAAAAGCTTTTGATGGTTTAATTCCAAAAATTAAATCATACCAAAAAACTTATGGACTGATAAAGGATCTGAGTTTTATAATAAGCAAATGAAAGATTTTCTAGAGAAACACAAAATTACTCTATATTCAACTCAAAATGAAGAAAAGGGTAGTATAATTGAAAGATTTAATAGAACTATCAAGGGGAAGATATATAAAGATTTTACGAGGAGAGGAAACACAGTATGGAGAGATCAGTTGGATAATATTGTTAATGAGTATAATAATAAATATCATAGCACAATTGAAATGACACCAGAAGAGGGGAGATTGAAAGAAAATAAGAATATGGTATTTATGAATCCTCTCTATGGACGTTTGTATAATGAACCACGTACAAATAAAAAGAGACTGAAAGTTGGGGATAAAGTCAGAATAAGTAAGTACAAGAGAGAGGTATTTAATAAGGGATATGTTCCTAATCGGACAGAAGAAGTATTTATAATAAAAGAAGTGAAGGAAACGAATCCTGTAACTTATAAATTAAAAGATTTAATGGATGAAGACATTGAAGGATTCTTTAATTTTCAAGAATTACAAAAAACCAGGCAAGATGTATTTAGAATTGAAAAGGTTATTAAGAAGAAAGGAAAAAAAAGCTCTGGTAAAATGCAAAGGTTACCCTGATAAATTTAATTCATGGATTGGTATATAAAAAATTATTTTTTTAACTAATAATATAGATGATTAACGCCGACAAGACATTTTCTATTCACGATGAAAATTCGTTACAAGTTAGAGTTGTTAAATTTATTAGAGAAAATTATCCTCAAGCTTTGCTAGTTGGAGAATTTATCTCTGCACTAGCAACGAAAGAACAAAGAAGAGGTGCCATAAGAAAAGGATACACTCTTGGTTGACCCGACATTATAATGTTAAATCCAAATAGAAATTATAATGGATTTGCTATTGAATTAAAAACACCAAGAGGTGAAGGTGTGTTAAGTGAAAATCAATCAATGTCCTTGAATAGCATTGGTAAGAGTAATTTCAAGACTCTTGTTAGTAATGATTATGATAAAATTATAATTGAAATAGTAAATTATTTTTCAAGTGAGAGAGTTAAGTGTAGATGTGGGAAAATGATTTTGAGAAAACATAGGAAACACAAATGTTCTGAAATTTGGGTTTGAAAAATATATAGTTGCGAGTAAAATTGAATTTTTTTTTTCTAACCGCATTATATAGGTGATATTTTAAGATTAATGGACAAATTAGATAATAAATACGCTGAGAAAAATGTTGACTTTAAAAACTTGGAAAAAGCAAAGAAATGCAAATTAAAACCTGCTAAATTCGGCAGGCTGTTTTAAAGCCATATGGTAAAATTGTTTACTTATTGACTTTTTCAAAAATTAGTGGTTTGGAAGAAATATAGTTATGCATTTTTTAAAAATTATTTTCTAAACCAATTATATAGGTGATGAACGGAAAAATATTTATTAAAAGAGCATTACAAGATTTAGATGAGAGTTCAGAAGACGAATTTCTTTCTGATTTTGATGAATGTAGTGATAGTGAGAGTGAGGAGGAGGTTAGGAAAGCTGTTGCTAGTGAATGCAATATCGAGAGGAATATGGAGTTTGTTAAGATGTTTGTAAAGGATGAATGGACAAGTGATGAGCTGAGACCTTTGATAAAGGTATTAATAAGAAAATATAAATTTATGATAAAGATAATTTAAATGGTATGATAATGTATTGTCAGAAAAATAAGAAGTTTGGTAAAGAAGCAATTATTGATATAATTAGAATTGTTATTAAATACTTGTAAATCTATATTTGTTCTTGTGTTAATATTCATATCTTTTTTCGTAATAAATCAAATTACTAGTTATGTGGTAATTCGGTTGCGTTTATTTTTATAAAAATTGTTTCTAATATTATTATATAAGATATGAACATAACACAAGAGAAATTTTTATTATTTCAAAATGAAATGTTAAAGAAATTTGACGAATTAAGCAAGAAATTTGCTGAGAAAGACGCTATTATCCAAAGGCAAACTCAAGAAATAAATAGATTGAAGCCAACTGTGAAGAGTGAAATTAAAATAAATCTTAAGAGACCAGCGATGAAAGAAATGGTTAGAGAATTTTCTACTGGCGTGAAAAATAGGGGTGACCCATTAGTTGAATTGGAGTTGAGATTAGATGATTTGAAAAAAGTCATTGAAAAAATTTACAAGAAATGGGTAAAATAAAAATTACTACGTCATTGGTAATTTTGTTTAAAAATCCTAATGATTTAGGTAATGAAAAATTTGTGACGAAGGAGATTCAATCTGATATGCATATAATTTTGAGAGAAAGTGACATTGATTTTGTTTTGGATAAAATGGGAAATGAAATGATTGAAAAATTTGTTAATTTCTTATCTGAAGGAAGTGGATGGGTAATAGATCATATAAAAGAGGGATTCGTTAAATTTTATAAGTATGCTCCATTGAGTGCGTCAAGTTATTTTGAATTACCTGATAAGTTGAAGAATAAAAAATGTTTTATAAATATTAAGAATGAAGACCAGAAATGTTTTATGTATTGTCATATTTATCATTTAAATAAAAAAGAAATTGATACAAATCCACAGAGAATTATTAAATATAAGAAATATTTAAATGAAGATAATACTCCTAAAGGTCTAGATTATGAGGGAATTGAATTTCCTGTTCAGATTAATAAAATTGGAAAAATTGAAAAAATGAATGATATTAGAATTAATGATAAGTTTTTTCCAATTTATGTTGGTAAGAAAATTAATAAAAATGCAATGAATTTGTTAATGATAGATAATGACGAGGGTAATAATCATTATGTTTATATAACTGATCTTGGCAAAATGTGTTCTGCCGGTTTGAGTAAACATAAGGGTAAACAATTTATTTGTTTATATTGCCTACAACATTTTTCATCGGAAGAAATAAGAGATGAACATACAAAAGAATGTATGGTAATTAATAAGCAAGCTATTAAAATTCCAAAGAAAGGTTGGAAAGTTGAATTTCGAAATTATTATAAGCAAATTGAAAATCCATTTGTAATTTATGCTGATTTCGAGAGTTTGTTAGTTGGCGGAAAAAAATACTTTACCGACATATGAAGAAAATAATTATGAAGAAACAGACATGGCTAATTTTCCTCCTCCACCAGACGAAAAGAAAACTTATACTGAAGAATATCAAAAACATAAAACTTGTTCGTATGGGTATGAGGTTGTTTGTTCAGTTGATAATAATTATAGTAAAGAATTTGTGAGTTATAGGGGAGAAAATGCTGCTTATAAATTTATTGAAGCCATTTTAGAAGAAAATAAAAATATTCAGAAAATTATTAAAGAAAAATTTAATAAGCCTATGAAATTGACGGAAGAAGAAAAGAAAAAATTTAAGGAATCAAAAAAATGTTGGATTTGTAATAAAAAATTTAATGAAAAAGATATTAAGGTCAGAGACCATGTTCATATAACTGGAAAATTTCGTGGAGCTGCTCATAAAATTTGCAATTTGAAATTACGGATTAGTGTGAAGGTTCCAGTTGTATTTCATAATTTCAGAGGATATGATGGACATTTTAAATTGGTAAGTTTGGGGAGAAAGTAGATATTCTACCAACTAATACTGAAAAGTATTTGTCTATAATGATGAAAGAATTAGTATTTATAGATTCATTGCAATTTATGGCTTCATCTCTGGATAGATTAGCTGGAAATTTAGAAAGTGGTCAATATAAATATTTTGAAAATGAATTTAAAGAATTAGAAAATGAAAAATGAGTCCGATAAAGGTCTCGCTTGGGATGCAATGTTTAAAATGACTGGAGTAAAATTGGATTTGGTGAGTGATATTGATATGAGTCACATGATTCAGAAAGGGATGAGAGGGGGAATTTCTTATATTTGTCATAGGTATTCAAAGGCTAATTATAAATATTTGAGTGATTATAATGAAAAAGAAAAAGAAAGTCATATTATCTATTTAGATGCAAATAATTTATATGGTTGGGCTATGTGTAATAAATTACCTGTTGGATATTTTAAGTGTGGTGATACGAGTCACTACGATTCCTTGGAAGAAAATGGAGTTTATGGATACATACTCGAATGTGATTTAGAATATCCAGAAGAATTGCATAAATTACATAATGATTTGCCTTTAGCTCCAGAGAAAATGCCAGTTTGTGAAGAAATGTTAAGTCCATATCAGAAAAAGATTACTGAAAAATTTAATTTGAAAACTTCCAAGATAAATAAGTTAATACCTACTTTAAGAAGTCAAGCAAAATACGCATTACATTATAAAAATTTAGAATTATATCAAAAACTTGGAATTCAATTGAAGAAAATTCACAGAATAATTAGATTTAAAGAAAGTGATTTTATGAAAGATTACATTTTGTTTAATACTGATATGAGAACTAAAGCTAAATATGCTTTTGAAAAAAGACTTTTTTAAATTAATGAATAATTCAGTTTTTGGTAAAACTATGGAAAACTTATATAAAAGGTGTGACGCTAAAATTATGACAAATGAAAAAAATGTTGAGTAAGTATATTGCTAAGCCCACTTTTAATGGGTGTAATATAATAAATGAAAATATGGTAATTATTAAGAGAATTAAAGAATCATTACTATTAAATAAACCATCATATGTTGGGATGAGTATATTGGATTTGAGTAAAACTTAAATGTACGATTTTCATTATAATTATAATTTAGATAGGTTTGGAAATGAAAATGTAAAATTATTATTTACTGATACTGACTCATTATGTTATAATATTAAGACCCATGATATTTACGAAGATTTGTGGAAAGATAACGATAAATTTGATAATTCAGATTATGATACAAAAAGGAAATATTTTTTTTAAAGAAAATAAAAAAAGTAGTCGGAAAAATGAAAGATGAATGTGGTGGTATTCCTATTAGGGAATTCTGTGGATTGAGATCAAAAATGTACGCTTATATTAAAGAAAAAGGTAAAGGTGATTGTAAAGCCAAGGGAATTAAAAGGGGGTTATAAAGAAAAATATAAAAATTGAAAATTATAAGGAAACATTATTTGAAGAGCAACAAAATTACAAGAAAATGAGAATGATTAGAAGTAAATTGCATGAATTGGTTAGTTTAGAAGTTCAGAAAAAATCACTGAGTTGTTACGATGATAAAAGATACTTATTGGATGATGGAGTTGAAACTAGAGCTTATGGATTTAAAAATATTTGAATTATTTAGTTTGTAAATTTAATTTTTATTGTGATATAATCTTTTTTAAAAAAAATGAAAAATTAAATTATTAAAAACAAAAAATAATTTAATTTTCTAGATTGTAATAATTTTGCTTTAAATCCGTAAAAAAGTTAGCACAATCGGTAATTCCGGCTGATTTATAAATCTGTAAATTTACTGGGTTTTGATCAATCTAGGGGGTTTGCTAGGGGGGTAATATGGGTAGATTTCGTGATTCATGGATTTCTCTATTTTGTGGATACAAGTATTGTAAAATGGATCAAACTGTTGCAATTTTAAAAAAATAATTAAGCGGATTACAAAAAAACTTTTGCTATTTGCTAGGAGGTGTGCCAGGGGGGTAATGTGGGTAAATTTCGTGATTTATTGCTGTGCCAAAATCCGCTTTTTATATATAACTGGATTTATGAAAACCAGGTCAAAGAATTAATGACCCCCTTCTCACGTTGTAACGATGAAGACTTGTTAGGCATGTTAATGATAATAATAATATTAATAATCTGTCTTGATTTAGCAAAAAAGGGGCTTGAGGCAATAGAGGAAATGTATGAGATTTCGATCTATTTTGTTTGTTTTGCGAAGTAACCGTTGGTGACTATTGGCCACTCTTTGCATGAAATCGTACCCTTCATAATGTTCCCATGCCAAATTCGTGATGTCTGGTACATTTTACTGTAGCCCACTCCCCCCCTCCCGAACCCCACCCGTTATTTTTGGCCATTTTTACCCAGGCCCCAGCTCGATGAGTACATCGGTTTGAATTTTTGACACCGCGCGGTAGCTGATCTGTAGGTTTACCAATCCTGCCGTCTAAAGGAAGTTTGCCGGAGGACATCATTAAGTCCAATGAAGGTGGAAGTCCAACGATTTGCAATCTAAGCGTCGGCTATTATCTTTCCTTAAACAAAGCTCTAACGGGTGAACTTGAACAACTCGTTACGACTTGTGCGAGGCGGGATAGTGAGGTGCTTGCTTTAGACGGCAAAAAGTCATTCGCCACACCAAATAGGACTCCCTACCGGACTTGACGGGTGATTCGAAGGCGGCCATGCCGATATGTGGCTGGAACTATTCTGTGGCGAAAGACTTAGATTTCTGCTTAAAATTCTGCTCTAATTTTGGTAGTATTGTGTCCCGCGCAAAAAAATTTCGTTACATCCGGGCGATTGCATTCATTTTCCTAGAAAATGGCTAGCTGTGTGGGAAAACCGAGGAATAGCGTGGAATTACAGAGCCCTATTTAATGTGAGTACGATTGATTCATGTTCATGCTTTTTTATGGAGATTTTGCCGCTAGGTAGAAGTGCCAGATCGGTTTTCCGCTGATCTAAACGGCGATTTGTTCAGTTCGGAAGCGTAGTTTCCGGTCGCTGACCGACATGAACCATGTGCGGGTCACTAATCAAAGTACATTTTTCAGCTTTAATCCGGAGCTGCCTAACAATCAAGCGAATCCTTGATGTTACACACTATTCCTCAGATCATTTGAGACCATGCATGGCTTGCCGGGTCAACTCTTGCGCTGGAAATTTTGAAGTCTGTGATGCCATTAATTTTTATGCTGTAAATAATAATTTAATTGAATTAGTAGACTTCGTGATTTTGTTGTTATACCCAAACTACAATCTTCTTGCTCCGAAAAGACATAGGTTAGATTAATTTGCGTTGATTTGAGTTCAGAATAGTGCCCATTGACACCGTGAGTCCTTGCGAAAAGATGCCTTCAGAACTATAGTGTCATGTCAACTTTACCTAACCGAGTTCTGTTGAATCAAGACAGAGTAACAATAACAGTAATACTAGCACTGAACTTTCGGATAAGTGAGTCACCAAGGAGAATAGAAGCTGCCAATCCTTTTAAATTTTATAGCGTCGACATTGGAGAGAGTTTCTGGCGATAAAACAACCGCTTTTGGCGAGAAAATACAGCTTCGCAGGTGTTTCGCTCACAATTTCCTTTGACCCGGTTTACATAAATCCAGTCATATATACTACTAGCGGATCACGGATTGGCCGATAATTCTGGCTCTGATTTCGAACTTTCCCATGTCATGAAGTTCAGATCGTGGATACTTGACGTAGTTTGGAACAAGGGTCTTTGGTCCGCCTTGGTCGGTAACTTGGCATTTTGTCCATTTTTGCGTTCAAGCGAGAGCCAATCAATCGCCTTGCATTAGAATTGCTGTGAAAAAAAAAACAAGCAATAAAAAGAAAACAATTTAAAAAAATTGCCATAAAAGAACATCTAATGTCCGATGCAGCGAAACTATAGGGCAGTATGTTTTCAAGGAATGCGAGTCCAAAACTTGAACGAAAATGGTGACGAATTTAAGGTTTTAACCAAAAAATGGTATGGATCCCTGGATTCGCGTACCCCTGTAATGTACAGAATATACCATATTTCCATTATTTTACCTTCCAAATCCTGTAATTATGAGTTGCTGGCTACATTAGAAGCTACTAGAATAATCCTTCCAAAATCACTCAAAATTCCTCTCTATTTTCTTTTTCAGGTGGCATGTTTAGAAATGCCGAATTCCATTGTCGAGTTAGGAGACATAATCGTCAACTAGTTGGTCATCGGTTGTCTATCCGATGGGTGCACAATGAACTGGCTTGTGCAATCGATTGTTTAATTTATGGCTCGGGTTGTGAATCATACAATTATAAGAACCAGCACCACTTGGCATCAAATGGGAAGAATGTTTGCGAGCTGAACAGCTCAAATCAACACAAAAACCCCGCAAGCCTAGTGTCCAGTATTGGCTTTCAGTATTGTGAGAGACTTTCTTAAGAAGTTCTCAAAATATTGCAATGGATACTTTGACTTTTGCGAATACGAATACATGGGTCTGTGACGTTTACATGGGTCTGTGACGTTTGCAACTAACAGAACTAACACTGCTGGATTAACTTGCAAGACTTAGGAGCGAAGCACTGGGAAAGCAAAAAAGGCCTAAAGTGGCTGAGTCGGGGTCATGGCCGGGCACAACGATCGACATTCTTGTGTTTTTTTCATACAGCCTAAGCGTTTCATAACACCTTTATTGAACTTGTATTTGCTGAAAAAGGTTTGGTGAATGATAAATTGCGCGCATGCTAACGGGTTGGTGGACGACTTATCTGTTTAACGGCAACTTGTCCGGCTCAAAACACGACAGCCTCCAGGGAGTATCTAAATATACCCGACGTTATTTGCTGCGTTGACACCTATCCACTGGATATCCACACCTTGGATGAATGGCGCCTATAACCATTTGAAAAAACAAGGCCAGCATGCCCTGAGGATAGTAACGGAGGCCATCCAAAAAGTTTACGACACCTTAGAACGGAATGAAATTATATCACTGCACGACAGTTGTTATTTTAAACAATTCACATGAACTGAACAGTGATTTATTTAATCTTGGATACCTCATTTAATACTTCTGTCTTGATTTAGCAAAACGTGGTTTGAGCTCAATAGAGGAAATGTATGGAATTTCGATTTTTTTTGGAAGTAACCGTCGGTGATTATTGGGCATTCTTTGCATAAAATTTTACCCGTGATAATGTCCTCATGCCCAACTCATGAGGTCTGAAACTTTTTACTACTGCCCCCCCGACCCCCCACCCCTACTCCCACCCGTTATATTTGGCCATTTTTACCCAGTCTCCAGCTCGCTGTATATATACTTCGATATGAATTTTTAACAGTGTGCGTAAGCTGATCTGTTTTATCCATCCCGCCGTCTAAAGGAAGTTTGCCGGAGGACATCATTAAGTTGCAATCTAAGCGTCGGCTATTATCTTTCCTTATACAATGCTCTAACGGGTTGTCTTACGAGCTCGTTACGGTTTGTGCAAGGCAAGATGAGGTGCTTGCTTCAGACGGCAAAAAGTCAATCAGAGAGCTCTCTCAACTTGACGGGTGACTCAATGGCGGTCATACCGATATCTGGCTTGAACTTTTCTGTGGCGAAAGAGCTGGAAAAATTCTGCTCTAATTTGCTGGATTATTCTGTCCCACGCAAAAAATATTTCGTTACATCCGGGCTATTGCATTTAATTTAAATGGCTAGTTGTGTGATGAATAAGAGCCCTATTTAATGTGAGTACGGCGCATGTTTCATGTTTTTTATATGAAGATTTTTCGCCATGTTAAAGGTCGGATGTCCTTTACTGCGATTCATTGTTCAGTTCGGAGGGCCAACTGACATAAGCCACATGCGAAGCGTGTCTGACTAAATCAATGTTAATCTCGAGCTCCCAAAAAAATCAAGCGAATCTTCGATGTAACACACTATTTCTTAGTTCATTTGAGAGCATGCACGGTCAACTCCTGCGCTGAATTTCCTTTTCAAGATTAGTAGATGTCATTTTATGTTGTAAACAATTTAACTGAATTTTTTATCCTAAATACAGTCTTCTTGCTCCGAAAAGACATAGATTGGTGTAATTTGCGTTTAGTTACGATTAGCGTGTATTGACAGTCCCTACAAAAAAAATGTGTCTTGAGAACTACAGTGCTATGTCAAATTTCGCTAGCCACGTTCTGTTAAAGACAAAATTTGCAATCTCCTTATTAACAGGCCTTATTAGGCCCTAGTAGAACAGTGTTCGACCGAGAACGCACGTAATAATGGGGCATTTGCACTTAAATTGGTTCTTTCAATCGTGAAACTCGAAAAGCAATAATCCCGGCCACCAATTGCTGACTTGTCATTTACCAAAATCTCAATTAAAAATTAACGGCAGTGTGATGAAGAAAGTCATGATGAACTGCAGGTCACACGCCCAACAATTGACGTCAATTTGATTTTTACCATAGCAAGTTTCAAACGAAGCCAAAAACGAGTTTTAAAAACTATGTAAAAGTGCGAGCGAAATCTGAAATTCTTAAAACGATTCAAAAACTTTTTGTATGCTGCACCACAAACTTCAAGCTACGTGAAGTAACTCAAAATAAAAATGTAGAAAATCAATTTTAACAACCAATCTTTATTCCATTCGGACTTTCTTGAAAATCCGCTGAATTACTACAAGGCAAAAATTCCATTCATTAAGTTTCATATCATTTCATTTCACAATATTTCACTTCAAACTTAGGTGTTTCCCTTTGAATTCAGTCCGATCAGTTTTGTCTCTTTAGACATAAATAATATTTTCTGCTTATTTGAAAGGCCTTTCAAAATTCAGAAGAATGGCGTTTTTCTTTTTCAAATTCTTTCGTTTGAGATATTGACATTTTTCTATTATGCAAATTAGATCAGTCACAAACAATATCTCTAAAATTATTAAAGCAGTGTTCTGGAAACTTGGCACCACAAATGTGCTTTACAAAAGAAACAAAATGACGCCCATGGTGCTGTTGCCATGACAACAGTTTCGCCGCTGGTACTGCCTTAATAAAAACTCAAATTCCCAGTTTTTGTCTCAAAACAAGAACCATCTACCACAGCCAATCCAATGATGGGATTTAAAACAATAAATTCTCTTTGAACGGATTCTCAATTGGATGCAATTTGTCGCTTATTTTCGAGAATTAACAGCGCTAAACTGCAAATAATTTGACACAGTTTTCAATGATATAACCGGGCGCGATGGCGTCATCCGAATGCATCATTTCTGTGCCTGTCTGATGAAAAATGAGCATTAGCCAATGAACGCGGGAGAATTTCTGCAATTATGGTAAAATAAGCAATTGATTTTGTCATAGTTATGACTCGTGATTAACAAATCGGACTCCTGTTTCACGGTCGTCTGATTTTGTGAATCATTCTTGACTAAAACCGAATTGAACCCCACCTAGTTCGTCCATAGTTAATGGAGGGAGATAATTAGATCAATTTGTAAGTGAGACAACAGAATAATATATCACGATTCTTTTTACAGCTAATATAACCTTATTACTATTATGTAACATGTATAATGAACTAATTACAACAGTTCATAATAAAACTAATCGGCTACATCTGCATAATCCATATATCAACAGAGCCTTATAAATAAGATCCAGGTTTCAGATTAGAGGCTGGCCAATGGAGGTATCATTGTAACAAGGCTTATAGCTGATTTCCTATCATCCTCGTTCCCAGGGTCTCTCACCTTCTCGCTCCTGGGAGCGAGGTTGATTTCGCCACAGCAATGCTTTATTCCTGTCCGTACTAATCGAAATTTCTTTAATCTCGTTCAGACTACTTTGTTCTGTTTGAGAAATCCAGACCCAACTCCAAGAAACGAAGCCGGGTTTAAATGTGAAAAACGTATTAAATAGACTAACATAGAATAACAAGAAAATATAAAATGCCTTACTTGGTGACAAAGAGCAACTTACATTAAGCTAAGTCATTTATCAAAAAATATCTTTCTCTTATTAAATATACTTTAGACTTTGTTTTATAAATTACATAAAGAAAACCTGTCGCATTTCTCAGTAATATAATTATCCTCAAAAAGAGAACGTATATAACCATGAGTAACGTACTCTGTAATATAGGAATGCTTGTTTCCACTGAAACTAGTACAAACTTCAACTGATGATAACACTCGGTTTATTGCCGACTGTGCATAAAACAACAAGCCTTTTCACAACTTCCGATCTGCAAACGTGGATTATAACAGACCAAGTAATATTTTTTTTAGAATTCAGTATATTATGATGCGGCTGTTTCACTGTAATGAAACCGTTTATAAAATTTGAATTTTTTGCAAAATAAGTTCAGAATCTTGATATTTAAAACACTATATACCTTTCTACACAGTCAAAAGTATTTTTGTCACTCAAATAATCGTTATCTTTCCTCCAGAATTGAAGTAACTGTCGCAATATTCGTCCTACTATAGAAGATGTCTTAACTCTTAAGATAATCACGGCGTGGAGTCTCGGCAGGAACATATTATAAATTTGAATTATTCCCGGAGAATTTCGTCGAGAAAAATTAAATTGTAACTTGTTTAAATGTATCCGAAATTATTTTCTTATTTGTCGAATACTGGTGGGACAACTTTCTGACGGGAGCAACTTTCTAAAGGATTCTTGGGGAACTCCCGATTCCTCCTCATTTTTCGGACCAACTTTCACAAAATCTCTCTCAAATGTAGTTAGAGTTTACAATTTAATTTTTCAAGCCATGAAGTCTTGAGAGCGAGGTATTTAATTTTAATCAGAAATTCCACGCCAGATCTCCAATCAGTAACATTAATTGTAAAAGCGACAATTCAGGGTTCAAGAGCACAAGACTAGATTCCCCCTGTCTGTCATTCTTATAACTTGAGATAACACGTTATACAACACAAAAAAGTGCACATTCAAATCCCAAAATGGCACAAGTTTCCTACCAAAGCGGACCCAAGGGTGGTTCGATTGTTCTCGTTCAGCTTCGCTTCTTAAACAAGCCGCACAGTTGGCACATGACCTGTCCATCATCTCCGTAGTCAACACCCACCTCGTCATTAAAACGAGTTTCATTAAACGGAATGCTTTGAACAGCGGCAGATATCTCACAGTCTGCTTCACTTTTCTTTCTTTGAGCTGCTGCATACTCTATCTTATCATCGAACGACAAGTTATCGTAGCCTGAAAGTCTGTTGGCGATCTCAGAGATTTCTTGTTCTTCTTTAGTGGGTGGCTTATTCGGGATGTCCCGCGGGATGGAAGCTAACAGTTCACAAAGGTCAATGTCACTGGAGTTCATATCAGCTGTTCGCCATACATCATGTCTGACACATGACTTTTCGATGTCTTCACTGCTTACCATGTCCGGTTTTTGTCGTCTTCTTTTGTTGGTCGACTTGTCTTCTGATTCGCTGTCTACGTTTTCAAAAGTCACACGTTTTGAGGACTTTCTCTTTTTTCCAGGCGGACTCGATTTGAAATCATCTGTTTCATCTCTGGAAGACTCGCTGTTACTGACGTCCCTAATTTGGAAAAGAAAAGGAAATACAAGAACACATGGATGAACAGAGTGACAACCTAGCAGAGCATCATTAAGCCCCCCTTTTCTGCTTTTTAAATAAGAAGGATTCACGTCGAAACTTTCCTTCTTTTACTTTCCTTTCGCTTTGTATCTCCTTGACGAACAGAAAATGGAATGTGAATACCGGAGAGCATTCAGGAATAGATAATATCTACTCATTTTCTTGCTTTTCGCTTATTGGATGAAAGAAATTTCATGACCAAAGACACAGCCCAACGGGGAATCTCTGCTTTGAGTACGGCATTTAAGCAATAGAGGACTTTTTCCGTATTTACATAGCCTCACCTAAACACGAGTGCGTTTTGGGACAATTCGAGACAGTTATCCTCTACTGGGTCTCGGGTTTGCATAACTTTCGAGAATTCTCCCAAACCGCAGAGTGAACACGGAAAACGTCTCATATTGCTTTTTGAAACTAAAACGTCACAACCATGTTTCATACTCACATCTAAACACAGCTATCAACCAATGAGAGCACGCGTAGTATCTCAGTCAGTATTTTATATGAAAAAAACATATTACATGTAACGTGTAATGACGTTTTCTTGCGCTACACCCATCTTCGGAGACCCGAGGACAGTTTTTCGGGACGAAATGCACTAAACGGAAAAATAGGAAAAATAGCGACAACGTTTTCGAGACGGGAACAGCCCCTGGGAATTTTATTCTATAAATACCTATTCCAAACGAAATGGTTTCCCACGCTCTTTGGTTCTCCTAAACGAAAGTAGGACCTTTTTGGGAAACTTGAATGCCTTAATCTAATACCAATGAACTACAGAGAAAATGTCGCCAAATATCTGGGTCTTCTATTCTCTACAGTGTTAAGGTAAAACTCTCCTAGCATGGCTTATACTCACATTTCATCTCCTGGCGATCTTGAGGTGATGCATCTCTCGATTAATATTTTCCTTACATCTAGCTCATCCTCCAGTTCATTGATCTTTCCTTTGATTTGAACAAGTTCTCCCTCCAGCCTCTCGCGGTACTCCATGAACTCGCATATCTCCCCCTCAAGTCGAGAGGTGTCTTGCATGTGGGAAAGGAGCTTTCCTTTCAGCTGACTTGTGCTCTTGTCCAGTTCATCGCGGACTTTAGACGTGCAATGTTGGCAGGTGGAGACACCCTTTTCGCATTCTTCCAGCTCGTTTTGAAGCTGTGTCTTCTCATTCAGAAGTTGTGTAATCTCGTCCTCTTTGGTGGCAAGTTCACATGAGAGCCGCGAAAGCTTGTTTTCCAGATTGTCGTAGAGGACACAAATATCGCTTCCATCGCTACCAATTTGACCGTCGTTGTTTGTTCTCCTTTCTCGTATTAATTCCTCCTTTAATCGAGATAATAAACTGGACAGTTTAACGCGCTCAGCCTTGCTTAGTCGCGGTAGTACAGTGCTACTCTTCGAACTATCCATCAAAGTGTCGGCTCCGCGTTCCCTTTTAATTTCATACCTGCGTTCGATCCCATGAACATTTTCAGATTTTGCTGCGTTACGTTCTCGACTTAACGCGTCCTTGATTGCAAGGACTTTAGCTCTTAAGTCCTCGTGTAAGCGTAGAATTTCTGTTTTGTTTTCCCTCATTATGCTCACATCTGACGGATTTAAGAAGCATTCGACATCTGGAAGAAGGCGAATCGCAAACAGAGATTTCCACGACAACATTTCGCTTACTTCGCTGCTCGATTCCTCGGCTGGTGGCGAGGAATCGTTCGAATCAACAGATGTTCGCCTCAGTTTAAACCGTTTAACAGTCGTCTCAGCCAATCCAAGATAAACGATTACCTTGTCAACATGCATGCTCAATTCTCTTTGCAGGGTTAACACGCCATGTATAAGGTCGAGAATTTCCTGCTTTAACTCGTCCACTACACGACTGGCCTCGACGATCTTTTTCTCCAGAGATTCTTTCTTTTCCTTAAGCTCAGAAAACTCTAAAATGCCGTGGCCCATCTCACTTCGCATGTACGCCGATTCCCTTTCCAAATCAGTTAATCGCTTCTCCAAAGTGGCCTCGTTTTCTCTATGAGAAGCTATTTCCGAACGCATTTCCTTGGCCTTTTCGCTACAAAATGAAGCATAAGTCCTCATGGTGGTCGCTTCCGCTGATTTCAGATTAATCTCCTGCAGCAAGCACTCGTTTTCGGAACGACACACTTGAAACGTTTTCTCCACAATGGACAAATTTGTTTCGAGAGATTGTATTTCTTGCATGAGCTTCTCATTCTCTTTCACCATCTTGGCGTTTTCATGCTGAAGGTCATGAATCACAGCTTGGTAATTTTTGTGAAGTGGCTCTGATTTCTCTTGCAATGCTTCTACTATTTTATCATTTTCCACTTCTTCTGAAAACGTCTTGGCATTTACTGTTTGAAAAACAGGTTCGGGTTGCTCTTCGCCAATCATTAAGGTTGACGCCGTGGAATCACTTTTACAGTCTATTTCAGTTGCTTGTACATTTCCATTTGTTGTTCTTAGTTTGCTTGCCCGAAGTTTTTCCACTTCCTGTTGTAATACAGCTAGTTTTCCAATGTGGTTTTCTTCTGTCTCGGCGAATCTTCTTTCTTGATGGGCTTTATCTCTCGTACTATCATCAAGTTCTGATCTTAACTTGCATACTTCGCTTGAAAGATCCACCGACTCATTTCTCAAATTCAAAATTTCTTGATCTTTTTCAAGAACCTCTCTTTCCAATTTCAAAATGTTTTCTCTGAAAGATTTCAGTTCCAAAGAAAGGTTTGAGTTTTCCTTTCTAAGCTTTTCTAGTCTATCAGCAGTTCTTCCAGTGGAAGGCCGGGACATCTTCTCTTCTCTCCCCGCGAGCAATTTCTCTTGCATTTTGCAGTTTTCCAGTTCCAGCATCTGAACTTTTTCACGTAAGTCAATTTCAGATTGTTTTGCCGCAAGCACTTCACGTTGTGATAGTCGGAGGCGTTCTTCAATATCCTGAACAGTTGCGCTTAGTGTCATATTTTGAGCCTCGGCATCTTCCAGCTGGTCTGTTAAAGCTTTTATGTCATCTCGCATGGCACTCCTCACATTCATATCCATGCCTTTCACGGTCGTGTACTGCTCCTCTGCTTGCCGCAGCTTTGTCTCGAGCTCAAAGATTTTCTCGCCAAGTTCTCGACTGCGCGTTTGAGCTTTTGTTAACTTCTTCGTCATTTCTTTACAAAGTTCGGCACGCAGCCTTCGCTCATATTCTTTCACGCTCAGAATTTTTACTTGTTGCTCTTTCAGTTTGACTTCCAATTCAATATTTGTTCTCTCAAGGATTCTCTTCTGGTCATCATCTCTCTCATTTCCAGTATCAATCGTAGAGGCTGGCATGCTTTGTTCGTTTATTTTTTCTTCTAGTTGAAAGATTTTCAGGTTTAGCGCTTTGTTCTCTCCAATTAAGCTTTCCAACTGTTTTGTTATTTTGTTGCTCTCGAGCAGATCTGATCCCGTGAAGGATGCAAGTTTAAGCTCACTTTGCTCAAACTTGTCCTCGAGTTGTCTGATTTTCAGCTGACGCTTTGCGCTACGTTCTTCCTCGTCGTCTGAGCGGTTCCTTTCTTCAGAAAGCTGAGTTCGCAATTTTCTTTCATTTTCTTTTAGAATCCTTACCGCTTCATCCCTTAATTGCAATTCATCTTCCAACTCCTCCACACGTGTAAGCAGCTCGTTTGCTTCAAACTCTTTCTCTTCTACTTTATCCTTCAAATCGAATTCGTCGGTGCTTTCTAATTGAATTAACTTGTTTAATGTCTTCTCGCTTCTATCACGCTTTCTTTCGCATTCAAGTATTTTCATAGTTAGTTCGGTTTTTTCATCTTCTGCATGTTCGTAGCGTTTTCTTAACTCCTTGTTCTTTTCATACAAACGCTTGTTTTCGGCTTCCAATTCTTCCGCTGAGTTTTCCAAACGCACAGACAGCTTCTCGCGGCTGTTAGCGCTGTCACTCAAGCTCTCCAGTACTACCCCTTCGTCCACAGATATAAGGCGTCCTTCACCACTTCTTCTTCCTGAGAGGGGTGGAGAGGGAAGAAAATCATCGCTAGACTGACTTGAACATTCAAATTGACCGGAAGTCATACTGCTACATCCTGAAAAACAATCGACAATTGTGTTGTGAAGACCGCGTTGGTGTTGTCAATATTTCTTTTTTCGGTAATTCCTAAAACTAACACGTTCTTAATGACTGACTATCTCGAAGACCACGCTGAAAATCTGACGGTGTAAGATTATGGCGTTGGAAAAATCAAATAAAATAGTACTGATACCGAAAGGAAATAAGACTGTTAAGATGGCAGAATGACTATTTCCCTAAGAGCGAGGAAAGTTATCTTCTGTTGATCTTTTTCTGGATCGATGATGCTCAGATTAGCGAAATATAGTTTTATGTTTCTGAGAAATGTTTCCCAATTTTCTTCGTTGGGAAAAAATAATGGAACATATTCAAGACATTGCTGTATCATTCCAAAAAAGAACATCTCACGTTTTAATAAGAGTTCAATAACAATACCAGAATAATCAAATCGGGTTTGCTGCTCCGCTAAGGATTTAATCCGGGACTCCATGTCGGCTTTGTCCAATAGCAAAAGACAGTTTAGAATGGCTTTGTCCATGAGCACGTGACACAAGGACTGTTCGAGCTTCACTGAATCGACGAGAGTTCCATTGCCTTCTGCTGAATAGATAATAAAGACACATTTTCATCGACAAGTTCGGACACATTATACGAAAGCAATAAGGAATAAGAAGAACTAATGCCTGAACACCAGGGAACACCACCATCACAAATAGCACTGCCCGACTACAAAAATGTTTTAAGTCATTAGTTTTATACAAAGAGACCACTCGATCAGAAAGACAGAACAATAATGAAAAGTTAAACATACCCGAGTCTGGAGACTTGACAAAGTGTTTCAGAAGCTCGTACAATCGCTTTTTGTAATCTTGCAAACCTAAAAGGAAATGACAATATAGTAGTATACCTTCTGTAAGTCATTAAAACGACATATCAACTGAGAATTATCAAGGAATTCGTTCTAATATAAATCATGCACGAGAGAGCCTTAAGGCAACATATGTACGCGATTCATGTGTCAGCGACTCGAATCACGAGTGATGAGTCGGAGGCGAGTATTGAAGAGGGGAACATTTATACGACAAGACAAAAAACGGGTTTCAAAATCCGTAATCACGTAGGTGTAATGATATGTTACTTTTCAGTCCAGTGTATCGGTCTAACAATTGACTATCACTGTCCAAAGCGGACGATTCCCTTTTCAATATACATGATAACAACACTCCAAGCATTTCACCAATAATTATCTGCCGAATCTGGAGAAATTAACTTCCGCTCGTAAAGATATGCTTAGCCAATACGTAAAAACAAAGAATAACATTTATCAGTTTTATCCATTCGTTTATTACACGCAGCCACAGGTTGAAAATTGTCAGATTGTACTCATTAAAGGTGGTTTATGAGGGGTAATTACAGGCCTGCGATAAGATGATGCGACAAGATAAGAGCCAATTCCTATGGTATAGTACTTGTCGATAAGAAATCGAGAATGGGAAAATTCATCATTTTGCGATGCAAAAAGTTAAATTGCCTGCTAATGGGAAAAGATAATAGCAACCAGGCTCTGCTCCAGATTCGCGCGGCCCTCGTTCACTTCTCTACAGGGAAAATTCCATATATGGTAGTCACCTTGTCAGTGCAGGATGCATGATGTATTAAAAAATTTTAAGTGCAAAATTAAGTTGTCAGAAAAGAAAGTATTCACATTGCGCCTGATTTAAAAGACGGCTCAACAGTCCAACACGCATATATAGTCCAACACGATATATGATGGTTCAATCCATTTTCACCTAAGAGCCACGCATAATAATAATTGTTTTAGAACAGAACTTTCGTTTAACTTAAATCATGTTTCAGTCTAAACAAAAGTGCTAATTTAAAAGTAAAGAAACAAATACATTCATAAATAAATTCATAAATGCGTTAAGGAAATTAAATACATATAAACTCCGGACCTTCGGATACTCAGGCCTCAGTTATATGGTCTCGGGTACCCGAGACAACCCTCCCTCCCGAGACAACTTTACCGAGCGTTTATATGACAAAAAATTGTCCCTGCCAGCCGAGTTAAAGATGACTCTGTTTGATTATTCATAAAGTATTTTAATATTCAACTCACCAGTTATCCTTCTTACTTTGAATTTATTTCGTTTATTCGATCACTGGAGGCCTTGTTGGGTTAAATTCTATTTATTTAGTGCAATTTTTTGCTTAACAACCTGAAATCCGGACAGTACGTGACACTCGGCACGTTCAGAGTTGTCCCGGTTGCCAGGGTTACCCTACCTGCCGAGACGAGACAACTCGCCTACACGAGTTGCCTCGCCCCCCGAGACAACTCGGGTAGGATCATATTAACGGTTGGCGGAATTTTTCAACATTTTAGTGAAAAGTTAGCTCGCCCAGGGTAACTCGGGCGAGGGTTGTCTCGGGTACCCGAGACCATATAAATGGGGCCTCAGGATTACATCAAACCTTTTGTACGAGTAAACAATCACGTCAATTCATGTCTGAATTCTTCCGGAAACTACGTAACAGAATACTAAACAGTCGTTTTCTGATCGATCTATAAATTCTCCTATACTCTTATCAACAAAGGAACCAACCATACTGCCTTTGTAATTGAAATTAAATTCAATGATGGTTGTGTTGTATTTTGATGAAGGAAAACATGCTTTAACTCTGTGGGGTTTTGTTGGGGAAGTGCTTTCATCTATCAACGTTTATATGAGCCATAACCTTGTATTTTGCATTCTGAAAATGTTGACACGGAAACCATTCGTGCAGCATACGTAATTTGCAAAAATATTGGTGACCTTTAATATTTAGGGTATAGGCTACAGAGAAATTTGACTGTTGGCTCTTTTCTTGCCGGAAACCGTTTCCTTACATATGTCGCAATATGGCACCAAATAGTCAGTGAATCTAACCTTTCTCGTTTTCGTCCAGCTTGGCGTCTAAAAGCCGAGAGAGGAATCCCAGAGCAGCAGAATCGGTTGTGCGTTTCAATTTGCTGAGCGATTCCTTGACACGAAGCAATTTTCGTTCGTACGCGGACGACTCCACTATCGGCGTACTGTGCAATGATCCGTTGTCTGAAACAAAAACACCCGATAACAGGCGATGAGATAATTATCGATAAAATAAAACCAGATGTTAAGTGAATGGCTGATAATTCTACCTGCAACATTAGTAGAGTTTCATTCATGTTAGTAGAACTACATACCAATTAAGTTTTCTAATGAGAAAGATAACAGGTGAAGTATATCAGGTTCGTTCGCTTGCTGTCTTCGCCATATCCTCAGGCTTCAACCTATTCTAGTCTGCTCTAGTCGGGACTTGATGTGTAGATAGTTTAGCTTAAAAGCGACAGACCGCAAAGCCTGGCACAGAATGTTCAATCATCTTGCATGTATTGTAGCCTACTTTACAACCGAAGAGCCATGTCTAATGTTACAGATGCTCGTTTAGTTACCACTAAGAATACTGTCAATTGTCCTGTTCATTTATCAAATGCTTTTCTTTATGATGCAAACATTAAACGCATATACAAGAAGAAAGGAAACTGTGCCCCATTTAGAAGGAATGCATGATTTTCAAAAGGTTTGATTTGCACGCGCAGCAGGGACCACCCTCTCGCTTCCTGCATCGCGTGTTCGACATCCGGGCCTGACGTCAGTACATCTTTTATTAGGAAAATTTATCGATAAAGCTTTTGTGAATTGTGCTCTTCTCTGATTTCCGTTTCTTTAACGATCCATGCAGTTCGGTTGATGCCATCATTGGTAACCAAGCTTTATGAAATAGATGATACCATATCTACTCTAGGACTGGACTGTGTTGAGAAAATGATTGTAACTGATTCCTTTATACGCGTTCACAACACCCACTCACCGATAGAAAACGATCGCGCGCGCGTTGCTCTTTGAAGGCAAGATTTTTCTCTATTTTTCGCTTTAAAATACATAAAATGGTAGCTTTTGGAATGCAATCCCTTAGAGTTTCTACTAAAACAATTGGACTACTCGCCCTCGTTTTCTATGAGCGATAGTCTATTTAAACAATAGAGTGTTTCTGTCGAGGAACTATCGGCTGATAGTTGCCCCGCGGAAATTTGATGTTCTTAAAACAAATATTTGCCCGAGAAGTGAAGCTTCGAGGGCAAATATGCTAGATAATTTAGTGGTGAACTATAATCGCTCATAGAAAACTCGGGCTCGTAGTCTAATTGTTAAGTAGAAGACGACTGGGGACGAGTCAGCTGTAAAACAGCATGGAACACTCGAAATTAAACAAATCGTTATATTCTTTAAGACTGAATGCTTCTTCGTGAGTTTTCCGACTCTTTTGGCTCGATTTCGTCAATGTTGTTCATTTAAACTGCTCTGGACAAGCAATGTTTGCATGGGCATCTGGCGACCATTAAAATTCACATCACCCAGATGCTCGCGAGCATGAACGACATAACAGTGGTTTTTGATCACGTGTTGTAGGTCTTTTTGGTAATTTTGATAGTAAATAAGAAGGAAAACAGTCTTAATCAAAGATTGAGCAATTCCAAATATGCAAAATTGACAAACTGTGTTAGCCGGGCTTGTTTGCGAAAGGTTGGAAAGTGAGGCTCCTTTTGCAGACACGTGAAATGCAACATGTGAAATTCTTCTCATTTTTATAGTTACGTATCATATATCACGTTTTTTTCTTGGTTTTCATGTGACGACATAAAATTCTGAAATCAAAATTCGCTGGGCTTGTTAACTTTTCGTTGCCACTAGGTGTAAGGTGAACTACAAATATATCTTTTCGCAAATTTTCAGCTCGATAGTGCCCTTAGTTTTGAAAACAGATCATTTTGCATATTTGAGTTTTCCGCCGTATGTGACATCAAGCTGAGTGCCGTGGCACAGCTGTTTTGTTTAGAAAAAACCTATCCTTTCGATTTTCGGCTGTTTGAAATACTTCATTGGAAATACTCCACCGAAGGGCAGCCAGAATAATATATAACTTACCCTACGATATGCATACTAATGAAGTATACCGTCAGTCGAATTGGAACACTTTAGCATTTTACTATAAACTACGATTAATTAAATTATTTCATAGCGTGTTTATAGGCGAAGCACCAGTGGCTCTTTCGTATTTGGCAAATAAACCTTGCACTGCATACAGTTTTAGAAGGAGTAATAACATAATCGTCCCGCGTTTTAATTCGAAGTTTCTTAAAAACTCTGTTAGCTACAGAGGCGCTATCCTTTGGAACGCTGTCTCGACTTATTTTACGGGGCAGTTTACTGATTTTTATCGTAAAGTAAAGAAAGACTTTTATTTTAAAGAGCTTGATTTTAGCGCCCAGTCGGTTCAGTCGCTGCCAAGGCACTACCAGGATTTTAATTGCTTTTAAATATTTTATGTCTTAATTTTAGCAGTTATTTTTATTTAGATGTAGTTACGCGAACTTATTTAAATATTACTCTTTTTAGGAATTAATTGTACATTCATGTTAGTTGTATGAGTAATTTTATCCATATTTTAACATCGTTTCATATTGTAACTATTTTTTACACGACCCCAGAAGCTTTAGCTTTAAATTTTATCGTGTTTAAATAAAGGATATGATGATGATGATGATGAACATTTAAGTTATATTAGTAAATTCTCAACCTCGGTTATTGCATTTCCAGCTCTCTGATTGGCTCACAAAACCTAGGTTAATAGCGAATAACCGAGTTTTTACCTTATATGGAAAATGGACGGGTTAAGTTGCTCACAATTTTGCTCGCCAGGAAAAGAAATACTTACAAAAGACGAGTTAGTCGTTAAATATAAAAAGCATTTTCCGTTAACCATTGAGTTCGATGCGAAACATTTAGGCGAAAATGTTAAAAATATACAACAAAAAGGAGTGAATATTAACACTGCGTTTACGGGAAGTTCCGAAATTGGCTAGCAATTCAGTAAAGTTTGTTACCTTATATCTGGACTTGGCTTGTCAGTTCCAGCGGGGCCAAGCTTTTAAATGAGAACAATGAATGTGGCAGACGAAGCGGTAATTTCTTTGCGACGGTATATAATTTTTGCAAACAGCATCCGCTTCCAACAGTGAAATTATCTTCGAAGATCAATGTCTCTCTTTCCCTTTTCATCCTTGCAGCAATTCAGTGACAGTTTGCTTTATCCTTTTCTTCAGAGGAATTAATCAGTTCTGAGCTAATCATCTTTGTTTCAACACGGTTAATTTGGAATCAGTCTTGATCGCTAGACAGCTGTAAACATTAAGCTCGATTTGGCTTGCACAAGTAATGCAATCGAAATGCAATGTTCAGCTTCGCAATATTTCGGATCTTCCCGTTAACCAACATTGTTCGTCCAGATGTTCCATGATCAAGACAGCTTTAGAGGAGATTGTGCCAGGAATGTTTACGAAGAAGCTGTTTTTATCTCGCTCACTTTCTTCGTGTGTTTCATTCAACTGACAGAGCGAACAACGCACCACTGATTTTGCCGCCTTTTCATACAATCGCTTTGTTTAGGTCAAACTGAAATGTCCGCATTATTAATAATATAAAAATAGACTGAACAAGTATAGTGTTTTAAAATTCTTACGACAATAACCGAGGTTGAGAATTTACTGAAACAATTATTCCATTCGCCCTTGTTGGATATGAGGTGATTATAACAATATATATACATGCTCGTTGGTTATTTATCACTTCATATCCAACGCGGGCTCATGGAATAATTGTTAAATAAACGATGTTTATGTGAAAGTATAATAGCTCATGAGCCAAAAGCAGTCGCTATTATAGCACAATTGAGTTCCAGATGGTTTTTACAGGCATCACTGCGGCCATATTTACGTCCCTCTGAAGGACACAAATATGGCGTCTCCATACTGAGCTTTGTAAATTTGAGTGGAACGTTCCGGCTAATAACTCGCGAACGACACAGGCCTGAGACTTGGAGAAATTGTTTATTTATTTAACGTCTACACTATCTGAAATTCTCAACTTCTGTAGTTAAATTGTTTCGAATTTAGTTTTTAATTACGTGACAGTGAAAACCACCAATTGCCGTATACCTTCATGTCTCATTTATTTCATAGATGCTCGTGATCCACTTATGGAGGGGAAAGATTGTTTTATATACAAAATAAGATCAATCGAAAGCATGGCAAATCACTCTGTAATTCGTTTCTGATCTCTCTAATCTATTTACAATTTGTACACGGATTAATGCCAGCTTAAGGAAGCTAGAACAACAAAAGCAACGCCAGAATTCTTGCTCTTGTAATAACAAACTGTTCAAGCATGTTAATTATATTGACTGACGTCAAAGTCGTTTCCGTGTTTCGTGGGATCAAACCTGCCTAGTAATCTGTTAAGTCAACAGTACTACGACTAAACTGATTACAACAACACCCGGGAAGAGGAGAAGTGGTTTTTGGTTAACCCACACACTGCCGGATAGTTTTCCATGAAACCCAGATAACCACAAATCCACGAACTGAAGCTTTTAGCGAGCTTGAGAGCTTCGGAACACAGAAATTACCAGCGGTAACACCAATGCTGGAAACGCTTTAGAAAAATGTCTCGAAAGGTGTTTTAGCTGCACTGACATTCGACAAGAGAGACTACTCACCTCTTTCCAAAGTTCTGCTTTGCAAATTGGCATTGCCATCTTGGGATTCAAGACCTCTCAGTACTATCCTTTTACCATTACCTTCATCAGCAAGAGTGCTCTTTGCAAAGAAGTACTCTGTTAACTGGTTAATATAGAGGGACAAAGAACATTATGACAGGCTAGAAAATGCTTTTGAACTAAAGAAATAAAAATATACCCGATTCACCAATGGTTGGATTCCTATTTATAAGATTGCAAGGCATAAGTTAGCTTGGTAGGTCGTCACGAGGTTACTTGAGTCTAGAAGGATAGCTACCGAATATCCCAGCCAAAACTACTGTAAAATAAGACGTTAAGAAACTAAATTTTGATGTATACCTCTAAAAGTGTTTCAGCGCTGTTTAAAAGCAAATCTTTGTCAGTTAGACTATACAATTTACTGCTTGCGACACCATGGGCTACTCCAGTTGGCTCGCGTCGCAACAAATCTTCAAGGCCATAGAACAACTCCATAGAAACCAACTCTGCAAGTAACACTGCCTTGGTCTGATTTTTGAGGGCCTCGTTCTCCAAAGTCACTGGCAAATGTCCTTTCGCTGTGGGATCACAGGATTCCAGGGTCATCTAATCAGTGGGGGGAGAAAATATGACTCACATTGAACCTCCACTTGGCAAATTAACGGGTGAGCTAGTAATTATAAATGTTGGAAGCAAATTAGCGAATGCTATCCTTCCTTCTTGGAAAGCAAAGAAAATGCGTTCTTCCTTTTTTCATTTCTTACTAGAAACGATGAACACAATCATATAGTGCCATGCTCGTAAGACGCTTTACTGTTCTAGAACTTTGTCTCGCCGTTCTACTTATTTATCGAAAATGGAGCCAAATAACATGTCTGGATCTCTGTTTTTATAACCTCGTAAGAGCTCCCGTTGAAGGCGGTTTCTAATTGCAAATCCCAAGAGTGACATGCCTAGCTCGTAAAGGCTAATATCCTATAAGTATTATAAACAATGTATTTACTTGGTTCTTTGGTCCATGTTGTAGTCGCGCGTCTCTCTCCGCCTCCAGAGCCATAATGTAACTTTCGTATTCTGACTTCAGTTGGCGCCATTCACGTTCTGAAAGAAACAGATGTCAATTTCTCATTATCATTTTTTATCTCTACCAATAAACAGCTAAGTTGGCGTATAAATAATATGATTTAAAGTGGTCATATTTGTCCAAACATGCATAATCCACAAGCAAAAGGTGCAATACTATGTTTACCCAAACGTCAATCGAGAGCACCGACAAAAAACATATTTACTAAGAATTGACTATGTAAGTGAAAAAAAATGCAATAGCCCCCAAACGAATGAAAATTAAAATTCTCTCTTGTGACAAGAAATATATATTTCCATGTCTCATCGGGCAGACTTCAGCCGCACAAAAGAAACATTGGGTACATGTATGTCAATCCTGGACGTAAATCCTCCTCCCCAATCCTGTCATGATCTAAAATTGTCATTCCATTCCTCTAAGATGCAAAAGCGTGACAAAACAACACAGTTAGAGTAGCATTCCTTTTTAATTTTTGTATTTGGTCACAATTAGCTTATATCTAGCAAAACACTCTGACACTCAAATAAAGGTCATTTACAAGGACAATTCTTACTGTCAACACTTGAATAGACGATTGAAGTAACCTTTTTTGCTTTCCACAAATTTCTAAGAAAAGGTCGGGGATCAAAAGGTGGGGTACCCTTATTTTCTTTTGATGGGGGACAATCCCTTTATCACCACCCCCGCTTCCACAAAATATCAAATACAGCTGTAACGGCGACGGCAAAGAGTCTTGTGGGACGTGGAAAATATTTTAAAAAGTTAAGCAGTTCCGTGGTTTCCACGCTTTCCTTTATTACAGCCTCTGTCATATCCAAACAAATGCACGCAAGTTGCCTTAGAATTCATTCCGATATCGTAAATATTGACTAGTCGTGACTAGTCTTCAGATAGAGTACCAAAAGAAAACACTCCCTGCATACGGCACTTGGCAAATTTGGTACAGTCTGCGTAAATCCGCCCCTTCCTCTCACAAAAATCGGGAAGAGAAGGAGGCGGATGTAAACAGGCCAGTTTGGCATTGCTTTCTGAGAATATACATTTGTCCGGCATTTTCAAGAAGAGGACACTTTTGGCGTCCATTTTGTGAGTTTGAGATTTAGTTTACCACATTTTCTTGATTCCTGATTGTTTTATTTTTTATTATTTTATGTATACAACTTGTGTTTAATTTATGGTGATACCTTCAGGTTGATATTTATAGCTACGGATTCCTTTTTTATCCCATGAATATGAGACTAGTTGATAGCGTCGTGATGCTGCAAAAAATGGCCCCTGCTGTTTAATATGTCCACAAATGCAGTGCACAGGGTCAAGTATAACTAATCGTTCGACCGCAAACCGATAACAAACTTATGCGTAAATGAAAGGCAGATTTACGATGAAGGCGTCTACATGACGTTCTCTACAAAAAATATCGACTTAAAGTAACATTAGCCACCATGGTATCCAAGCCAACTTCACACCCCTTTGTGGAAGCACCATATTTAATAGCTAGAAAAATACAAATATAATACCGTATATAATGGGGGTTGAGTTACTCCAACAGACGTCAGTGACCTTTTCTGGCAATACAGGAAATCTACAAGCTGATTTTGTTTTCGCGACTGAGAACGGCCTTGCTACCAGTAGTAACTTACTCTTACAGTATAGCGCCGGTACACTGCTGAATCGGTTTAACAAAGACAACAAGCAACAAATACTTCGAAATACTGACGCCATTACAGTTACACTGATTCTTGGCAGGTCATACCTTTTGCAGCGTGCTCAATAGCTGTTCTGTTTCTAATGACCTCTCTCCTAGTTGCTTGACGGCTGTTCCGAGCGGCATAGTCGCTGATCCGTAAGCGAAACGGTGCGGAGGGAAATAGTTTCCGTTGTTTAGCTTCCATGTGTGTATTTCGTTGTTCGTTTAGAAGCTACTACAACAGCAGTGCCCTCTAGAATCAGAACAAAACGCTGAAGCCAAGTCTCGAGACAACTCGAAGATCATCTGAGCTTATCTGCAACCGGTAATGGCCTTCTGTCAAGCAATTCGAAGGGTACTGAGCAAAATCCGATTCAAGCGTCTCAGTGAAAGATCAAAGGTTTCCAACAGGAATTCCTGCTTTGAAGGATTCGGTTTTTTGTTTTCGAAGTAAAGAAAACGACTGCGGGGTGTAACTGAATATCTTGCTCACATTCGGCCAAGAATCTTAATTCCGAAGAACAATTAAACCAGGCATACTCCAAACAGCATTTCCCATTTCCCAATTGGGTCAAAGCTTTCGTGAGTCAAAGGATAATAACGGATAAGAGGGTTTATAAGCTTACGAAATGCATTCAAAGACACTATAGTTCCAAATTGACGTGTTATTCTGTAGTTACAGCTTTCAAGCATTCAAACTGCGTAAACTAGCGTCATGTGTTAGAAACAACACGAGGTAAGAAGTGTTTCAGCCCAGTATTGGCGGGTGTTTAGAATTTTCTTTTGTTGTCACGAGTTTCAAGAGGCGTAATGCAACTGTGACTTGTTTCTTAGACACGCACGCAGGCATGTCAACTGTGAGTTCAATTCAAACAGTAGCAAGCAGCACGCAATGTCGAATGTAGTGTGTTGAACCTCACACTACAAATATCATTGTTGTTGCTCTTGTCATATGTGGTCGTATTATGGCTGGATTTTCACACCAGAGGGAATATTTTATTTATAAAACGTTTATTAGTACAATGCTTATATAGCGTGCAGGAAGCAAAGCTGCTTGCATGGCTTCTGGTAAAGTTATCAGTAAAGACATCAGTGAAAGCATGAAATTTTCGATAGCAATTCGTGAGAATAGGGCGGATGGGCGTTGAATATTTTGGCGAGAATTTTGTATCCTTTGAACGATCAAGTGGATAAAGACCTTCTTTGCTATAATTAAATGAACCACAAAACGATTAATAACCCAGTGTGCTTCAAAACAGAGGAAATACAGGTTTCATTGTGGTAAAGGAAATCAAGTATTTTGACGTCTTTACTGGGCTATTACGGCCCTATTCTCCCAGAGGAGAAATAGGAAATAAGTCAAGTAAGTCACTGGGGCTGATGAAATCTTGAATGTTGGCTTGCCCACCTGCAATCTTGCCCTGCTTTTTAACTTATCTAAGCAAACATTTTCCCAGTTAAATGTTCGTAAGCAGGGATAAGAACTCATCGAGTGGATTTATAAAGATTCAGTTTTTTGTCTGAGAATTAAGTATTTAACTTAAGATTATTGTTTCGTTGAATATGACAAGGAAACGTGTGGGATGTGTAAATGAATCTGATATTGACAAGATCGTTACCAGATTATTAATTTTTTTTACTGTGTACGCATTTTTGGTTTTCCTGCAAAGGCCAAAAGGCTATTTACATTCTGTAAAATGTACTAAGTCCGCTTTGGTAACAAATTTTGTCCATATTATTTTCCGCATTTGATCACTTACTTGCTCAATGACTCAAAACAGTATTTCTAGTTAGATGGACAGTGATTGTAAACCAGTTATTTCCAAGAAAGATCAACTTTGGTTTCCCATGCATGTAATATTAGTACAATTGTCAATCATGCAGCTCACAAATTCCAGTCCAATTAATACGAAACAAATCAGATACAAGCGAGAAGACTGAATTAGACACATGTGGCCTTCAAGATTAATTGGACTGCACGACAAGCTGTCTGTTTGGGTGGGTTAAGGAATGATTTACAATAAATTAGCTAGTCTTATCTTCAATATTTGTCATGTTATTAATTCGCTCCGTCCGTGGTATGAATGTTTTTGTGTTATTATCCTGTAATCCACTTCCGATCACTAAACCTACCAATTATTTCAGATATTTTGGCACATCAGTTCTCATCAATTTAATTTGGCGGATTTTTGTTGCTCTTCTGTAAAACGCAATGGGCCCTAGTTTTTTTTTTAAATCAAAAGAAGTAATTTTACTCAGGTAAAATAATGATGATGATAAGAAAGTTGAATTTCGTTTCATGTGAATAAATGACACGGCAATAATCTACTAAGGAATCTTACTTATCTGCGTTGGAGATGACAAAATAACAGGTGACAAATCTATGTTTAGAATATTTGGCCTGGAGTCTTTCAAACGACCCCAGAACTGAGAATGTGGAAAATTGTTACCACGCAATTTCTGGTACTGCAAATCCTCTATCAAGCGCCATACGAGCATACGAGTGCTGATCAGAGATAGAAGACTATATTGACCGTGTATTAAACTAGGTACTGTAAAATTTACGCAAAGCATAAAATAAGTTTATTGCTTGAATGACCAAAGACGTGTCTCTGCGGACTAGCAAAATTGAGACAAAGCGGCGTTAGTGAAAAGTAATCTTGCCAGAAGAATCACGCCAATGAGAAGAAAAGACAGGAGATAATGACATGCGGTTTGTTGCTGCTACTCTAACTTGTGGGAACATTTCGTTTGTTTGTTCCTATTGTTTACTGGTTATTCTCGACCGCTGTACCTTTTAAATGCTCAAACGTTCGCTTCATTTGTCAGTTGGTTAAGAAATTTTTATTGCAATTATGTAGCTACATCATAATCCATTATTGTAAACAGATGTAGTTTTTGTTCAAATGTCGTTTCAGGAAAAATCGGGATACCTTCCATCAACCAATCATTTGAAAAACTAGTTTGGAGGGCGAAACATTTGCCATTTTCATATATTTTTGGCTGCTATATAACTAATAGGTATAACAGGACTACATGCTTGTCCAATTTGGAAATAATTGGATTCAAAAAATTGCTCGAACTGCCAAATTGGACCCGACCTACGGCCTCGTCATATTTTGCAGTCCTCAGAATTTTCCTCATCCAATTATTATTTTAGTATATGCAATAGGACTACATGCTGTCCAATTTGAAAATAATTGGATGAGAAAAAATTCCGAGGACTGTCCAATTTGGCAGTTCGAGGAATTATTTGGAATTTTTCTTTCCAATTTGGACAAGCATGTAGTCCTTTTACCTATTAATTATATGGCATCCAAGAAGATATGAACATGGAAAATGTTTCGCCTTCCAAACTAGTTTTTCTTGACAATTGATTGGTTTATATATGGAAGGTATCCAGATTTTTTTTTAAATTGGACAGTTTGAGCAAAAACTGCTGTTGTAGAGACTGCGCTAACACATGAAGCATAATTTTAGATGTTTGATGCTCTGGTGTTTCTGTATAAGTTTGTTTGAAGACAATAAAGAGCGTTCCGTATTTTCTCGATTAAAGTACCTATTCTCTACTTGCACAAATCCCATAATACACCCCTTTTGCCCCCCCAAATTTTGCATAATCATTGTTTGCAATTTCTCCTAGGACATGAAGATGTCCCAAGGAAATCTAAAACAATGCCTATGCAAATTTTTTGGGGGGTAGAAGCGGTGTATTATGGTATTGTGCAAGTAGAGAATGAAATGAAGAAATGATCTATTTAAAAATAAGCTTATTTGAAAGGCCTATAAAAATGAAAACAAAAATGGCGTTTTCCTTTTTATGATATCAACTCTCGTTTCAGAGATATTCAAGATTTTCGTATTATGCAAATTAGGTACTGATAACGTCATAAGGTGTGATAGTATAGGTACGTATAAAAGCACAAAATATAGCATTTCTCTGAATGTAATGATGCAATGCAACTGGAACTTTGCAAGGACATTGCATCCTAAGAAATGTTGCTATGGAATGTTGATATGGCAACAATCTTGGTTCCAGTCTCTTTCCTCCTTAAATCAAATATTTTCCGTTGGGCATTCCTGTATATTAGAGCCATGTATTTCTTAGGCTATAACATGCTCACCAAGTTTCAACTTCATTGCATCATTACTTGCAGAAATATGCAAAATTTTGAGTTTTTACATCCACACGATCACACCTTATGACGTCATCACTCTCTCGTTTCAGAGATATTCAAGATTTTCGTATTATGCAAATTAGGTACTGATAACGTCATAAGGTGTGATAGTATAGGTACGTATAAAAGCACAAAATATAGCATTTCTCTGAATGTAATGATGCAATGCAACTGGAACTTTGCAAGCACATTGCATCCTAAGAAATGTTGCTATGGAATGTTGCTATGGCAACAATCTTGGTTCCAGTCTCTTTCCTCCTTAAATCAAATATTTTCCGTTGGGCATTCCTGTATATTAGAGCCATGTATTTCTTAGGCTATAACATGCTCACCAAGTTTCAACTTCATTGCATCATTACTTGCAGAAATATGCAAAATTTTGAGTTTTTACATCCACACGATCACACCTTATGACGTCATCAGTATATAAATTGTATAATTCGAAAATATTGAATATCTCTGGAACATAAGGAGATATCACAAAAACGAAAACGCCATTCTTCTTCATTTTTAAAGGTCTTTCAAATAAGCTTATTTTTCAATAGCTCATTTGTTCATTTCATTGGCACTTAAACGCCCCAGCATTTACTTTCAACTTGGCCTGGTGTACCCCTTGACTCTCGTAGTTTATTTGGTCGTGAAGCTGAAGCAACGGTGTTTGTTCATTATTTTTGACAGACATAGATCGTTCCGTTTTACCTGCAGCTTATTCTACATCCAATAAATACTTACCCTATTAGATGTAGAATAAGCTTCAGGTATAACGGAACGATCTCTGTCTGTCAAAAATAATGAACAAACACCATTGCCTTTATTCGAGGCCTGAGTTCATTTCATTGAGAAAATACAGTAATTGGCACAGGCAAGAGAATAATACAGAAAGGTCACTTTGAAAAGCAATAGGCGCAAGGCAACAAAAGATTTATTGAAACGAAATGAAATTATTAATAAATCATTGACAAATTAAGTAGAGATAAAAATTGAAAGTAATTAACAGTGAATTATTGCGCGGCAAAATGGACCGTAATTCAATCATGAAAAGTGCTTTCTAGAATACACTATTTAACATAATAAAGCAGATTTTTAATTGGCACGGATAAAAGAGAACAAAAACAGCAACAGTAGAAAAACAAGAGATAAAATTTGATATATGGAAAACTATTTAACGACACAAAAATGCTATTTTTATGCCTTGTCCGCTTCGACCTGCTGACAGACACGCTTGTAAAAGTAGGTCAAGAAAAAAATTAATGCGAAAAGCGCTGAGGCACTCAACCGTTAAATGTGTTAGAATGTTCAGACTCCGGATCACGCGACCACCAAAAGAAAACGAGGTCTAAGTTAAGCATCTCAAGCGGTTGTATTGTGTTTAATTTAAATACACACAAAAGCTCGCGGCGTGTCTTTAAAAGATGTTTGCATAAAACAACATTTTGCTCCAGTTTCATTTATGTTGTTTCTCGTCACGGCATTGTAGCAGATTGTAATAAGAGACATGTTGATTGTATAAATAGCAAGCGAAAGCGAGCGGCCTCTTGGGCTCTTTCACCTCCGCACCCACCAAAACCGCAACACACTAAAAGACATGATTAATAAATAATGCACGACAAAGCTCTATTCAAAAGACTAATCACTCCTTCAAGGAAAGAATACTCGAAATACTCGACCAGTATATTACTTAAAATCGCCTCTCAGTTGAAACAATGGCCCAGGAATTTTAGACAAAATCCTTGAACATGATATGAGCGGCAATATCCCAGTGTGCAGATTGCAAGTAATTCACTAACCTTTTCCCTCCAATGTTTCACCAAGTTGCTTGGCCATTTTTTCGTAGTCAATCTGCAGAGGCAACGAAGAATTTTGTTACTCAAGCGCATTGTAATGAGTAGCGCCTGTTAATGCGGCCATGGAGGGAAAGTTTGAACCACGCCGGGCGACGAAACAATACCACATGTTCTTACAGATAATGCAAGGCGCTTCTAGCTGTCAAAAATATTTGCAATTCGAGTCTTCCATCTACAAACACTGGAGGTCAACTAATTACTCTAAGGAAGGAACGTGGCCTCGTGTTGCATCCATAACTAAACTACAAAGTCAGCATCTTACTCATGGAAGGTTTGCAGAAATCAAGCAAATATATTTTTCCGCCTTAGGAAAGCTCCAACATTATTCTTTCTTCCCCTTTTGGTCATGAAGAGATCGGTGACACATTCCAGCGGAGAATCGTGCTGAAAGTACGGTACAAACGAAACACAGGTGGCGAAAGATGGACAGCATAGACTTAATAAGTAAATGAACGTAGAAATTAACGAATGAATAAATTTTAACCATGTGACTATCGAACAATATGTATATCTTATAAGACGTTTTGTTGTGTAGTATCGCTGAGTATTTACGAGCTGTGCCGTATTTTGACAAACAACTAGCAAAACGTCTAATAAGAGATTTATTATCCAACACGCTGGAGTAGAAATACCGCGTGATATTTGTACTCGTTTTAGGCGTTATTTGTACTCTACGAAGCACAGTTCATACCGCATTTGTGAATAACCGGCATTTGTGAATAACCGGCATTTTTTCTCTTGTCTGGCAAACCATTCTTCATGTGTCAACAACAACAGCCAAGTGCTTTCTGCCGCGTTTCCTGGGATTTATCATTTTATGGCTTATTTTGTTTCTTCTTTTAAAAAATGACCCAAGGCAAGTTTCAAGCGCTCTTGAATTTCTAATCATTCAGTACGTTATAACGACTCCACTTTTAATTTCGTAAACAATAAATTTTTAAGTGTTTAAATGACTTTGAAAGAAATAGCCGTCCCAGAGTGGTCAATGATATAGCTTGAAATGAAACAACTGAGCCATGACATTGATTTCATTTCGGAATTTCGAGCAAAACAAAATTCCTCGATGCAAAGGTATCCCCAAAAATACCACATCTCTTCAGTGAAGATACTTTCATACAAGCAATCAGCAACCCACACTCACTCACTTTTGACGGCTTTTACTATGAGTGAAAAGGTTAATTTTCAATTTTGTTTCATTATACAATGTCGGTTTTAATCTGTTTTTCATTAATATTTCAAGAAGCGGAGCAATTATAAACCTGCCCTCAAGGTGTCGTTACGTATTGTCATCGTTACGTAATGTGTTCATTGCAAAACAAGAAGTACAAGAAAAACGTTTCAAGAACAAGCTGGCAAAATGACCTTATTTCTCCCATATCGTATCCCATTGTATAGTTAGGCTGGGTTGAATCTTGTTCCAAATAAAAATATGTAATGTACCATAACATTAATTACATATTAAAAGATATCTATTGACTGACACGGGTTTTTAAATCCTGTTTTGACTATTTTTTATCGGGGAATCGTCGTCAATCGTTGATCAAACTTTCTACTAAAGGAACTAAGAAGTGTTAAACAAAAGAGAAAACACGAGAAAATAACGAACGAGAAATGTGGTGCCGTTATTAACTTTTCTCACATCCCACATCAGTGTTTATATGTACCTATAAAAAGGCTGGAACGGTGTCAGCTGACAGTATGTACAGTTTAGTCTGGTATCTGTAGCACGAAATTAAACTGTGTGTTTACACTATAAACAAGAACATGTTCAGCTAAAACTCGAAAATTTATTACCGCTCATATTTCATGTCACTACCATGTTCTATTATAAAAACCTGTGTTTAGGATGTTGAGCATATTTACATAAAGAGTTGGAAGGCGGGGCAATGATATCGGTTAAATCTCTTTGAAAACAAAATTGAACGGAAATATTGTTATATAGTTTTTCCGTTTCGCCCAATATCGTAACGTAAATATTACTTTAATTTTGTAGTCTATGCCATGCCATCCTGCTGTCCAATGCAGACGCCAGTTTATTTTGGAGGCAACTTTTTCCTTTACACTGCGACCAAGTTTTAAAAGAAACTGTTAGTGGACAGCCTGACAAAGCAATTGAATTATTCGTTTCCGTTTCGGCATAGAAAGTTGCTATCCTATAATAACCGTTTCGTCGCCGCAGATCATTAGCAATCCCAGCTTCATATGAACATGAATACAAAACACCTGAACCAACAAGAAATCAGCCTTCAAAGTAAACTTCCCCCTACCTTGCACGTTGTATATCAGTGTTGAATTGTCCTTAAGAACGTTTGTTGTCATTTGCTACAGTTATAGCTATAACATAAGCTGTAGTGGTCATCAGGTCGCTGTTCATCATTAGAGATGAGCAAATACATGAGAACTTTTATCAAAAAACGTCGGTTTCAGTTACCCGCAGTTATTGCGTTTCATTTCTTTATATCAAAACGTATTTATAAAGTGTATGAATAACAAATTAATTTATGAATAAATGAAAACAATGAGTGCGGTAATAACAAGAGTAGGTCCTACGTGCAGTGACTATAAATGAAACCGGGTTTAATATGTCAAAGGAATGATGATAAATTGTCTGTCAAATACAATTCTTCAGTGTAGCCAAAATGTCAGATAAGCCAAAACTCATATGCATGATGACTTTTTTGGTATTTTAAATCGATTGCAATATGCAATACCGTGATAGTCATAACAGAGGCTATTACAAATACTGGTGTAAATGAAAAAAAGTCTGTATGAAAGTTTGACTCCTATCTACTTCAAGAAGCTTAAAGTGCCTACGAAATGAAAACATGAGCTATTGAAAAATATGCTTATTTGAAAGTCCTTTCAAAATGAAGAAGAATGGCGTTTTCCTTTTTGTGATATCTCCTCTCGTTCCAGAAATATTAAGGTCTTTTGTATTCTTGGTTTTCAAGTGACGTCAGAAAAAACTAAAAATAAACATTTTGAGTTTTCAACTTCATAAGGTAAAAGTCATTTTTAAACATATATCTGCTGGCCTGTTTTCAGCTCGGTAGACGGCTTTGTTTTGAAAATAGAACAGTTTGAATTTCAGATTTTTCACAATGTGTGACATCGGCATTGTTTCTGGGTACGAGTTCGGAATAACCGATATGTTGAGGGAAGTGTCTATGCGAATGTTTTCAAGTTTAACAACGAGAAGAAACGTTTTTATGGCGTCTCCATACTAAACACTATAATTTTCAGTGATACACTTTGCCGAATAATTCGAGTTCGGAATATCGTACATCCCCGAAACTTTGGCATGTTGTTTATTTATTACTCTTCTACGATATTTGACTCAATTTATTGAATAGTAAGCGATTTTATTTCTTACGTGCGTGAAACTTGCGTGATACTTGTGTGACGTGAAAACCACAAATTGTACAACTTAGGTAGTGATGACGTCATAAGGTGTGGCAGTATAGGGTTCAAAACACAAAATAGAGAATACCTCCGCAAGTAACGGTGCAATGCAATTGGAACTTGGCAAGCACGTTAAAGCCTACCAAATACACCACATGATGTATATTTTAATGTTGCTATGAGAACAGTCTTGGTTCCAGTCTCTTTCCTCTTTAAATCAAATGTTATCCGTTTGTGATGATTGATTCCTAATTAACCTTTAGGAAATGGACGATGTTTGCTAACAATCAAATACAGGAATAATCATTCCTGCATAATAGAGATCTGGAACCTGTCTGGTGTATTTCTTAGGCTTTAACGTGTTCACCACGTTTCAGTTTCATTGCATCATTACTTGAAGAGATATTCTCTGTTTTCTGTTTTGACTTCCATACTTTCACACTTGTGACGTCATCAGTACCTAATTCGCATAATACAAAAAAACTTGAATAAAGAAGGCCGCCTCTAAGAGCGGCGAAACCTTGAGAGAAACGGGTCAAAATAAACGCAAAGGCCGAAACCGGAAGCCGCGCATGAACAACCTTTAACACCCAGGGTACTTCAATACGGGTCTAAGTGCGAAACTATTCATATGAAAATGTTTTTTATTTGCATGGAAACGAACTTGCAGGTTATATAACTATCCCTGCAAATAGTAACGCAATGCAATTGAAACTTGGCACCAGTAGTGTACCCTACGAAATTCACCACATGGTGCCTACTTTGATGTTGCTATGGCGACGCTTTTGATTCCAGATCTCTTTTATGCGGCAGTGACGATTACTGTTTACCGAACATCATCCAGTTTCTAAATGGTAATAAGGAGACGTAGTGCAATGTGGACATTATGCATATCAACATTATATGACGCACTTTGGGCTTACCTCGACATTCACTTGTGCAACGTTATGAACTTTCATTGCGCGAAGGCCAAACTTTAGACTGCAGAGGGTCTCGTTGACATCACGAAATGAGGGAGAAACACAAACCTGAAGGATGGATCATGATCAGTTCAACTTTTGAAAACGGCATCTGCCACCAGAACTAACCGAGCATGCTTTAATTTGGGTTTTTGCGAAATTCGTTGGAAATATGTTTAATGCATCTTCAAGAGAGCATCTTCAAGAGATTATCCATGATCCTGGTATCACAAATTAAGGTAATACCCGACAAGTTCAGCGTTGCATATCGCGAGACTCTGTCCTTTCCGTAGTTGCCTAAGGCAACATGTTTCAGTTAGGTTCAGCTCTAACTGGTGATCCCAGCAATACACAGCAAACGGGATATCAGTGAAATAATTCTTAACTTTTAGTGTATACACTTACAATTAAGCTGGTCTTCGAGTTCCCATCCAAGCCATCCTGCAGCAGCCTTGTCAGTGTTGAGTTCCTGTATGGAATATGACGCTTCCTTCCTTCAGCTAGTGCTTGAATAACATTCCTGAAAAGATTGATATTTTATCATGAAACTTTATAGGAAAAACAAACTATGTTGCTACTTGACTTCACGACTTCATGTCCTGTTATCATGCTCTTTAGCAAAGAACGGAAACAATATCTTATGCCTTGCGAGTGTTGATCAATTTCGCTATTCTCATAAAAATCCTTTTGGATTTAAACTAAGTCATAAGAAGAGAAATACTTCGTTGGTCGGTTCACAGGCACCTAGATTTTCTGAACAAACAAGATAATTTTTATTTATAAGCAGCTACTGGTAACCGCCTCTTGTTTTGTTACAACTTGGGGGGCAAATTCCTATGAGTGGATTAAATTATGTATTTGGATCACGGAGTCACAGGTTATTTTAAAATGGGAGGCTTCAGTGAACCATTAAAAGTGACAAATATTCTGCACCAATGCTTTATCGCATATTTCATTGAGTGTCAATAAACCTTGCCGCCAGTTCGCACAAATTCAGTCATAAGCACGATAAATATTAAATCAAAATTCAACGCCAAATATTACCGAGACTTGTATTTCAATAGTTTTGAAATGGAGTGTGACAAACAGAAAATACAGATCTGCAAATACAGCTGGCTGTCCCTCCCTGACCTGAGAGTGATACGAGCTGGCTCTACTTGCAGCGCAGGTTAAATTAATGATCATAAATGCGCACGAGAGCATGTAAACAATTATGTCAACCTTGCAATGCCCAAAATGGGACCCTAGGTTCAGTAAGAATATTTTTAGAAAGTTCAAGCCAAGGAAAAAATGAATTTTCACATACCCCAACTCTAGAAGAGATGAATTAATGCTTTGCGCTTCTTGTAGTCTTTCGCCTTCAGCCTTTGTTTTCTTCACCCGTTCACTGCCAGCCAGATCACAGCTAAACGTAGAAAACAAACATGAATTAAACTTCAGACACACTTTTACCGACCAAACTGACTCCCTGACAAAGAGCGCCTGATAAACCCTTGATACTCGCTTACGAAACTTGCTCGTAGTGGAAGCGGGCGGAGTTGCGAAATCACCGGCAAGACCGGCGCCGGTCTTGACACCTACATGTATGGAGTCGAGATGGATATTGCAGTTAACTAGCTTCTACACCTTGACGTATGAAAACAGAATATCACCTAATATATTAACGTAAGTAAATTTCTGCTTGTTTTCTTGGAGCTGTATTTTGTCTAAAACGTCGACAACATTTTGAGACTGGACCTGGGCGTGTCAAAAGAAAATAAAACACAATCGAGGAAATATTAGATATGGAACTCCACGGAATGCTAACTACAACTTCAGTGTAAAGAAAACACGTGTAGATTGGTCTAGATTCCTTTACTGAGCGCCAAAATATACACTGATATTTGTTATAGAATGTCTGTTCCGAAACCGCCTTTGCTTTGGGAAAAGAGATCAAAAGAAAATGTTTAAGGCCAAATAACCTTGCATATTTCAAATATCTATTAAACTACATTGGTCGTGTAAAATTTTCATGACGTTTTTCAATCGATTCCTATGAATTTCGGTAAGCTTGATATATAGATTTTGATGGATTAAGACATGTTAAGACGTTATGAGAACGACATTCACCGATCACCGGCATAACCATGATCAAATATTTGTTTCCTCTTTCTGTGGCAAGCCTGAACATTTATTGACGCAAGTCACTCGGTAACTGAGGTTTAGGAATTGTCCTGGTAGTTTGCGTCACTGCCTGATAAGAATGTTCTGATAAAGATCTTCCCCTCTGCTTTATGGAGTTTTACATATAACTTTATACGCATCATTTCTTCTGCGTAAACTGTTTTCTTAGAAATGTTAATTTGTTTAACGCTCCTATCACTTAACCAGTTGCCACAAAACATACCGTTCATACTATGCCTAGTGTAACGTTCAGTATAATGCTTTCCCAAGAAACAATATTACTTTTGTGAGGAAAACGTATATCTTCCTGAACTAGCAGGTAATTTTTCCGTTTCACTCGCTCCTAGGCGTTTCGTTTTAATTTAATTAGACGTGTCTTACGATTTTCTCACGACAGACAATCTATCAAGGACTAGCAAGAGGGTAGTTCGCTTGTAATTCTCTTTATGCAGAAAAAGGTGGGACCAGGCACTATTTTACCGGAAGCGCGTGGAGGTAAAAAATGATTCAGCTTCTTTTTTCCTTTGCCGCAAGCTATAATACGGGAAAAAGACCGCCTGGTCGAAGGTTTGATGTATAAAATTTCAAACGCGTGTGTGGGTGTCCTGTGTCATAAGGAAACGTAGCACTCCCAAGAAGGATTTTGAAAGCTTCCGCTACAAAATGTTGTGCAAAATAACCTTTCAGTATCGTAAAAAAGTGTACCTAACACACTCAAAGCGATCTTTGCCGGACTGCGACCAGAGTTTCCAATATCGCCTTAAGTGTGTGGCTTGCTACGACGGCGAGGACAATAAAACTGAATCCGTTCGAACTCCCACAATAATATATGACTTGCATCTCGTGCATTGGTGAGTTAGATGAGCATTTGAGAATTCTTGAAAACGACTAGAAGAAATCGTTTACGTCATCAGGTGCCTCTCATGCAACTATGTCGTTCATGAAATTTCCCGAATGTTCATATCTCACCAATGCTTTCAGTAATAACCGCTTTGTCAATCACGCGATTTTAAAATGGCAATGTGACCGTATACGATGACGCCAAGCGTGCGGAGGTTTGATCTCCATAAATTGGGAAAATGAATGTGCGGCCGAAAGGCACCAATAGGCTCCTTGTAGTTGGAGAGAACGAGACCTCTGTATTTTTCCAGTATACTAAAACATTGAAAAAATCGCGAAATGTAGCAGAGTTTTGTTCTCAGTTTTCTTGTAATCGCGAAAATTAATACTCGCGAAATGCGCCTCCCGAATTTTCGCGAAATTAATTAGTAAGAATAGGGAAATCAAACTGCCATCGAGATTGCTATAGCTTCACCGCATGTTCTCTCCACGCAACGATGATTTACTCAAGCCTCTTGTACTGAAGTAGATACGACTCGATGGACATTGATTAAACCACAACGAAATACTTTAATAATCCAACATGGCCAACCCGCTTCAACGCCCCCCCTACATTATGTAAGCTCACATGAAATATACACATGTGCTCTTCATGTAAACCTAACACGAAACATCCTACACTAGAACTAGACCACCAGAGTAGCTTTAGCGTCATCCGTCTGTTCTATCGGTCTGCACGCTTCGCTGACAGACGGTCTACACAGACGGTCTATTTGTCTGTCTGTCTGTCTGCCTGACAAATGACAGCAATAAAAACACTACATTCTATGTGGAAAATTGGAGAAATGGAGACTTACACATAGAGTTTTCCTCTGACTGCAGCTAAACCACGAGTTTGAGATGAGATCCTAGACAGCATTTCTTCGTCTTCCTAAGAAAGCAAGACAATTAACTACGTAGAATGCCAGTCACAAAATCACAATGAGGGCAGAAGACACCCCATGCGTGCAATACTACGGATTAATGAAGGGATACCAGAAACTAAATATGCTTTATGTGGGGGAGGACTTAATGAAAATAATATACATTGTTAGAATTGGTAGCGGGGTATATTTTGTACAGTACTACAACATTACGCGATACTTACATCGTACTGGTTGTGATAGCCGACGGCCTCCACTGAACCACTTTCACTTGAATACTCGGTGTCTGAAGTTCCGGACATGTAATAGGACTCATAACTGCTGAATGAGTCTGTTATGCCTGTAGTGAAACAGTGTAATTCATACGTGAACAAGACATGGCCTACCAGGAGCCAGCTGAAAAAAGTTTTAATATGCCACCGAAAAACTGCGAAGTCTTATTGAAATTTTTAAGAAAAGGCATTGCAAAGAAAAGAACCTGGGAGGGAAAGAAGGAAAGAAAGAAAGAAGAATAGAAGAAAAGGGAATCCTCATTTCCAGATCTCAGGAGGTTTTGCAGTATTAGCGAGAAAGTTCAGAGGTTTGCCAACTCAACAAGATATGTTTACTCCAAGATGGTGATTTCACCCAGAATGCAGTGCATAGGGTTACGTAGTAAGTTGATTGACAAGCCGAATTCTACATGTGAGCGGAGGCGCAGGAAGACGCCTGGAACGACCGATTGAATCACTGAAACAAAGGCAATAACTTATCAAGAAAGAAACGTGTCAATAAATAAACAAGAAAAACCTCCATAGCGGCGTGGAACACTGAGCCTCTCGATCTTGAGAAGACAAACGGCATGAGATCTGAAACAAAGTTCAGAAGGATGATTTGTCATCTTCTAGCTTCCAAATACATCCATTTAAGAAGCTACCCGATTCATGAAGTTTTTATCACTTGCAAATGAAAAGCTTTTAAGGATTGAAATCCCCTAAATGGACACCTTGTGTGGTCATGTTGGCCGTTGTAGTGTATTGCATTATCTAAGTGTCACTACAGTCACGCTGTATACTTAACAATTATTCCACGAGCGCGCGTTGGATATGAGATGGTAGATAGCCAACGAGGCGCGTAGCGCCGAGTTGGCTATAACCATTTCATATAATAAAAACGCCATAAAAAAAGGTATTGTACAAACACTGCGAGAATGCCTTCTTTTACGCGTACACATACCCTATTTGTAGGTCAATGGTATATGAGCTCATATACGATTGCCTCTAAACCAGTCAAAACCTAGTAAGTAATGCAATTAATGCAATATAGTAAAGACTTAAAATAAGGAAATTCATTTAAAACGTTCCACTGACCTGCTGGACTGCCTATTCATTTTAGTTTCCGCAATGGCCAGTTTCTTTTTGCCGGACTTTAGAAGTTTAACAATCTCTTCTGGACATTTCACAAAGTATTCTGATAAGTTCTCCACGTAAACGCCTAGGACAATAAAAAGCAGGCGTGGAATGATATTGTAACAATTTCATACCTGTTACCTTTAGTATTGTTTTGCTTTCCAGAATATGGCCAATACAGCTGAAAGTATAGTAATATAATTTGGTTTTATCAACTGGGTTGATAATGTCAATTGGCCACCGTAAAGAGATTCAAGAGCTGACGTTTCGAGCGTTAGCCCTTCGCTCCGACGAAGGGCTAACGCTCGAAACGTCAGCTCTTGAATCTCTTTACGGTGGGCAATTGACATTATCAACCCAGTTGATAAAACCAAATTATATTGTTATACTTCCCACCGACGCAGCACCACAGTTTCTTTAGAAACTTACCCCCTCTATTCATTTAAAGTATAGTAGTTCAATGGATCAGGTTAGAAGAAGCTGTATCAAGGTGCATCGTGTTAGAGAAACATTGCATTTGCCGGCATGAGTATGCCTCAGTATTTTTACCTTTCTTGGGATGTTCTCTTAAATAGACTTCTGGTCCTGATTTCTCGGTTCCTAATAGATCATAAACTCTTTCCTGGTAGATCTGTAGGTACGAACATGTCACCTACAGAACATTATGGTATCTCAGTAAAATAGCACGAACCCAGGAATTTAGGTATAGAGAAAGCAGCTTAATTAATGTGCTCCTAAACTTACTTCCCCTTTCTCGATGTTGGCTACAGGCAAAATGCAATTGTACTAGTTCTAAGGTTTTGTGACACCAAAGAATGGGATGGAAAGAGAAAAGATTGTAAATAAGGAAGTGTTTAAACTATTATTACCCGGCAATATTTGGAAATAGATATTATCATGTCTCAGCCAAGGTTTCGTTGAACCAGAGGTTTTCATCAACAAATATGCCTGTCAAAATGGCGTATTCTGCTGTTGTATCACCACGCTAACGCCCGGTGACTCTATTCGAAGTACTCGTGCAAGTTATTGCCGATTTGCCGGATAGCGCATGTTCCTCCAACGGAGGATTGATCTCGGCTGAGATTCAGCTCAGGAATAGATTCTTATCCGCCAGCTCACGAGACATCATAATCATCATCATTAGGTAATGCAGGTTACAAGATTTGCAGCCAATAAGGCTGATGTGGATGTTGGTTTTATGGTAAAAGGAACCATTTTGCAACGGCTTAACCAGACACTCAAATCTATGCACCACCTCCCGAAAAGAACGTGACGTAAAGAGTAAAGTGTGACATTCACTGACAACAGTCACACTGTTTTATGTCTTACCGCATACGAATGAGCTGCGTCTTTATCAATAAGTGCAAAGATATGAGAAACGATACTGGTCGTTAATCCATCTGCAGCCATCAGTGTGTGTGTTTTACCTGGAAACGTTGCAATGCAAAAAAGAGATAGACTATGAAGCTAAGACGTCTTCTAAGTCTCGTGTGCACGTGCTTAGTGAGGTAGGATTTGACAAGAAAGGCCTAATGTCAAATATAAACAGCCAGACTAGACAAAACATTAATAATGGAATATACCTGCCCCTGTCTGTCCGTAAGCCATTAAAATGCTATTAAGGCCTGTCATGGAGGCTTCAACGAGGGGCTTACCAACCACCTGGTACACCTAGTAAAGGGAGCACAACATTCAGGTCAATTACTACTGATAAGTCCACCACAAGAATTTTTCGGTTGCTTGGAGCAACTGCGAGATTTAAAAAGTCACAAGAACTACGGCCCTGGTGGCCTCTACAATAAAAGTTCTTAAAGCCAAAATCCCCCCCCCCCTCCCTCCCCCCGTCGAAAAATCAGCATACGAAAATATTTTAAAATCTGTAAAATGCATAAAGCCAGAAAAATGTCTTTATCGCAAACAGTGATTAAACAAGTTTAATATTACGTACCTCCTCGTTAATGGCGTCGGGTGGCAATATATGGTCAAACTGAAATATTTTCTCCCTTTTGCCATCTACAACACGAACCTGGACAAAATTAAACTTGCTTCACTAAAAAGTAAACCAAAACCAAACTTGACTCGAGTAAAAACACTTTGTGGGTAATGTAATTGATAATTCTATGGATACTGTTGATATGTAGGTTCGATAATGGAATCATGTCAATCATTTCAACAAATATTCTGCTCGATTACCGCTTAGGTGTCTACGAAATAAACATTTTATTATCTTTACACGAGCGATTTTCACGATATGATAGCGCGAACTAGAGACGACACTGCTATAAAAACGATTACAAACGACGATATAGATATAGATTTAGCCAAGCCTAAAATCGGAGCTCCAATATTATTCCAAGGCAGGAGCCCATCACCTGAGCCCGCAATATGGCCATGTGATACCGGTCAGCGGATACCTTCTTTCGACAGCTGTCAATTGATTACAACATCGCAAAGATGTAAGCTTGTGGTAACCTTTTATTGGTAGTTTTCACGTCACGCAAGTATCACGCAAGTTTGACGCACGTAAGAAACAAAATCAATTTTGGGGAGGCACGATATTTCGAACTCGAGTTATTCGGCAAAGTGTATCACTGAAAATTATAGTGTTTAGTATGGAGACGCCATGTTGGAACCCCTCTGAGGGACTCCAACATGGCGGCCGCAAACAAGTGGAAACATCTGGAGTTTACTTTGGCTCTCTGAAAACGTTTCTTCTCGTTGGTAAACTTGAAAACATTCGCATAGACACTTCCCTCAACATATCGGTTACTCAGAACTCGAAAACATAAGGCGAATCGATATTTTCGCACACGTAACATGTTACCCATAAACAATGTCACGCATTGTGAAAAATCTGAATTTCAAACTGTTCTATATTCAAAACAAAGCCGTCTACCGAGCTGAAAACAGGCTAGCAGATATATGTTTAAAAATGGCTTTTACCTGATGAAGTTGAAAACTCAAAATTTTTAATTTTAGTTTTCTCTGACGTCACGTGAAAACCAAGAATTCCTGTACGATGTGTCAACTCTAGATCTGAGACCGCAATATTTCCAGACGATACTCGTCAGCGCAGCGGATACCTTGTGGCGACGTCGTTGTCGGTCGCCCGCGAGCCATTCCGCTAGCAATTTTGACCACGAGAAATGGACTGCACTGGTCTCTCCGAGTATAGTGCTCCGCTTGGCGCTTGGCGGCCCTTCGGGGCGCCGGAGGTCCGCTAAAACTGCGACCTTGTCCGAAATGTTCGATTACGATCACACACCAATCAATCGAATCAACCAAACAGACCTAGGCCCCAAGTCCTTGATCTTGGATGCTTTTGAACTGATATTTGCTATCAGAAAAACAGACTGAACCGTGCTGCCTACCTTTAGAAATGGTTTCGATTTCTTATTAATTACATTCATCATTTAAAGTTCGTACCTGAGTTAAGTCGTCATCTTCAACACTGACAGCACCCTTTCCATCCAAGCTTTTGACGTCACCTTCAACCTGGGGACGAATTCTGACGTAAACTTGAACCCTACCTGTTGAAGCGTCCTCAAACACCTCCGAACCTATAATTGAAAATTAATTTGTTATTATTTTAATAGTTTTTCATCTTATGGAATCTTCATTGGGATTGGCCGCTAACTTATAATGGGTTCACCTCTGTGTAGTCATTACCACATGGAGCCACCATTTTGGATTTGATGACGTATTGTGGTTGCCAGGAGCCCATGAGAAGGAGCCTCCATCTCCCATACTGACCATCTGAGTCAACCCTGTCCCGTATCTTTTTATTTTTAGAAGCACCTCCCACGGTGGTTTTCGCGGGTGTTTTTGGAATAGCCAATCATGTGAGAGCTCACTGTTCTAAAAATAAAGGATACGGGACAGGGTTGACTCAAGGGCAAAGTACGAATGGAGGCTCCTTCTCATGGGCTCCTGGGTTGCACAGCATCTTTTGTGTGATACTACCATTTGCGTTCAACTGTGAAGCGTGACCGTTTTTTCGCGCATGTTTACTTTTCAAACGTGATGGTTTACGGCGTAAACAGTCCGGTTTTCCGATCCCTGGTTATTTTATGCGTATGTTTTACAATCACTGGAAGCTATATAAAACTAAATTAATCAGGCCAAAACTCAAAAAAACATTCAAATAGCGAAAATCTCGTTTCTGAGTACAGACTGATATAATTCAAATTTTCACGACTCAGTTTGCAGCAATTGCGCATATTTCCCACGCGACAAGCTCTGTATCCGCAAAAAGCTAGAGTCTGATGCTCAGGAATAAAATTCATACAAATGATACAAACAAATAAAAAGTGAGAAGCATAGAAGCCAGCCCTGTCTTGGTTTGGTATCCTTTCAACTGTCCCATTTCGGCAAGTATTTGCATGCACGAAGCTTTGGAATTCACCTATACGGAGAGTTTTCATCTTAATTGTTAAAACAAAGTTCTATTGGATTTAAGTCGGGTGAATAGGTTGGCAAACAGAGTAGTTCTATCCCCATTTCTTCTAGCCATACTTCTAGAATTTCTGCACCTTCGAAATGATGTGAAGACAAATTGCCCATGATTTAAACGATATCGCCAACTTGTAAACAAGGACGCCCAAAATGCAAGTTTACGCAATTCCCAGCCTCATCGAAAAAAAATAAAAGTTGTTAAGTATTGGTCGCACCGTTCGTCAAGATTTGTTTACTGTTCGCGCATCTATAACTTGCCCGAGTGAAAACACAAACCTGAAAAATGTCTTTAATTTTCGAGAAACCTGCACACTACGTGATCAAAACGTGTTTTTGACAATCACGCATAGTTTCATACTCCAAACGAAACACTTTCATTGGTTTAGTCAACGCAGTTGTCTGGGAAATTTTCACGTTTGAAAAGTAAACATGCGTGAAAAAACGGTCACGCTTCATGGTTGAACGCAAATGGTAGTACAATAGGGCAACCACAACACGTCATGAAATCAAAAATGGCGGTGCTAAGGAAATTTAGTAGCGCTTAATTGCAGGAATGGCTCCGGGCTCGGAATGCACTGGGAACGAGTTTGGTTAGCTAAATTAGACTACAAAATCACCCTGGTTAGCCTATTATAACACTGCGGTTAGCCTATTAAGCAATCCGGTTAGCCTACTTTTGCACTGCGGTTAGCCTACTAAGCACTGCGGTTATGCGGTTAGCTCTCAAGAATGGTAAGGGTAACAAGATAAAATCTTAAAATTTTCGTCGTTTGGCAGCCGGGCCTCGGTAGTGTAGTGGTTAGTAGGAATAGCTCGTGTTCTGGGTAAACCGGGATCGATTCCACCTCCGTGCTTTTATAATTGACTTTGTTTTTTCTCTTTATTAGACGAAAAAGTCAAAGTCTAAAAAAAGTGTCCCGGAGCCATTCCTGCATTTAACGCCATGTGGGAAATTTAAAAGCGATAATATTGTCCATTTTTTGTTGCTATTAAATGATATTTCATGCTTATCCGGGAAAATTTGAAATTCATGAACAGCAGAGGGGGGAGCAGGGTTGGCGCAGTGGTTAGAGCGCGCGCTTTCCGCCAATGTGGCCTGGGTTCAATTCACGGGTCCGGGTTCGACTCCCGGCCCCGGCGTCATATGTGGTTTGAGTTTGTTGGTTCTCTACATCTGCTCCGATTCCTCTGGTTTCCCTCTCCACAAAACCAACATTCAGATTTGATTTGATTTATGATTAATATAATTTGATTTCATTTCAGTTGTGCTTTACAGTGTCCTCAATTAGTACGTCAGTGCTAGATACAGTTGACACTCAAATAAAGTTTGTTATTATTATTATTATTTCAAACAAGTCAAAGTGAACTTGTCAAAAGAGTGGAGGTTCCCTTTAAAGAGAAACGTCATCTAGTAAGTAAGTAACAACGTTATTTATAGAGGGTAACACACAACAGTTAAGAACTGACAAACCAGTGGCCTTCTATCCTAAGTTAAAGATTAAATTACTAATTACACTTGTGAGATAATAAAAAACTACAAGATAGAAGACAGCTAAAATTTAAAAATATGAAAAAAAATCTAAATCTAGATATGCACAGCTAAAAACTAAGCTAAAAGTTCTTGGCTATTTTTTTTTTTTAAGAGCCAATGCAGTCTTTCTTTCCAATGTCTAGAGGGATGCTTTTCCACAGTTTTGCTCCACTAACTTGGTCTTTGTCCATATCAGATAACAACTGAACAGACGAATTAGCGTGGTCTCCGTCGAGTAAGATCTTCGGAAACCGGACTGAAAGGTGTACAACAAGTTGTAGTTTCTCATGTAGCTGTACAGGGCTTGGTGGACATGGTTCTCAATAATTTTTGATAGTAATGGGAGTGCTGAGATTAGACGATAATTATTCTTGTCGCCTTTGGTTCCTTGCCCCTTGTATACAGGCGTAACTTTGGCAGTTTTCCATGCAGACGGGAAAGTGCCTGTATCAATGCAGAGGTTTATAAGCCGAAACAGTGATAAAGAGATTGCAAGGGCAAGGTTCACAACACAACGTTAAAAAAGTGCGTACATGGCGAAACTGAGATTTTTTTTCTGGTGTGCACACGATTGACCCTATTCTGGAATAAGAACAGGTTGAAATATCGAATTTCTGTTCGATTGAGTCGCTTTACACTAAATTGTGGGTTAATATTCTGTTCAGGCCCAGACACAGTACAAGATCAAGCCAATACCTTTTAATTATCTTTGAGATCCAATGCAAAAAAGGAGCATTTATCACTGATAAACTTCATCAAAACCTCGCACGCCTCTTCCTGCTATTCCTTCCACTCATACACAGGAAACCCCACATTACCTCGTGTCACGTGGCTCTAGTCACGTGGACACGAAGCAAACTTTCTACCACTGTTTTAATCTGTTGATTTCGCCAAATAACACTTTGTTATCTGTAGCTTTACCAATTTAAGTCTGACAACCTATTTTGCATTCGAACAAAAAATAGTTGCTTTGTAAATTTTGCAAACGCTTCCTACTTAAAGTGCTACTGTGATCAAATTTTTACACTTTGCTTTTTGAAGGGAATCATGTAGTGCTTCATGTGATATTAAAGATGTCGTTTTCCGTTTTCAAATGTCTTTAGTAGTTCCCGAGATATTCAAGTTTAAAAAATTGGTAAAATATGCAAATTAGGGGACTGATGACGTCATCTACTCAAACCAATTTTATATCAAGTAAAAAAAAATAGGGCTATCTCGGCCCGGTTTTTAGAGACAGTTGTAACTTGGCACAGTAATAGTTCTTCAGACGACACACCTATGGTTATAACTAAATCTTGTTTCCATGGCAACACTCTTTTCCAGTCCCCTCGAATCTGTTTTAAGTATTTTAGTGACTTTTAGCCTAGAAAAATTAAACCAGGCGAAAGAACCTACCTAATACATAAATATGCTTGTAAAATAATGTAGATCTGGAGTCAGTGAGAAATATCAAAATTGACGGCCAAAAATGGCCAGAATAGCCTTTAATATTGGGGAGACCTGGGACCCAGCATATTGCCATGGCAACATAATTGTTAATCGCATATTGCACAACTCACCTAGTAGAGTCATGATGCAGAGAATCAAACATTTCTGATCCAAACTGGGTGAGATATTTTTACTTATTTATTTGATTAAAATTTGGTCGAGTCTATGACGTCATCATTTAGCTAATTTGCATATTTTTAAAACTTGAATATCTCTGGAACGAAAACAGATATTTCACAAAAGTAGCGGCATTTTTCTTCCCATGCAGACTACTGTCTAATGCTTTAAAATGGCGTAGATAGGAGCAAGTATAACTCGCATATTGAATCCTCTACGCCTTATCAATTGCAAGTTTCAGTCCCATTCGAACATCCATATATTTCTCTTACAGTTGCTAAAGCTTATTCACAAATGCAGAAGAATCTAAACAATTCGAAAACCCAGCTTTTAATCAGAAAACCAATACAAGTAGAAACTCTAAAGCTTTATAAGATCTTAGAACTCTTAAAATCAAGGCTGGCTTTTTGCGATATTTAAAATTCAAAACAACATTAACTAACATTAACTAACTCCTTGACAGACGTTGGCCTTTGTTCCACTTCTGACGTCATCAGCTTTGACCAAAATAGGAATCCTTTTTGTCCCAGTTCTGCAGGAGGGAAAGAGCTTTCCAATGATACGCAGATGATATTGATTTGGTTAATGGCGCTTGAAATATACACGAAAACGCTTAGAAATTTCCGTCAAAAACTAGGAGGAAAATTTCCCTCCCTTACCCTAGGCTGCATGTTGTTAAGAACGTCCCGTCTCATTGATGCTATCTTGGCAATTCTTGAACCGAAAGCAAGCCCAGAGAAAGGCCAACAAATGCATTAAAAAGATACGAAAGAAGGAGAAAGAAATAAAAACCCTTCATTCATCCTACTAGTGAATGTTTTGTGATGTTTTGTAAATTTTTGGACGATTTTGAGTATGTTTGGAAGGAGGGAGTTTTTCTCAAAGGACGAGGAAAAATAGCTAAGAAATAGCTAAGATTTAATGTAGTTTAAAAATTAGAATTTGAAGTTTAAAATTAGAATATGTACATCCAAACAGTCCCCCTGCCAAGCTGGTTGCTTCTGGGTGGGGGTCAACTGTCTGTGGGTGTTTCAAAACTAATTTTCTTCCTTTTATACGATCTCTAAAACTCTCAAAATTTCATTGAAATTCAGGTAGAATCACCCCTTAAATACTAAGTAAGCGTTGAGGACATCAATAGAGATGAAAGAGATGATTTGGAAACTGATGTACACAAATGGTACCCGTAATTATGCTTCCTCTCGTCAATATTGAACTCAGATAACGACGTGACTGGTGTTTAACTGAGTTATTTTAGGTTTGAAATACTAAATTTTGCTCTGGGACAAATAGTTTGAGGTTGAGAAAGTACCGGTATTTTGCTGAAATCTGGCTGAAATCCATATACCGGAAAGTGTGAAGGGCCGTTTTCCGTCTCCTGTTATAAGAATAAAGAAAGATTTGTGGTATTTAGACGATTAATCACTTAAAATTCCTTTTTATCTCTTCCGGAAAACCCACCTTTTCCCTGAAACTCCAGGCTTTCCGTGTTGTCAATATGACTGTGCATGTCCGCTAACACGTTTGACCATAAATTTATAAATATACACGCGCCACATTTTGAACCACAAGACACACGATGACATGAACACAGAGCAATTTTGATGTCGACAAATCATCATGTCATCAGTGACAAGGACACAGCTTCTTGTTCGTATCAGTTTGCAGTTTCCTGTTATCAAAATGTCGTGCGAAACCGCAACAGAGATACAACATACAAACAACAACGACTTGAAAATGTTAAGAATGTCTGTGTTGACAGACTACGTTTAGACGAAGAGACATGGAAACTCGAAAATTAGAAGTTAATTACTTCTGTTGTCATTCACATGCAGGGAACATGATAAAAGTCGATAACTCTGTAAATAAACATGTTACTGAAGAACAGCACAAACTTTGGAATGCTTTTTATCAAGCCCTAAAACCAGCATTTCAAGTAAAATCAGTTTATGTGTTGGTTCTGTTATGAAATCGCAATCTTGGGTTTTCACGGAGATAAGATAACAGACATAACACCCGAATGAGGGACAGTTCCTATCTTACTCAACCCTTTGTCGCACTTGCCGAAACCAGCCAGCTGCATTTCATGGTTACTAAAAGGATTTCTGTTGTTAGAAAATTAGCAAAACCCTTCCTTATTCAGTCTCAAATGTTCATGTTCGTCCACGTTTTGATTTTACTTGATACGTGCAAAGCAATTTAGTAGTTTTGAAAAGATATTAGTGAAAATTCCCAAGACAGAAATTTAAAAAATCTAGTAGTGCCCCAGTCTGATGTCGTTTTTTAATTTTTTTATTTATAGATCATCAGCTAAAATCCATTCCAGTTATGAGGCAAACATGTCTGTGCAATTTTTTGCCGATCATTGTCCTGCAGAGCATTAGCCGAAAATATTTCTAAACAAAGACTGAGCAAATGGACAGTACGTCTACCGCCAACTGCTGTATTTGTCGAATAAATATCTCTCACTGAGTTAGTCACTGATATGCTTCACACTGTGAAAGCAGATGAAAGGAATGCATCGACGTCTTGGAACAAAAAGCTTTAGTTCGAAGCTGTGTTTCTTTTTCTGAAGACTTCTGCTATAAGTGTTTTGTAGTCAAGGCAATTTCGAAGTGTATAATGGTCATAAAGCGAAAATTTGAAGCCCCTAAAAGTCTCATTGCTCTTTAATTTGATTTGGTAACTAAAGCACATTTACCGGCCTATCGTGTACAGACCATATAAGTGTCACGAATAAATAATAATTATTTCTTCGAGCGATCTAAAGAAAATCAACATAACTGTACAACAGAAAGTAAACAGCCCACCTTGACTCCAGTTCCTCTGTCGCCTCATCTTCACAATACTGAATCAGCTGTTCCAGGCGATGGCTATTTATCTACTGATATGGAACATCGGACTGCAGCCATTCCTCTAGAATCTTCTACAGATTTGTATGCCACTGTGTGATATTACAAAACGCCGGAGATGTGTGAATAGTCTTGTCTTTCGATGTTGGATAACAAATGAAATTTGCCTGCGGCGGAAACAAAATACTGTATACAATCCCATTGGCTGCAAAAACACATGAGGCCGTATTAATGACTTGTCAGGTTATTATGACAGTGAACGAACCTTGAAACACTGTAACAGGAGATATGTAATAGACGACATGTGAATAAATTTCGGCAGTAAAAGCAAGAGAAGTTAAGGGTTTGTGTAGTTCGTTTAATTCATAAAGGAGTCCATCTTGGACGTCAGCCAGCAACGAAGTAAACTAACAAAATTGTAGCTCAGTATTCTGAATGCTCTCCGGCGACCATTTTTCATTTCTAAAAACAGAAGGAATTTAGTCGACAATTTATTAAAATTTTAGATGCACAACTTAATATTTTTCAAACGCCAGAATTTACCAACAGTACTGACAGGTTGGCGGCTGACCTAGGTTGACCCAGGGTTAAAATCTCAACTCGGTTCTTCATCTGGATAACACAAGGGAAATCATTATTGATTGATATTCCTCGGTATTTACCTGGATGTATTGTATAGTTTCGTACTGTGAACCAACTTCGTGTTAGCGTTTTGGCCTGGGTGACCTGCTTGCTTGCGGCTTGGCAGATATTATTTGTTTATTAATTGAGGGAAAACGTTTAGTCCTACACTGGTAATATCTTTTTCATAAAATCTGGAGCAAGTCACTGAAAAATCTATGACGATCATTTTTGGAAAAAAACGTCCGTTTACATGGCATTTAGTATATACTGAAACAGTGGATAGCGTTGTTGGCGCGCGCTGATTGGCTACTCCAGAATAGGATGTCCTATGCTATTCACCTCCAAGCAATTCGTGAGCCTCACGAGCTAGATTATCTCACTGTTTTTGTTTTTACTAAAACACCACCACTAGCCGACCTCCACTTTGGTGAATAGTTGTTATTTGTTAATTATTGACCAAGCCTATTCCAAACCCTGCACTGAATACGCTTGGTTATATAGGCCATTTCTGAGTTCTCTGTGTCAGTGTCAAAACTAGTCAATGAGGGTGGCAAAGGGTTTATGCGTGACGCGTGATGAGGGCTAAATCTAGTACGTGACGCGTGAAAGTAACTAAAAGAGAAACGTGATTCGTGAAAACATGAATGCATGTGACGCGTGATTTTTCTCCAGTGGTATGCGTGATTCGTGAATTATTTGATTTACGTCGTGAAAATTTCAAACTTTTAAAATTTTCCTGAGGTTTTCCATGATTTCGGTACCTTCTGGAAATAACTGATTCAAAACTACGAAAGCCGAGGAGGGACTTCCGACTTCCGAGTTCCGACTTCCGACTTCTGAGTTCCGACTTCTGAGTTCTGAGTTCCGACTTCTGAGTTCTTAGTTACGACTTCCGAGTTCCAACTTCTGACTTCCGAGTTCTGAGTTTGGAGTTCCGACTTCTGAGTTCTGAGTTCTGAGTTCTGACTTCCGACTTCGGACTTCCGACTTCAGAGTTTGGACCTCTGAGTTCCGAGTTCTGACTTCCGACTTCTTACTTCTGAGATCCAGAGTTCAAAGTAACCGAGCGGATCATCCTGTTATTCAACTTTCCCTTTGTATTCCAACTTTCTTCCGTCGAAAAAACAAAACCTTGGTGTGAACAGAGAGAACCTAATAAGCAGCTACTTCTTGCAAGAATTTACGAACGCTGAAATTGCTGGTTTTCTTGCCCTGCAACATGGAATTACAATTTCTCTGTGGACTGTGAAACGGATTCTTAAACGTTTGAGAATGAGGAGGGCAAAATGTAACAACGAATCGCCTCTTGAGCAGATAGTCTCTACTATTCTGGAGGAATTGGAAAATTCGTGTGGTTCCTTCATGGGTTATCGAAGACACTTAAAGCGGAAGTATAATTTGCAAGTGACAAAATATTTTTGTTTTCGCGTCCTGACGTTTCATTTTTACAGTAAGGTACATGTTTTATCAAAAATAAAAAACCTTTTGTATGGACGTTTTAATATCATATATGCTATGGCTAGTTTCAAAACACAATGATTTATCTCTTTATTAAGTGCTTCACACAGAAATAAGAAATTCAAAACGGAACGCCAGAGATCCAGTTATTGTGTTCCAATTTGCCATTATCTGCAAGGTAGGAAGCTCTCCAAAACACACCGAACATGACTTCTTCTCACCAGTCATGAAAACGCTCGGTAGTCTCTCTACAGATGAAAAACGGCAACTGTAATTGTCTTGCTAGTAATTATTTTACAACAAATGTCAAAACAAAGGTAATGCATGTTAGTTAGTAGTTGTTTTCCTTGCCATTTCGAATCATTATAATCATACTTCAGATCAGCGGCCATGTCGTTTACGTCACTCATTGCTTCGATCGAGTGTTGCTTGAACTCAACAGAAACAAAACGTGATGAATAACTGAACACTTTACAGGGACAGCGGAAGAACCAGAGAGATTACTCCCGCACTGTTTTAAAAAAATATATAACCCACCCCAGAACTGCAATCCATTTGGCCAGTTCATGGATTTACGGCTTTAGTCGAAACGGATTGTTTTATTTTGCGTTAAGTCGGAACTCAGAAGTCGGAACTCAGAAGTCGGAAGTCGGAAGTCGTGAAGTATGCTCTGCGCTTTGGTTCACAGAAGATCAAACTTTTATTGTGCGGTTCGGGCACTACGTGTAACGTTTTGACAATCTGCTATGACGCAATCAACATGTGCTCTGGTACAATCGCGGGACACTACAACTTAGCTTACATAGAGTATAAACTAAACACGTAGCCAATGAAATAATTAAACTGCTACGTCATCCCCCTTGTTGAGAACAAATCTAAACCATATTAAGAACAGTTTTTATGTCCTTTGTAAGTCACTTTCAATAATGTCACACATAAGGTGTCATTCATATCCGTATCTCACTGGTGCTTTGATAACACGCCTTGGTCGAGATGTTTTTATGCTGTCTGGTGGATTGTCAGTTTTCAGCTTCATGGGGGTCTCTGCCTTTGGCGGGCTAGCCGTATCCTTGGTGTTTGTCCTCTCAACTGGCACTGATACACTTTCTTCTCTTCCTTTGGAATCACCTTTCACAGTAGGTGTAGTGGCGGAACTACCGGGAATTGGCTTGATGTGGACTCGATCTCTGGAATATTGTGTTCCAGTTTTGTCGTCCTCCACGGTGTATGACCGTTGACCGTCCACGGTGACGACTGTCCCACTTGACCAACGGGCCTTCTTCTCCTAAGGTTTCTTCATGAACATGACTGTTTGATGTTGCTCCAGTCCTAGTGGTTCACCTCTGTTTTCACTTTCATTCGTTCTTTCAGCGTGCTTCACACTCCTATGGCCTGCATTGATGCTGTTCGTGCTGTCGAACAGGCTGAGAGGTATTGAGGGTAGGTCTGATTTGACCTTCCTGTGAAACATCAGCTCATAGGGTGAAGGAGTGTTGGCGTCTAGCGGTGTGTCACGGATGTTCACTAGTACGTCTTCCAGAGTTGTTTCTTCTTCTTTGGACTTCTCAAGTAACCTCTTGAGCCTCCCAATGGCGTTTTCACAGCGCCGGTTCTTCCACTGTGAGTGGGGGGTTCCTGGCTTCTGAATGATGTTGAATTTCAGGCAGAGTTCCTGGAAGTCGCTGGAAGTGTATTGTGAGCCTCGATCGCTCACTACCTCCATGGGGTAACCAAACTGGTTGCAGACACTTTGAAAATGTTGGAAAACTGTTGCTGCTTCTTGGTTTTTTATCTGCTGCACCCATGGGTATCCGGTGTGGTAGTCGGCAATGCAACTGTACCATCGACCAGCATGGTGGAAAATATCACAACCTAGTATCTACATGGCGTTGGTTGTGATCACAGGGATGATTGCTGGTTGTTTCTGTCTAGGTTGGTGCTCCAGACAGGATGATCTGTTCAGTCATGATCTGTTCAGTCATGCCGGGCCAGAACCATTTGTCTCTGGCTCTTTGGATTGATTTGTCTATTCTCTGATGGACTCGGTGCAACTTCTGGAGTAGACACTCTCTCATCTTCTGCGGCAGCACGATTCTCTGGCTCTTCACAATAATTCCATCAATTACTGCAATGTCATGTCTGTAATCCCAGTAAGCTACGGCCAACTCAGGCACCTGATTGCGGTGTTCTGGCCATCCTTGCTGGCATAGGCTCTCTAGCTCCTGGAAGACTGGGTCTTTCTTTTGAGCTGATCGGATCTTCTGGATGTCCGATTCATTCGCTACGGTGACCGCAAATATTCCAATCTGATTTGTCTCTGGGAATACTGGTCCTTGATTGGTGGCTGGTGGCGGCACACACCTTGAGAGGCAGTCAGATATGTGCATCTCGACACCCTTCTTGTATTCAATCGTTAAGTCGAAGCCTTGGCATCGCAGCAGGCATCGTTGCAGCCGGGTGGTTGCAGCTCTGATGTCTTTCTTGATGATCTGTTGGAGTGGACTGTGGTCATTGACTATCTTGAATCTTCGTCCATAAACGTACTGTCGGTAGTGATTAACTGCCCAGGCTACAGCAAGCATCTCGCGTTCCAGGTTACTGTATCTACTTTCGGCATCAATCAAGCTTCTTGATGAGAAATTGACTGGCTTGCCGTCCTGGAGTAGACATGCACCCAGCCCCTTTTGGCTGGCATCACACTCGATGACGATTTCTTTCTGTGGGACAAAGTACTGCAATGTCATGTTATCTTTGAGCTCGGCCTTCAGTGCTTCAAATATCTTGGTGTGTGTCTCTTCCCAGACGAATTCTGCATTCTTCTTTACCAGAGCCCGGAGGTCCTGTGTCTTGGCAGCCAGATTGGGTACAAACTTTCCCAGGTAGTTGAACATTCCTAGCAGTGACTGCAGCTCCTGCTTGTTCCTTGGAACTGCCAACTGCTTTATCCCTTGGATCTTCGTCGCGTCTGGTTTTAATCCCTCTTTCCTTAGGGTGTGGCCGAAGAAGTTTATCTGGTCCAAGAGGATCCTTGCTTTCTTCGGGTTGAGCCGGAAGCCTGATTCTCGGCATCGTTGGATAACTCTGTTTACTGCGACATCGTGTTCCTCTCTTGTCCCTGCAGCAACTAGAATATCATCTGCAATGCAGTAAACGTCGGGGATGTCGCCAAACGTTTCGTCGACGGCGCGTTGGAACACGTCTTGGCTACTCACAAGTCCAAATGGAAGCCTTTTGTACGCATATCGTCCAAATGGTGTGTTGAAGGTGAGTAGGTGTACGCTGTCTGGATGAACTTCAATGTTCCAATAGCCAGATGATTGGTCAAGGGTGGAGAAATACTTGCATCCATGCAACTTCTGTAGGACGTCTTCCATTGTTGGTGCAAAGTGATGTGGCCTCCTCACTGCTTGGTTGAGTTGCTTTGGGTTTAGGTGTGCACAGTACATTGCTTACCCACGGCAGACCTTCCAACTCTCACGGTTTGTGATGCCATCTCAAGGTCTTAGGCTTTGCCTCTAAATCTCACGGTGAACCAGAAAACCTTAAATAGCCAAAAAATTCCGTAAAGTATGAAGGAATATCGAAAAATCTGTGTTCATAACAGCTGAATTAATCAAACTTATTCATGAGACAAACCTGGGTACAATGTCAGCCTCATTTCAGTGAAAATTCGGCGCGCTCAAGTCTCTGGGAAAGCTTAACCTTCGAACACAAATTTCAAAATGGCTACTTGTTGTCCTAAACTCGAGAGTGAAACAGAATCACAAAATGACTCTGATACGTCTTCGGAACCTCAGCCATCAAATAATCTGTTTTTTATTATTATCTGACGCATATTTTAGAAATCTCCAGGTCTGAGGTCCCAATCTCGAGCTTTTTCTGAGCTTTTTTTTCAAAACCTCCAGATTTGCGTGTGATGGGGGTTGGAAGGTCTGCCACGGTGTTGCTTCTTGTTGCTTCTTGATGACATCAATTTCGACCATCCAGTCTAAGTTCTTTTTCAGAGGCTCCTGCATTGGTGGAGGTACACTGAATCTGGGACTGACCACTGGAGGGACTTTGTCATCTATCTCAATCTGGTATAGGTAGCCTTTTAGCTTTCCAATGCCTTCGAACACCTCATTGGCATCTTTGATGACTTGGGCTGTATTCTTGATTTCGAAGGGTTTCTTCACCTTGAGAGAGTACTTGGGTGTGTCTCCTGCACTTTCTTCTATTTCTTCCTCAGTACTATCTCTGACCTCACTCACATCATAAGGACAATGACAGTCTTTGCAATCCTTCTCCTCACACATAATCTTGATGACGTTCATCGCACGGGTGAATTTTAGTGAGAACAAGTTGCTGCCATAATCAGATACAAAGAATTCGACACGTCGGCCAACGACATCATTGTGTCGAACACAGTCAATACAGAATTTTCCGTGATTCTTGAAACGCTTTCCTCCATAGCCTGTGAGCTTAACATGACTGTTGTGCAGGATTCTATCTGCGTCATCGCCAAAGATTTCTCGGAATGTCATGTAATTCATCAAGTTCACCTGAGCTCCAGTGTCGACCTTGCCCTTGAGCTTCTTTGTACTCCCATTCGGCAATTCAAGTTTAACAGTGACATACAATACATCAGGTGATTGGTCTTCATCTAAATAGACTTTGGTGACATGCTTGGGCAGTTTCTTGGCGAAACTGGTAAACTTGGTTTCTTCAGCCTTTGCTTCCACAGAGTCAACTTGTACTGTGACCTCATCGGTGTCATACTCCGTAAAGTCTGCTTCGCTACTTTCTGAGTCTGCAGTTGCTTCGTGAAACTTCTTCTTGGGTCGTAATTTTGGTTGCTCTTTGCTAGGTTTCTTGCTGTGAGAACCAGCGTTCTTCTTGCTACGGCACTGCTCAGCGAAATGGCCTTTTCTATTGCATTTGCTGCATTCTACCCCATAGGCAGGGCATTGTTTGGGGCCATGTTTGCGTCCACATCTTGTGCAGTTGTACTGACTCTTGGTACGTCCATCACTGGAACCCTTGGGCTTTTTGCTGGAGGGCTTCTTCTCTTCTTTGAGCTCCTCTGCACTTTTAGTTTCTCCCGGATTGTGGTCCCTTTCCACTTCGCGAATGTGCGTCTGAGCTTGTTCCTCAGCTCTGGCAGTGTCGAGAACACGGTTCGCGTCTGCATCTTTGGGTAAAGCGTAGACTTTCTTTATGATTTTCGCGTTCGTCAAGCCATATTTGAGGGTTTCTGCTTCGAGGGCTTTTGCCATTTCGGGATCATACTCGCATTGGTGAAGTACATCACGTATCCGTCCATAGAAAACATCCACTGACTCTCCTTTCTCTTGTTTCATGAACTTCAGGGTCATTCTCGCAGCATTCCACGAGCCATGAAATCCTTCCTTCTTGGAACACAGATTGTCAAAGAAGGTCCAAAGGGGTTCAAGTTTTTCCTTGTCTCCTGGTGCAAATGGATGTTGCTTATGTTTAACGCATGCCTCTGGTCCCATCCACATTAGCACTTTGTTTACTTTCACACTGTCCTCGAGCCCTTCGTAGCAATCTAACACTTTTTTAGCCAAAGTCTTGAAGCACAAATATTCATGGTGTAGTTTTTTGGCATTGAAATCTAACCTTTTGGGCATTTCAACTCCATGAAGTCTTGCTCTAGCGGCTTGGTCGATGGCTGCTTGTCGTGCCCTCCTTTCCTCGTCTGTTTTGAGGCATAGTGACTTTTGAAGATTAGCTACAGCGATCGATCGAAGTCTCACTTGTTTTCGTGTACTTTACTAACAGAATTCTTCCTTATTCGTCCTCACTGGGCTGAATTTCCGTTTCGAAGAATCGTATTAGTAATCTTGACTCGCTGTTCTGTGCTGGGATGGCTTCGGTGAAGAGAATTCAGATTATGGCACTTTCCAAAATCCAAGATGGCGGCCAGTGTTGTTTACTGTTTCCCTTTGAATTTTCGTCCTGGAGTATCCTCGAAGGCTCCAAACTTCTTCTTCTTTCTTGATCCTCCTGTGAGTCACGTCGGGGTCACCATGAAGTATGCTCTGCGCTTTGGTTCACAGAAGATCAAACTTTTATTGTGCGGTTCGGGCACTACGTGTAACTTTTTGACAATCTGCTATGACGCAATCAACATCTGCTCTGGTGCAATCGCGGGACACTACAACTTACATAGAGTATAAACTAAACACGTAGCCAATGAAATAATTAAACTGCTACGTCAAGTGGGAAGTCGGAACTCAGAAGTCGGAACTCAGAAGTCGGAAGTCGGAAGTCGGAAGTCAGAAGTCGGAACTCAGAAGTCGGAACTCAGAAGTCGGAACTCAGAAGTCGGAAGTCGGAACTCAGAAGTCGGAACTCAGAAGTCGGAACTCGGAACTCGGAAGTCGGAAGTCGGAAGTCAGAAGTCGGAACTCAGAAGTCGGAACTCAGAAGTCGGAAGTCGGAACTCAGAAGTCGGAACTCAGAAGTCGGAAGTCGGAACTAAGAAGTCGGAACTCAGAAGTCGGAAGTCGGAAGTCAGAAGTCGGAACTCAGAAGTCGGAACTCAGAAGTCGGAAGTCGGAACTCAGAAGTCGGAACTCAGAAGTCGGAAGTCGGAACTCAGAAGTCGGAACTCAGAAGTCGGAAGTCAGAACTCAGAAGTCGGAACTCAGAAGTCGGAACTCAGAAGTCGGAAGTCGGAACTCAGAAGTCGGAACTCAGAACTCAGAAGTCGGAACTCACAAGTCGGAACTCAGAAGTCGGAAGTCGGAACTCAGAAGTCGGAACTCAGAAGTCGGAAGTCAGAACTTAGAAGTCAGAACTCAGAAGTAGGAGCTCAGAAGTAGGAACTCAGAAATCGGAAGTCCCTCCTCGGCTTTCGTACAAAACGGCTTGAAACATGTTCGTCCATGGCGCCATGGCATTTCCGTCACATTATGGTGTCTCAAAGGTCAATCATTCAAAACTTGAACAGTGACCTTTGAGACCTTTCAGACAGCCCCACCTCTTCGCTATTCCGGTCGCTTCACTCGCATATCTTTTCTTCGCGTTCCCCACTGTCTGAGAGCCTGGTACAGGCTACCAAAGGCCTCGGGCAAAAAGCCTAAAGGTCACATGGTAACGGGATGCTTAAAGGTAGGCGATTAAGATATCTTCAGTTAACAAGCTTTAGCAGGAACAACGGCATCTAATTTTTGTGTTGGTTTTCGCTTCAACTTTTACTGGAGGAGACAAAATTCACGCGTAATGTAAATTACTGAAATTAGATTTAGTTACGTTTCTATGATAATCTGAGGACCGCACACCTTTATCGTTTTCAAATATAAATGTATTGCAATTTGATAGGCCCGCAGCTGCTGTAGCAAAAGCTAATCTAGGAGGGCAGTACCTTTTAAATAGAAAAAAGAAAGAAAGAAAAAATATGCGAAGAAGGGCAAGAAGATCATGTCATCGATCATATTTGAGGTGCTGCACAGGAGGGTCTATTATAGGGGTTCGTACATCCCGCAAACCGTTGTATTTTGTTCTTCCTAGACCGGTATAGTAGACTTAGAATAACGTTTATCACCGCAACTGATCTTTTAAAAGCACTTAAGAGCTACTTCGCGTATTTTTGAACTAGGTTCGGAATTAGCGAAAAATAAAATTTCTTCAAACTCGGCCTGAATAAAGCCCCAGGGACCCAAGTATTAGTTTAAGAGCGATCGGGTGATTATTGTATTTTAATGATTCTTTTTTCTTCCCAAAGCCCAAATTTGGCTAAAATCAGACGAAAATGGGAGGCATATTCAGAGGCTCGTGCTTGCAGAAATAAAGTTTGACATGAAAAACCAATTGTACCTGGTCTTTGTTCTTTCTTTCCTGTATACTTGAACCCAATTCGATCGCGATTTTACCAAAAGACAAATATTTCACAAAATTTTGAAAATTAGTTGTTTGGACAGCTCAACGAGGGATCAGAATTTAGCATATTTTCAACTATTCAAAATGCGTTCTGGTACATGGATTTGCTCTAAATGGCTTATTTAGTCTGAAAGAGCATTCTTTCTTCTTCAAAAAAGTGAAATAAAATTTTTGGGTAAATAAAACTGTGAGCGCGGACGAAGCGAGGTAAATATAGCTGAAAGCGTGAAAATATGACCTTTGACCCTGTCGTAAGAAAGCCAATTGTTACATGAGACGGCACACTTTTCATTATTTTTCTAAGCCTTTTTGTGATATCGGTAAAAGTAATATGTTATCTGAAGTATGTAATCTTAGGGAGCCTACAAAGCGGTTTCAAGTCGCATTTTGATTAAATAATACAGTTTGTTTGCTGAGATTTGAACGTTAACGAATTCCAGTGATACTAGACGATACTCACCCGCAAATTTAAATTCATAGCAGATTCATCGCCTTGGAATAACATTGAGAGCGACTAAATTTATAACATTTTACAACATTTGCAAGTACGTCGGAATGTTTTTCACGTGCCCCACTGTTCATTACTCATTAGAGGAAAACAACTGCACACTCAGTTTCCATTGGCAACCCTGAAATAAACATTTTCACGAAATGCAAAATGAGATTTTTTTTTGGATTGTTGGGTACCTGTCGATTAATATTTTAAAACATAACAAATTATAAATTGTTACCTTAATTTATTACCTTTCTTAAGGCTTTTTTATCTTTTACCCTGAGTTTACATTGTTTTTTTCAGTGTTGAATAACTTTCCCACACATTAAAATAATTATTGACAGGTGCCATCGGTAAAATGTACGTTTCACTCTCGAAACAATTTGTGAGAAAGTGTTGATGTTTCTCTTTGTGTCCCGCTTGCCGTTTTAGACATCAGAGGAGCGACAGAAGAAGAAAAAATATTATGTCCAGTAAGAGAGATTTGCTTTATAGTGCTACAAATGACATCATGCGTTGCTCAAATTATGTTGGAATTGATTGTGGGCCAATTGCTGGCTTGCAAGTGACGTCATGGAGGCCATGTTGGTGGTCAAGAACAATAGCACTTCTCTCCCATGGGAACTAAATTCTATTTTTATGTAAATCCTTCGAAGAAAATGTCTATTGTTTGGACCCCCAACATGGCCGCCCTGTCACGTGGTTGAAACCCAAGAATTCCAGAATGCCCAGTTAACGATCAGTCTATACGAATTGCTGAATGCAGCAAGTATATCAAAGGCCATCTGAAAGGTCATCCAAAAGTATTTTGAATGAAGTATTTATGTGTCCCATGTTGGTTTATGCTGCTCATGATAGTTAAAAATGCAGTGGAACCCTTTTTTCTCAGTACCTATGCATTCATTTTTTTTATATATCACAAAGGGGCTATTTAAATTGCGAAAGGTACGTAGATTCATGTTCACATACTACTTAAACGGGTGCAAAATTATGTACCAAATCATCCATTTTGTTCATGAATAATTCACAGAGTGCTAAACCGTTTAGAACAGAGTCACTGAAGCATGAAAGGGCCAATATCTCACCCCCAATTTCAAATAACATGCTGAGTTTGGCAAGTAGGTATTCTTCATCATGTACTTTTTGAAGATCTTAATGAATCCCATAAATTCAAAAATTTAAATATTTGTGACGTCACACTTTACCACTCTATGACATTCATTCTGAAGAGATCAATGTAATAGATGAGTCTCGGACAGAGAACAGGCCCGTGCACGTGCAGGAAGCTGAAATAAGATGTCAATAAGTTTCCATGGTCGGCCATTTTGTTTTTGTTGTGCTTAGCAGCCACTCAAAAGATAGCCCATGCAGCCAACTCACTATCCCGGTTAGGTGAGTTGCATGTAAAGGCGAGCTATGTTTCAACCCTTCTAGCCGGGTAGCCCGGTTAGCCGGGGCACCCTTCCTCCATGTAAACAGGCCCTTAGAGGCCAGGGAAATTACCACTTGCAGTAATCCCCTAAATTGCGACGATGGAATACACTTGCGACACGAGTATTTGGCTCTAACCTTATTGAACCAGTCGCATGAACGATTTTTATTCACGAGTTACTGTGCATAAAAAATTAACGAGTGAGTTTTTTGATTCATAGCAACGAATGAATAAAAATCGTTCAAGCACTTTCCATGGAGTATAAATGTTTTTATTTCATATGAACTGAGAATTTTTCTTACTGAAAGCCGCGCGTTTGTTGCCTTCCACTGTGAAGTAGTATTGTTCCTGTCTCTGATTGGACGAACGATGTATTTTCACAGTCGTTGGATCAGAATGTATGAAATACTAGTAAATTCGCTTTATAATATTTTCTTGTCACTTCATTCCCCTGAAGAAGGCTATAGGTTTAGCCAAAATGTTAGGTTTAATTTTTAGACATTTTATTGCAAAAACTGTTTTAACCACTGTAATTTCTTTTATTTCGTATAATGCAACCTGGTTACAAGTCCATTTTAAAAAGGGGCAGGTGTTTTCCAGTGTCATAATGAAGGGTGTATCAAGGTTTTCCAAAGGTACCCAGCCCTTGAAAGGCACTGTCATATGAAAAGTGTGAGTTGGGTTTAGAGAGGCCAACACTTCTTGACCAAGTGAAACAAATGTACCACATTAAGCTGACAGAGGCAACAAGCGCAGGAGCAACAAGCCATGAGGATGTATAGGGGTATCACTCAAGAAATCACCACAAATACTAACCCACTTGTGGGTGGATGGGCATGGAAGCAAACAAAAAGCTGGGCACCTCAGTGAAAGTCAAAAGAAGTAACTTGATGAAACGTTTAATATTGGCCTGCAAATAGGTAACAATTTGGATCCATTGTATGTTAAGCTCGTGACATGCGCTACGCCAAACCCTCAAAGTGAAAACGGTCATTTGCCCGAAATGAATTCCTTACCGTGTAACAAGTACAGTCCTATTTTTCCCGGCAAGCTCCTAACCTCTGAAACCAACATACAGGAGATGACAGTAGTGATGTCGAACAATATTGGGAACTCGTTATCAAATGCTTCGGGAAGTTGAGCTCCAGCATCCTGTAATTTATGACAATTAATATTTTGACCTTGCTCCATGCACTGCGCTAACAAGTTAAATCAGCCGAGTGTTTCCATGTTACAGTATGTTTGCGAATACGTCGATGTCAACAAGGAACAGCTAACAATCCACGTGAAGGCCCAACACATTGCACTAACAGCAAAACTAGCACAGTCATGTTTCTACCACAAGCAGCAGTGACAGCAAGTAAGAGTCAAGGCGCACTGAGTCAAAAGTGTGGATGGGGGGTTAGGCTCCATCCTACGGTCCAAGCCCTTGCCCTTTTCTGTACCACATTTGACAGAATAGGTACCCTTTCATACACCTTCAGCGGAAAATGGTACCCTTTTGACATACCCCCACAAGGGCTATTAAACAGCTTTATACCTCTAGCCTGAAAATGGCTTTTTATTTTAGGCGGGGCCTCCATTACAGGGAGCACTTCTCTCGAGGCATTGACCTAATAGAAAGCTCCTGAGTGTTCCTCGCTACTTTATTTATTGCTTCCATCTATAAGTCTTCTGGTCTTCAGTACCGAACCTATTCCTTCTTATCAATTTTAATTTTCACCAGGTCGGAATAATTCAGCTTGTGGCTAGTTTCTTTTAGGATTCGTAGAAACGAACATGGAAAAAACGAAACAAAACAAACAAGAAAATTTTTAGTTTAAGATTATTTCCCCTCCCTACATTGTGACAAATGTTAAAATGAACTCAAAATTATGTTCTTCCAATGATATTGGTGTACACTTGGTTACCTTAGAAGAATTCTGAGACTTGGCAGTTGCAATTTAGTCTTGGTGAATAGTTCTTTCATTTAAGAACCATGTCTCCTATATAATTGTATGAAGCTGGATTAGAAGTTTGTGAAGGTATACAGTATTCAGGTTGTTAACATGTACATGTAAATAAACTAATATTTTTGTAACTTGAGTCCCTGGGGCTTTATTCAGGCCGAGTTTAAAGAAATTTCATTTTTCACTAATTCCGAACCTAGTTGAAAAATACGCGAAGCCGCTCTTAACACGTTCTGTTAGCGCAACAACCGTATTTCGCGTATTTACTATTATCTTCTTAAAAACCACATCAAGTTACCGAGAAAACCTTTTGAAATCCAAGTAGTATTGAGTAGTATTGCCGGGGTTTAATAAATAACACCTGCCGGCCATTTAGCAATTTCAAAACCTTGACCGGCTGCCGGCCATTTAGACACAGCGCACTAAATTCATGTTAGAAAGAACTACAACCACCCTACACTCCCCCACCAAACTTGTGTTTTACGCTTCGTGATCAGCACATTGCATTCTTTGTGTTCGTAAACAGCAAGTAGTATTGCCGGGGTTTAATGAATAACACCTGATCTTCAGACATTTATTTTCCCATTTTAAGCCTCCCAACGCCCAAAAAAGTATGATCTTCAGACATTTATTTTCCTATTTTTACCCTCCCAACGCACAAAAAAATACGAAGTGAGCGCAGCGTATTTTTTTTTGTGCGTTGGGAGGCTTATAGGAGTGTATTTTTTATTCGGCAACCAAATTTTCGGCAACCATTTTTTTTTGTTGCCCTTTATTCCACCAAAACATCTGTAGAAGCACTACAAATACACTTTGTTTTACAGCTCGTGTTTGGAAGGGGACTCTCTCTTCTTCGGCTGCCATTTCCCACCCAGAACGCGGTTGCCGAAGTACACCCAATAAGAAAAAGGTTGCCGACGATATACACAAAATCTCGTGGATTTCGGCAACGAAACAGTGGTTCTCCAATCTTCCAATATTGCACCTTTGTTTTTCTCCTGGGCCACAGCGCCAGCAGCAGAAGTTGCAGCAACGAACATCGACGACGCGGCAATGGAAGATTTCTTAGCAACTAACATCGACGACGGGGCAATGGTAGATTTTTCAGCAACGAACATCGACGACGCGGCAATAGAAGATTTTTCAGCAACGAACATCGACGACGCGACAATGGAAGATTTTTCAGCAACGAACATCGACGACGGGGCAGCGGAAGTGTTTGCAGCAACGAACATTCCGGGGCATTCCAACGGCCATCGTGCACAAGGTAGTATTCGGAAAAGCGGGAAGCAGCACAATCCGTGCAACCATCGCGAGTATCGAGGAAGACACCTTCTACAGGGCAAAAAGAAGCTGGCAAGCGATCCATCAAAGGAGGGAGATCACGGGGTACTTCGTGGCGAAATGCGACGTTTCCGAAGTCCCTCTGGAGGAGCTGCACGAGGCGCTGCCGGTTTTCTAAAGATGCTTGGTTGGGGGCAACGGGTACGGCGTCGAGTTCCGAAACTTTTTGTGTCTCCTTCTCCAGAGCGCCAAGGACTTTTGTGCGAATCTCCCGGCTTTTTGCTTCAATTTTTCTCTGGATCTCGGTGTACTTTCGCAGGGCCTCGATTTCCGCTTCTCGTGCCCTTCTCGCTTCCTCCTCTTTTTGGCGCCGCTTTTCTTCTCTTTGCCAGTGCGCTCGTCGCCATTCCTCGGCTGTGAGGGCGTAGCGAAGCTCCGCGAGAATGTTCTCACGGTTTCTTGTCGAAAGCGCGGATATTTGGCGCTACTGGGCGATTTCCGGTACTTCTTGTAGTTCATATATCGAAGAGTTGATGCCGATGGTTTGGCATTTTTTGGTCCCCCATTCCCACGCGATCTTGTCTGTTGGCAGCAGAAGCACCGAGAGGTCGCCCCCGTTCGGGTGGAGCTGCGTAGGCTTTTTGCTTGCGGCAAAGAAGGTGCCGGCGTTCGCGTCTTTCGTGTAGCAGCGGAGCGGCCCGAGCTCAACCCCTTCGTCGTCGGCGGCCAGGATGTCGACCTGGAAAATCGGGCAAGACCGGAAGCCGAAGTTCCCTGCTGCCCACAGTACCGCCTTTTCCCACTTGGCCGGATCTTCCACTTCCGCTGGGCTGGGGCGCACGTGGGCACCCGAGATCCGGCCCGTTTTTCTGTGGCCGCCCCACGCAACGAAGATGTGGCCTTGCAGTCTGTGTGCAAAGACGACGCACCGGTCCAGGTTGGCGGCGAGATTTTGCCATTGCTTGCTGGGCGGTTGCACCACGAAGAGGCCGCGCTCTTCTTCGTCTTCGTCGTCTTCTTCGGCGACGGAAGCCTGCTCCAAGGCTTTCTCGATGCAGGTGGTGGCCTTTTCGCTCGAAAGCTCGCCGAGCGGGAAGCCGTACAGAGAGACTTCGATTCGCGTGCATCCGCGCGCTTGCACGTCCGGGTGGATGCAGAGGCGCTGGTTGGGGCAGTCGTTGTATTCCGCCAGGTGGCCACCGATGGGTTCGCGGATCTCTCCTGCCTCGAAGTTCGACACGACTTTGTTGTATACCTTTGTGCGGGTTGTCCGCCCTTCTGGCGTGGTGGCGATCCAGGTGCAGACGTGCTCCCCGACGCTAACTGTGTTTTCCAGGATTCTCGGTGCGCCCCCGCCGATCGCTGCGCAGCTTTGCGGTCTAGAACTCTGGAGAAGTCTTGTGTGCAGTCGATGCTGTAGACGCCGTACCCGTTGCCCCCAACCAGGCATCTTTCGAAAACCGGCAGCTCGTCCAGAGGGACTTCGGAAACGTTGCATTTCGCCACGAAGTACCCCGCCATCTCTTTTCCTGGATGGATCGCTTGCCAGCTTCTTTTTGCCCTGCAGAAGGTGTCTTCCTCGATTCTCGTGATGGTTGCACGGATTGTGCTGCTCCCTGCTTTTCCGAATGCTACCGTGTGCACGATGGCCGTTGGAATGCCCCGTTTTCCCAGGGCTGTTTCCATGGCGATTGCAATTCTTGCCACGACAAGTTTGCCGACCCCTCTTTCCCGCTTGTGTACAACAGGCTTCCTTTCCGAAAAACACACTTCTCTCGACAGAGATAGCCAAACACGTAGATATCATCCACGAACGGGGGAAGGCCAGCCAAAGGGCGCAGATTCGTTCGACTGAGGTTCCCTGCCGATTCGACCTTGGCGATTTAGGACCCTAGGTTGCTTTCGTGCGCGTTTTCCAGAAGATGGTGGGCCGCAACAGGTTTTTTGCTCTGCAGGCCCATGCTTTCTGCTTTTGGCTCTGCCAATGCTGCCGCAAACTCTTCCTGTGCCGCGTCGTCGATGTTCGTTGCTGCAAACACTTCCATTGCCGTGTCGTCGATGTTCGTTGCTAAAAAATCTTCCATTGCCGCGTCGTCGATGTTCGTTGCTGAAAAATCTTTCATTGCCGCGTCGTCGATGTTCGTTGCTAAAAAATCTTTCATTGCCATGTCGTCGATGTTCGTTGCTAAAAAATCTTCCATTGCTGCGTCGTCGATGTTCCTTACTGCAACTTCTGCTGCTGGCGCTGTGGCCCCGGAGAAAAACATGGCTACAATATTGGAAGGTTGTAGAACCACTGTTTCGTTGCGAAAATCCACGAGATGTTGCGAAGACATTTATGTATACCTTCGGCAACCTTTTTCTAATTGGGTGTACTTATTGGCAGGCCCTTTGATTTGAGGCCTCCATTTGCTTAAAATTGAGTTTGAACAACCGACGATTATGAACGGCGCACACACTTGAAATGATATTTTTCCGAACACGCAGTCGTTTAGAGTCTGAAACGTGGAAACTTTAACCCAAAGGCTAGCTTTTCATTTGGCTGAACTTCAGTAATTCGTTGCTGGATTGTACGTCTTTTTGCGGAGCTGTGAGGAAAAATATGAAAACTGAAAATCAATGAGACTGTCGAACACACTGAAGGCAAAGCTTGATAACAAACGACTTACCGTAGCCAGTTGATAAATTAAGGAGTGTATCTCTCTTCCCTTCAGTAAATAAGTTTCCCTTCGCAAATTCAGAACTTGCTTTCATCTAAAATGAATTTACCAGAGAAATCTCTGACTTGGAGCAAAATCAATCGTCCTTGGCAGGTTTCATCTCATCGCGTGTCTCGCGGCGGGAGAGGTGTCGTGGGGATTTTAGTTGGTAAAATCTGATTGGCTAAGCGGCGGTCAAGGTGAAGGTCGGCTTTCCGGATTTTAGTAGGTAAAATCTGATTGGCGGCGTGGCGAAAAGGAATGTTGGCCTCGGTTAAGCAGACGTTAGTGGGAACAAGTGTAACGCAATCCCCTAATAACGGCTGCGTAGGAGACTAGGTGTACTTCGGCAACCGCGTGCTGGGTGGGAAATGGCAGCCGAAGAAGAGAGAGTCCCCTTCCAAAATCGGGCTGCAGAACAAAGTGTATTTGTAGTGCTTCTACACTCCTATAAGCTGCGCTCACTTCGTATTTTTTTGTGCGTTGGGAGGCTAAAAATAGGAAAATAAATGTCTGAACATCAGGTGTTATTCATTAAACCCCGGCAATACTACTTGCTGTTTACGAACACAAAGAATGCAATGTGCTGATCACGAAGCGTAAAACACAAGTTTGGTGGGGGAGTGTAGGGTGGTTGTAGTTCTTTCTAACATGAATTTAGTGCGCTGTGTCTAAATGGCCGGCAGCCGGTCAAGGTTTTGAAATTGCTAAATGGCTGGCAGGCCGATATTTTTGTCAAATTCTCGGAAACCGAAAGCTTTAAGCAATTTAAACTACTCTATCTCGATTTATAAGTACTTTATGCATCCAGAGAGCTATACGGGTCTTAAGTTGACCCTATCGTTTTTGCTGTGCTCAGAATAAAACGCAAGTAACACTTCTTCACTCTTCCCGCCGACTGCCGGTCAAATTACTAAATTACCGGCAGTCCCATATTTTTGTTGAATTCTAGGAAACCGAAAGCTTTAACCAATTTAAACTACTCTATCTCGATTTAGAAGTACTTAGTGCTTCCATAGAGCTCTACGGGTCTCAAGTAGACCCTTTCGTTTTTGCTGTGCTCAGAATAAAACGTGACACTTGAGCAGTGGTCATGTTAGCAATAAAATCAAATAATAAAACAGCAAATAGCTGATCCTTTTCTTAAAAACAGCATTTATATTTGTTAATACATTATTAAAGAAACCCCTCACTAGGTGTACTCGGACTCCCCTCGTGAATTGATTATAGCGGTGCATTTTAGCCTTCCATTTAATTTTCGCTTTAACGAGCGTATCTTAACCCATTGACTCCTGGAGATTTTTGAAAAAAACGCGTGTTTTAGACAGTTTGAACATTTTCTAGTCAGTTATAGTCTAAATGTGCTTCAAATTTCTCCAAAATGCATTTGCAGAATAAAGGCATGCCACTAGTATCGCATTTAACGATATTTTAGCTCGGGCATGCGCACAAATCAAAATTTGGAGATTTTGGACGAGAAAGTGACCCACGTCTTTAGGCTTTTCGATTTCTTTATTTTTATTTTTCGCTTTTCCTTTCTCCTTTCCTCGTATCTTTTTTATGCTTTTGTTGGCCTTTTACTGGGCTTGCTTTCTGTTCAAGAATTGCCACGAAAGCATCATTGAGACGGGAAATACTCAACATGTAGTAGCCAAGGGTAAGTGAGGGAAATTTTCCTCCTAGTTTTTGGCAGAAAATTCTAATCGTTTTCCTGCATATTTCAAGCTCCATTGGCCAAATCAATATCATCTGGGTATCATTGAAAAGCTCTTTTCCTTCTGTAGAACTGGGATAAATGGGATTCCTATTTTGGTCAAAGCTGATGACGTCAGAAGCGGAACAAAGGTCAAGGTCTGTCACGGCCTGTTAATGGCCGGTTTAGGAGTCAATGGGTTAAAGAGATTTGCCTCTCTTATATGCTATAATTGGGGGTTTTGTGGATAGATGCTTTTCAGCAATGGCTGGTTTTGTTTTACAACAGTTATTCATTAAAATTTTCTTTAGGCCACGTACTGCTGGGCGATATGCCGTGACAAATGGCAAAACTTTCGTTTGGGTCTTTTTTCTTTGTTGGAGAGGCAACTTTCTGTTCTCCAAGCGGACTCCTGTTAGGGACCTCTCAATGAAATTATTAGGATATCCACGCGCTTTGAGGCGCAGTTTGAAGTTTTCCTTTGAGATTAAATCAAGCATTTCCCTAATTAAGGTAGGCTCGATTTCCGCCGCTCTCTCGAGTCCGGTCTTCGTTCTTCACCAAGAAGAACGGCTGGACGCGTGAGCAGCCATCCATGTCTGTGACGTATTTGAAAAAATATAATTTATGCCCTCTCAGATGTCACCGGATGTGTAATATAGGACTCGGAAATCAAGCCTAAATGCACACAAGCACCCATTGCCATACCAGCAACTTGTTCTCGCTCTTATTTTGATGTTGCCATCTTAAAGTCGCGCGCTTTGAAAAGCTCCGAGAAGATACAAAAACTATTCATCGCTCATTGAAGGAAAAGTTTGAAGCTAATAATACAAAAGCGTGGCGTGCCTTCTCGCCCGGTGTTGTCGCGCCGGTCAACAAAATCTCTTCGCAACGCATCAGATCAAGGCCTTTTTTTTTCGGTTATCGATTCAAACAACGTGATAGCTAAATTGTTCTTTTAATATTTCAAGCAATTGTTACTAGTTACGAGTCGGGGAGGAAAATCGTGGAATTGCGAAAGGATCAGCATGGGCTACGGTCTAAAACCAACCACAAATACTAAAAGTATCAAACAGAAACCTCATCTTGTTATATTTTTAAACAGCTTGAAATGTTCCAACATACACGTAAGGTTCATGTCCAATTTTTTTTCACATCGACACAGACAGTACAAGATAGTGCTTACGTGCTGTATAAAAGGACTACAAATCCATCCATCGCTCGACAGCATCTTCCTCCATCGAACCGAGGACAAAGAGGACTCGGGTGATCCAAAAGCGATCTGGCAGTCACCCCTTTCTACAGCTTTTTCGGCTTCTTCGTTCTTCTGATCTTCGCCAATAAACTCAGCAGTTAGCCTGCGTGCAGCCGTCTCCTAGCCTAAAGCGGACAAGTGCTTTAGGAAATAGGAGACGGCTGCACGCAGGCAACTCAGCAGTAAGATTTATTGATATCAAACATCATCCGTACAGGCTTCGCTTAACAACTTCTCTAACACCTCGCTCCGTGAATCTTTCATTTTCTCGACTTTAAAGAGCTCCAAAATACGATCGCACGCCAAACCAAATCACTCCTTCGCATCCGTCATTCTGAAAATCTGCTTTGAAGAAATAATTGATGCGGCCTTCGCTGCCTGCTCGATTTGAGCAGGCGACCTTCTGATTGGCGGAAATCAACAATGGCTATCTCACGCGTCCAGCAGTGTGTTCGGGGAGGAGCGCGGGCTCCGATTCCCGAACAGCGGCTGGTAATCGAGCCAGAAATTGGCCGGAATTGGAGGGTTGGCATTGTGAAATATGTCGTATGCCCGGCATACTGTTCTTATTCCCTCCTCTTGTGGTATATCTGTATACAAGCTCTGACGTCCATAGACAACAGAATAGTGTCTTGGTGTATTTTAGCTTTTTCTACAAAGTTAATACAGTCTGTAGGATCCTTAATATAGATTTTTTTAGGATTTTTGTATGTGGCCCAAAGAACATTTTAATGAATACCTGGGTTGTAATACAAAACCAGCCATTGCTGAAAAGCATCTACACAAAACCCCCAATTATAGCATATAAGAGAGGCAAATCTCTTGAAGATACACTTGTTAAAGCAAAAATTTAATCGAAGGCTAAAATGCATCACTACAATAAGTTCATGAGGGAAGTTTGTGTAGACCTGTCATTGTAATTTGTTTTCCGCTTTGTAGATTTCTCTTTTTCCAAATCGTTGGTTAGAAAGTGCGGGCCTCGATGCACTTTAGCCATTGGCTCCCGTGCCACCCGAAACCGGCAGAGTGAACAATTGAATTGACTGTAAAAGCCGTCGGCTAAAATAGACCAATTCCGACATATTAATATTCTAACATGTCACCGAGGCTTGGGGGAATAAAACAAAAGATTTTGCATGGAGGCTCAGGGATAAATAAATAATTTCTTTTGTTTTATTCCCGTAAGCCTCGTCGCCATGTTAGAATTTTAATATATCGGAATTGGTCTATTAAAACTATCGCAGTTGCGTGGTCCGTGAATTCTTGCATGCAGATTGCACGACTCTAAAATTTTTGCTATTTTGATGCTTTTGAATACAATTTTTGGTTTCATCTTAAATGAACTTCAGCTCGAAACGAAGTTTCCCTAACGTTTGTTTGATTTTTAAATCTTTGTCTTGGAGGACAAAAAGAGGGTCCTGAAGGGGTAAAATGGGAACTGGGATTGGCCTGTTTTTGCACTGGGAAAATGGGACTTGGGTGACTGGGACTGGGATTTGGTCACTGGCAATGGGAAAAATGTCAAAAATGGGAATGGGAAAATATGTTTTAGCCATGACCAGGCGAGACATCACTTAATTCCTGCATTGAGAAACGTCGGGAAACTGTTCAAGCACCTTTAATAGAAATACTCCTAAAACAGTATACACTATACTAGGAGATGAATAAAATAAATAATTAAAAAAATAAATAAAAATTATTTACATTTCAAATTTTGGAACAGGTATCTACATTTAAAATTGCTTACTGCACAAGATTATCTACACAAAAATTAAATATTATAGCAGCCTAATCATGGAATTTACTACTTATTCGTGTCAATTTTTTGAATGCTTAGCCAGCGATTCTCGTCCCCAGAGGCCGCGATCCTTTTGGTCAGCACCAAGAATCGTGACCTCTGGGAAGGTCCAACACCGGAAGTCCGCAAATCACGGACTTCCCGTCACTCTGTGCATGCACAAAAGCCAAATCTGATTGGCTGAAAGCTACAAAACGAGTTCTCTATGCATGCTCACAATTTGGGTGCAGCTAGAGGTCTCGATTCCGTGGTGCTGTGGGGACGAGAATGAGCCAGCACGTTCTATTTTCCACGAATCAGCAGCCTCGACTTGTGTGATATTTGTTTACAGTGGTGTGTATCAAAATTGTGGGTAAAGCCAAAAATGGCGGAGGCATTATTCTGATGCCAGAATCCCACAACCTCTAGCGCGAGGTGACAGTGACTCTGAGGAAGAGGTAGAAAGCCCGCTTGAAACAACATTGAGTATGATCCATCCGACTAGGCTATGACGGAAAAAAAATTGACCAATTCGCTTGTTTATGTCTTAATTAACTCAAATTTTGCGGGTTTAAGCCATCAAAAGCGCATTCTTTGATGTTTTTTGGAACCTCAAAGTTTGGATTTCACAAGCTGAAATGGGTCCGTTTCGCTCTCGGCCAAACGCTCAGATTACACAGGAAGTACGCAGTTGGTGGTTCTGAATACGATAGCGCCATAGCGGATAAGAGAGCGAAGAAGGGAGGGATGAATTATTGTGCCGCTGGTGGCCCCAATACAGTCAACTGCGCCAATAGAACTGGCACAACAGAGATTTCGATGCATTACTCCCCAAAGGCAAAAAGTGTGGGGCAAAGTGTGGGGCAAAACTGGATTCGCGCGCATTCACCCACAAGATTTTGTGGCAAACAAGTCATGTTTGTCTTCGGCACATTTTGACAATATAATTTGGTTTTATCAACTGGGTTGATAATGTCAATTGGCCACCGTAAAGAGATTCAATTGCTGACGTTTCGAGCGTTAGCCCTTCGCATTTGCTCCGACGAAGGGCTAACGCTGGAAACGTCAGCAATTGAATCTCTTTACGGTGGCCAATTGACATTATCAACCCAGTTGATAAAACCAAATTATATTGTTATACTTCCCACCGACGCAGCACCACAGTTTCTTTAGAAAATTACCCCCTCTATACATTTTGACAAAAGCTGCTTAGAGCACAAGCCAGGTTTCCGATGTGATGGTTCTGAAGAAGCCGTGGAATTGGAAAACGTCTTATTAAGGGTTCAGTTCCATCCAAAAAATTCGGATGTACCGAAGACATCGCCTATAACTGAACAGTCTGAACGAAAGCGGCGAAGAGTAACTGAAGTTTATTAAATCCTGTGCTATGTGAATTATACGTGCCGGTGTGAAACACGCACACGCCTAATTGTTTAGTCGCAAAAGTTGATTTCTTTTCAGAAAACAATCTAGATTAATTTTGTCATCGAAAAAGATATGGCACGTGTTTCTTTCAAATGGAAACATATTCTGAAATAGTGGCATGCACAACACTCAACTTCAGTGTGAAAAAAAAAACGCCTCCAAATAATACAGTATATAGAGCCCTTTAGAAACTAATGTGAAAGAAAATAGGTCGGAAGACCGAATTAATAAACAGATCGACGGCAAATGAACAAATGTCACGACTGATCGGCTCGTCCGCATAACGCGCATAAGGCCGTTGGATATGTCCAACTATCTAAATTTCCTGCGAAAAATCGCTTTTTGAGGATTGTTCATCGCTCGAAATGGACGTCGAGGAAGGCATTTCATCCCTTCTTTCAGACATAGTTGAAATTTAGCCCATGAAAATACAAGCTATAGTCCTGGCTAGGAGAAGTTCACTCAACAACAGCAACAGGAAACTGTGTGTAAAGAACACGCTGGAACCACTAACTACGTCATCACCGCTTAATTTGTTCCCAGTCTCCGGAATCCCCTATTTACTATCCACTGAATTTCTTTTGTCATTTTGGAATAAGGGTACAATATAACACAAAAATGTGAAACAAAATTTTTACTTCATAGGCACTTTAAAAGAATAAGAACACTTACATGTCGGATCAAGAGAATACACTCTAGTTTGATATTCAGCAACTATCTGTCTTCTTATTCGCTTCAATAATGTCGTCAATGTCTTGAGACGAAGTTGCGAAGAAACTGTTTCATAAATACTTTGAGGGAGAAAACATTCAGGAACCAGAGGACAAAAACGAATTAGCATAAAGCGCGAAATCTCTTTATTTCTTGACAACAGTAATGTATGATAAAACAGTTATTAGATCATGTGTTGTGTGGCATCCAGAATAATCAAAATCTCGGTAAGCGTTATCATCCGAAGCTGGATATGACAAAAACTTCATCCAACATTATTTGTGACGTTTCAGTACATCTTCACAAAATCCACATGCGCCCCAGCGTAAGTTAGGGCCAATATTTTTTCAGGCTTTTCAGTTGGAAAATGGTGGTTTAAAATTAAATTTTATTTCTTCGTTACTTTTGTAAACAAAGAGAAATTTGCATTATGTGTACAATCGTTTATTCTCTTATTTGATAATTCGTTATCCCTGCATGAAAACATGCAGAATAATTCATTTGTATTGGCTCCCTTGCCAAATAAAAAGAAGTGTTTGCATTTCTCACCCTCTCGATCATTTTCTCGAATACACTAGTAGTGCAACCACAAATTATCAACCTATATTTTGCTTCATTTTTCTACGTTATCTTCTGTTTATTTGTTTCGTCCGTCCATGTAGAAAGCTTACGATTGCCTCAATGACGAGGGCTATAGTCACCTCATAGTTAACCACAGCCTAAACTTCGTAGACCCAGAAGTATGCCCCGTAGAGGAACATCCAAAGATCTCTTCGAAAGCTACCTAAAAGAGTGGTTGTGGCGTAAGCCCTATGGAGAGGATCCTTTTGGTAACATAATCAAGCATATCGCCGATCTTTATGAAGTCCGCAAGGACGCATAAGAGTTCAAAGTGCTACTGTATGCATCGTTCGTGATCTGCTGACTGACTGACTGACTGACTGATTGATTGATTGATGGTGGATGGATTCATTTCGCTGAGAGCTCCGACTATAAAGACGTACAGGAATTAGACCTGTCTTCTCTACTCACGTAATCAAAACAACGGAAAACAACGACAAAATACAACGAGAAAGGTAAGCAAAACATTTATTCTTTATTTTGTATCATTAAATAAAATACTTGATGACCCAAACAACATTTAAAAGCTAACCCCAAGACCTAAATCACTATTTTAAACGATTTCTACACGCGTATTTAATTTTAAAACATCGTGAAATCGCCCAAAAATTTAACATTTTCTTTTGATTTTCCGTATTTTAGACGCTAAATTTGAAAAATTTTCTAAGTCTAAATTTATTTAACCTATTTTTCACGCGATTCCAGACAAATTTCGTTAATTTTTTCTAAGTTTAAAAAGAGCGTCAAACAAGAGAGTCAAACAAGAGAGTCAAACAAGAGAGTCAAACAAGAGCGTAAGTCCCAAAGGGTCTCTATTGTTCTGGCTATTGTTTTCAATAAACAAAGAACTGCATGCATAATAAATGTATGGGGTTGTGCGGAAATTTTGCCTACAGGAAAAATTTGCATGTGTGACCCTTCTGGGCCACCGTACTAAGCATTATAGATCAATTTGCAAACTGGGCTCATTTCGTACAAGCCACGGACGAGTCAACAGCTCTGGACGGACTGTTTTTGTATGCAAAATTACGTAATCCGTAAGAAAGTATATTCCCCAATGGGTATAAACTGCTTATTACCGTTTGCCGGTGAAAAATCAGCTGAAAAGCCTGAACATCAAGGATTTTGAAGGCAAAATAATAGCCGTGGATGCATCATGTTGGCTTCACAAAAGCTTAAAGCGCAGTCTGTCTGTTGCACAGAACGGGAAGCTTTGCGAGGTGAGGAACGAATGTTTTAATATGAATTCAAGTCCTTCGTATTTTGCGCTTTCGGTCGTACGCTAGCATTATCCACGTAAGCTTCCAGTGACGCTAACACCGATGAATATTTCTCAGTTATTTAGAAATTTGCAGAGGATATGTTGAAGTCCTTCTTCGCAATGGAGTGGTTCCATTTCTCCCGGCATTTCTGGTGTTTGATGTGTTAACTTTGCCGGCTAAATTGCTTGAACGAGACGGAAGGCGAAGGTCAGTTTAAAGGGATTTATGCTATGGAGGTTTGCTTCTTTCATTGTAATTTCTGGTTTACAGTGCAGTGAAATGACACGACGAATGTGTAAAATTACCTGTAATGTGCTATGAAGAAAGAGACCCTTTGGGACTTACGCTCTTTGTTTGACTCAGTTCTTTGTTCGACTAACTTCTCATTTTTTTTCCAAAATAGTTTTAAACTTAGAAAAATTTAACGAAATTTGTCTGGAATCGAGTGAAAAATAGGTTAAATAAATTGACTTTTTTTAGCCTAAAATGGACTACCCCTAAAAACTCTTTAAAAATGTTTTTAAAGATGGACTACCCTATAAATATGGACTACCTTCAAAAACATTTTTAAAGGTAAGTTTTTAGAGGTAGTCCAGTTTAGGCTAGTCCATTTGGGTATTACATTAATTTGGGTAGTCCATCGGGGTAGTCCATGGACTGGGGGTCAGTATTTTTCCTTTTTTTTTGGAGGGGTCACTTGTTCATTCAAGTATAGTGTTTTGACTGGGAGTGGAAGGTGCCTCAAAAATCCTCATAAGTCAGATAGGGTCTTTCTGATAATCAAACAGTTTTTCATGTACCTGTTATAAACTTCAGAGAAGCAATAATGAAAATACAATAAACTGTATTCAAAAGATAGAGCCTCTTATGTTTACTCAACCATTGTAAACTTAAAGCGATTTTTCCAGTCTATAATTAAAGAGTTAAGCGCAGCGCGAGGAAAACAAAGCTGCAAATGCATTCTGATGGCTTTCCAAGCGAGATCTCTTTTAAATAGAAAAGAAAAATTACGGCGACGACAAGCTATCGTAAACAAGAACTTTATTTAAATAGCGGTATAAAGCACACTGTGTTCATACTTTTTAAAAGAAAAGCTTTTGCTATCGCATCGAGAAACGACGCCATAAGTGAATCAACTACTGCACGCAAATCAACTGGCGAATTTTTGAACAAAAGTTGTGATAACACAAGGAGTCGGTTTATTAAACAATAATTACGACGTAAATCCATATTCAAAAGTGAAATATTTACTTTACCCTGGTGTTCCCAAGAGTGCTTGAATTTTCTTAGAACGTCCACGGCTGCGTTGTATCAAAGCTACAATGAAAGTCTTTCATTTCTTGGCTCTCCCTTGTCGACATTTAGTTTGTCTTCGTTCCGCCTGGAGAATGATTTTAGCATTTCCATATCATAACTGTGTTCTCAAGGTTTTGCTTGGCGTGTTTCTGATGGCTTTCCTTTCCATGAAGTTCTCAAAAGTACAAAATTTGTAGCCAAAATGTAGGGGCACCCCACCCCACCCCAGTTGGTCGCAGTCACGTGACCAACAGACCACGAGGTGAAAAAGAAGAAGAAGAACCGAAATTTGTGTGTTGTGTGTTTCATGATCTTTTACTGTTTGATGTCGGGCTGACACTCCTAACATTTGGCGACCCCTGCCAGGACTGTCACTCGGGCAAAATTTGCCTGAATGTAGTGACGAAACGAAACTTCGGTGCTTTTGGGTCCGCTTTTCGCTTTTGCGAACCGAAGGACGCGTGAGCTTTGTTGATGGGCATGTGGACGACATTTATGACTTGCGTGTTATTCTGGCGACTGGAAAACTCAAGACAAGCTACATTTTGAATGAACATGCGTTCTGGTCCTGTGTAATTTCGTCGAAGAGTGTGGTACAAGTGTAAATGCTGTGGTAACGAGCAAGTTGATTCGTCTGTTTATCTTTGTTTATCTCTGGAAATCAATATGGCGACGGTAAGCGAAATTGAGGAGCTTCAACTTGAATTGGAAGCGAAAGTTTGTGGTCTTGATGTCGACGCACTGGGACAGCTAGCAGAACACCTAACGCTGGAAAAGGGAAAGCTAGGAAGGTTGCAGCTGTCGAAGCGAATCCGTGAGAAAATAGAGCTAGATGTGAGCGAAGCGGACGATAAGAAAATATTTCTGGTCGGCCTTCTTGCATTTGTGAAGGGGAAACCACCTCCGCTCGCAGATGACACAACAACAGGAACGAAAGTGAAAGTTGAACCACCTACCTCGACAGAAAAAGCAACTAAGAAAACACAAGGCGAAGAAACGAAGGTAAATGTTGATGTGAGTTAGGTACTTAGGCGGGAGTTCAAGATTCACGGTGTTGTGGCGGGTGATAATTTTAAGGACGGCCTGTCGTTTGTTAGTTTGGCGCGACAGATAGAATCCGGGACAAAAGCGGGCTATAAAGAGAGTGAAATTGTAGAAGCTGTTATTCGTGCAGTTAGTCCAAGCCTTCAACTGAGATCTTACCTAGAGATGATACAGGATCTATCGTTGTTTCGCTTAAAGCAGATTATGAAAGCTCATTTTAAGCAAAAATCAGCAACGGAACTGTACCAGGAACTGTCTGTCTTACGCCAGGAAGCAAATGAATCTCCCCAAGTGTTTCTTGTGAGGGCTTTGAACTTAAAACAGCAGATTATTTTTGTGTCAAATGCCACTGATGATTCCATCAAGTATGAGCCCTCTCTTGTCCAAGCATTGTTCCTTCATGTAGTAGAGACAGGGTTACAAGATGAATCAGTTAGAGCTAAACTGCGCCCTTTACTCGAAGTGGCTTCTGTAGCTGATGAACAGCTTATGGAAAGGGTCAATCGGATTATGTCGGCAGAGACAGAACACCAGAATAAGATGGGTGTAGCTGGTAGGAAAGGGGCAAGGGTTAATCTGGTTGAAACTGCCTCACCTTCAAGTAACCAAACCCAGCCAAGTTCAAGTCCATTGCCCCAGGCTGAGAGTAGCAAGTCCCAGAAAAAGGAGCCAAAACCCAATACTCTGGTGACAGCATTGGAAGCAGTTCAATCAAATCTTGCCTCCCTGAAAGAATCCTTTGACAGAGTCAGCGCCCCAGTAGATAGAAATCCTCCCCGATATTATGCAGCTGGTAACCGGTCACAGTTTCAGCGGCCTCAGTGTAGTTCATGTAGGACAGCGGGTGCAGACAACTGTGATCATTGCTTTAAATGTGGTTCAACAGATCATTTTGCTCGAGGATGTAGAAGGGTGTCGGGAAACGGGAGGAGGCTGCACCAGCGGGACAGGGTGTAGTCGGAGCGAACTCGTCCCACCATGTCTGCAAGTTCTGTGGAAGCAAAGAGGGTACCTCCCCTTTTAAACAGTGCAGTACTTGTAAAGCTGTCAGATATTGTTCAAGGAAATGCCAAGAGAAACACTGGAGACAGCACAAGACACTTTGCCAGGCCATATCCACTTTGGAAGAGCGAAAGTACAGAGAAGACAGAGAAAAGACAGGAGTCTTTGTGAGTCATTTGTCACCACAGGAGCATGCCCAGGTAGTTCGTCTTGTGGGGCGTAAGTGTACTGTCAAATGTTTGCTCAACGGTGTCGAGACTGATGCTCTCTGGGATACTGGAGCTCAGGTGTCAATTGTTTCGCGTAGTTGGCTTAAGCGGTGTCTTCCAGGTTGTGACATTCGAGACATGACAGAGTTGTTAGGCATGGATGGGCTTGATCTAAAGGCAGCAAATGGAACTGACCTACCCTATGAGGGGTGGGTGGAACTGACTTTTAATCTTTTTGAAGATAACTCTGACCACACTGTTAAAGTGCCGTTTTTGGTTGCCAAGGATTCCTTGGACATGCCTATTGTTGGATTTAATGTTATTGAAGAGTTTACTAAGTATTTTGAAGGAGATACTTTAGTTGGAGTTCATGGATCGTTGGTGGATGTGCTTACTTCAAGTCTAACTGGTACTGACCGAGTAAATGTAGAGGCCCTTGTTCAGCTCATCAAATCTGAGCCTGTGAAGGAATTAGCTACTGTAAAGTCAAGAAAGCAAGACACTGTGATTCCAAGGGGACAGTCAGTTGTTGTTTCATGTCGTGCTGCAGTGGGTCCAGTCAGTAAGATACCTGTATTATTTGAACTTGACCCTAACCAGTCTTGGCCTAGTGGTCTTGAAATACCTGGAACACAGGTCACTGTAGCCGGAGGCTCCACATGTCGGGTGAACATTCGAGTGGATAATCCAACAAAACATGACATTACTCTGAAAGGAAGGACAATTCTAGGACACCTCCAGCAAGTGAAGTCAGTCACCCCTCTTGAAGTGAAGTTAAAAGAAGAACTTTCAGCCAGTGTAAATGTAGTAGAATCTCAAACTGCTGATACACTTGAGCCACATGCTAACCAAGGTATTGACATGAATTGCGAAGAACAACCATGTAGTTACATTCCTGATGTTGACACTGAAGAGCTCACTGAGGAACAATGCCTGATTGTAAGAAAAATGCTGTTGGAAGAAGCAGAGTCATTCTCCAAAACTGATGATGATGTTGGAAGGGCAGAGGAGCTGCAAGTGAATATTAACCTTTCTGATTCAGTACCAGTTCAGCGGAAGTACACTTCTATTCCCCGGCCACTCTATGCAGAAGTAAAGCAGTATGTTGAGGATCTGTTGAATCGAGGGTGGATTCAAAAGTCAAGGTCAGCTTATTCATCCCCTGTTGTATGTGTTAGGAAGAAGGATGGAACATTAAGACTGTGCATAGACTATAGACAGTTGAACTCCAAAACAGTTCGTGACAGCCACCCTTTGCCCAGAATGCAGGATGCCTTGGAAAGCCTAGGCGGAAATCAATGGTTCTCCTTACTGGATCAGGGGAAAGCTTATCATCAAGGTTTTGTAAGTCCTGAAAGTAGACACAAAACAGCTTTTGCCACCCCCTGGGGATTGTATGAATGGGTTCGCCTACCAATGGGCTTGAAAAATGCACCAGGAGAATTTCAACGCTTTATGGAACACTGCCTTGATGGTTTGAGGGATGATATTTGTATACCTTACATTGATGACATCAGTGTCTTTAGCCAAACATTTGAGGAACATGTTGACCATATTCGGAAGGTGCTCCGACGGTTACGTGAACATGGGGTTAAGCTTAAACCCAAGAAGTGTAGACTCTTTAAGCGAGAGGTTAACTATCTTGGACAGATTGTGTCAGCAGAAGGCTACAGACTAGACCCTTCTAATGTGGAAGCAGTTAGGACTCTGAAGGACAGTAAGCCTAGCACAGTTGGTGAAGTTAGAAAATTACTGGGTCTTGTTGGGTACTACCGGAGGTACATCCAAAATTTTGCCAAAATTGCACATCCGCTATTTCAGTTATTGACCTCTGAAGATGTGACAAGAACACACAAGAACAAGCAATGTCATGGTTCAGTGCCATCGTCCCAACCGGTCATTTGGATGGAACAGCATCAAAAAGCAGTTGAAACCTTGTTAGACCACCTTGTAGCTCCTCCAATTCTTGGATATCCCGATTTTAGCAAGCCCTTTGTCCTGCATACTGATGCTTCGCAAGAGGGACTAGGAGCCGTGTTATATCAGAAACAGGATGCAAAGATGAGAGTAATTGGTTACGGCTCAAGGTCATTGACAAAGGCAGAGAAGAACTATTATCTCCATGCAGGGAAGCTCGAGTTTCTCGCTCTCAAGTGGGCTGTATGTGAACACTTTAGAGACTACCTCTACCATGCGCCTGACTTTACTGTGTATACGGACAATAACCCCCTGACCTATGTGCTGACCACTGCAAAGTTGAATGCTACTGGCCATCGTTGGGTGTCAGAGCTCGCAGACTTTTCATTTGCCATCAAGTACAGACCTGGACACGCCAACAAGGATGCTGATGCACTCTCAAGACTGCCAATGGATATTGATTCTTACATGAAACTGTGTACTGTGAATGTGTCCGAGGGTGATATCAAGGCTTGTTGTGCGGCAGTAAGAGCAAATGGACAAGGAGAGACATCCTGGGTGTCTGCAGTGAGCACTGATTCCAGCTTGTTGAACATGGAAGAAGTGTCCCTTGGTCCTAGTGTGCATACGATTAGCAAAAATTCTGTTCATCATGCCCAGAAACAAGACCAGTCGATAGGAAGAGTATTGAAATTTTTGAAAACAGGAAAATGGCCCAAATCATGGGAGCTTAGACGTGAACGACCAGCCACAAAGGTATTATTGAGACAGCGACGCAAACTCTATTGTGATAAAGATGGCCTGTTGTTTAGGAGAGGTGGACCCTACTCTCAGTTGGTGCTACCTAAAGCGTTTCACACTATTGTATTTAAAGAACTTCACCAGGAAATGGGACACTTAGGAGCCCCTCGTGTAATCCAGTTGGCGCGTGAACGTTTCTACTGGCCCAACATGGAAGATGACATCACTCACTTTGTGACCAAAGTTTGCCCATGTCTTAAACAGAAACAGCCAAACCTGTCTACAAGAGCTCCACTACACACTGTGACCACTTCTTATCCTTTTGAATTAGTGTCAATTGACTTTCTACATTTGGAGCCAAGTTCTGGTGGTTATGAGTATATCTTAGTCATTATTGACCATTTCACTCGTTTTGCACAAGCCTATGCAACAAAGAACAAGTCGGCCACAACTGCGGCTGATCGCCTCTTTAATGACTTTGTTCTACGGTTTGGTTTCCCAGCAAAGATCCTTCATGATCAAGGACGGGAGTTTGAAAACAAACTCTTTCACAGATTGGAAAAGCTCAGTGGTGTGACGCGTCTTCGAACAACACCGTATCACCCGCAAGGGAATGGAAAGGGAGAAAGATTTAACAGAACATTGTTGCATATGTTGAGAACTCTTCCAGAAAGCAAGAAACACAAGTGGAAGGACTCACTGAACAAAGTTGTCCATGCTTATAACTCCACTAGAAATGATGCCACTGGTTTTTCTCCTTTCTATTTATTGTTTGGACGCTCGCCACGCCTTCCAGTTGACCTAATGTTTGGACTTTCGCGTGAAGAAACTGGTATGAATCATTCAGAGTACACTAACAAATGGAAAGTTGCAATGAAAGAGGCTTGTGAATTGGCCAGGCGGGATATCTCCAAGTCTGCAGGTGAAGGAAAGAAGCAGTATGACCGAAAAGTACGATTCTCCAAGTTACAACCAGGAGACCGTGTGTTGGTACGTAACCTCTCAGAGCGTGGTGGTCCTGGGAAGCTAAGGTCTCATTGGGAGCAAGCAGTACATATTATAGTCGAGCAAAAGAGCGACTTACCTGTCTATGAAGTAACACCAGAAGGGCGGCAAGGCAAATCAAGAACTCTTCACAGAAACCTTCTGTTGCCTTGTGATTTCATACAAAGTGATTTGCCAGAACCTGTTGCTCAGCGTACCCAAGTAAGAAGGAGCTCAGTCCCTGTTAACCAGCAAGAGAGAGACGTGCACCGTGGTAGTGACAGTGGAGATGAGAGGGAGTTTCCTGGCCTCTCGCCCAACGAGTTGGAAATGTTGCAGTTCTTATCACCATTAGCGGAAACTGACATTCAGGAACAAGAGCCCATAGATGGTAGCCAAGAAGAATTGTTGCTTGACGACGCTGATGCCGATGCCGACGCTGATGTTGATGAGGACACACCAGTTCCAGAAGACTGTTCCCCTTCTCACTCTGAAACAGAAGATGAACAAGAGCAAGTGGGACCTCGGGGTCATCCTGTGCGGAACCGCCGTCCACCAAATATTCTTTGCTATGACCATCTTGGCAATCAAAGTTACCATCCAAACAGTACACTGAGTACTCCAGCAACAACCGCCAGTGTTTCTGCTTATTCCACGTGGATGTCTACTGTACCTTCTGGAACATTAGCTTTGTCTAATTATTGGGTGACACCTTATTCTGTGCCAGTGTATCTAGCTTCTGTACCATTTGTGCCACCAAACATTTTCCAGTATGTGTCACCAATGGCTGTTTAAGACTGAACACCAGAAACAACATCCTTGAAGACTTGAACATTATTGAACTTTATTAGACTGTTGTTTAAGTAACATATTAGTATCATGTTTTGTTTCTTGCAAGAAAACCAAAGGGACTTCTTCGGAATAAATTGTTAGGCAGTTTCAAGACAGTGCTTATGAACACTGTAGTTGGTCTTTAGTCATGAAAGGTTTTCGAATTAGTAAGTAGGATGCAACTGTGAAGGCCTGATCACCCTTCAAAGTTTTTGTTACTCGGATGTTGTAAACTGTTACAATGTAAACTAGACTAAGCCACTTTTTCGATGTCCAGGAGGACATCTTGTTTTAGAGGGGGAGTATGTAGGGGCACCCCACCCCACCCCAGTTGGTCGCAGTCACGTGACCAACAGACCACGAGGTGAAAAAGAAGAAGAAGAACCGAAATTTGTGTGTTGTGTGTTTCATGATCTTTTACTGTTTGATGTCGGGCTGACACTCCTAACAAAAACATAAACTGTCTTCGAGAGCTTGCAAACTTGCAGCGCGTTGTTTTCACAACCTCGTTGGAAACCATTTGAATTCCCGCGCTCTGATTGGTTAGGTCGTTCTACCCTTGATGCTGATTGGTTATATTTTTCACATGTGAAGAAAGCTATACGCGAAGCTGATTGGACGTATCGCTTTTCTCACATGTGAAAATATAGCAGATATAGAATTCTATCTGCAAGGTTTATTACCTAAAATTGTTGTTATATATAGAATATGCAACTCTTTATTTAGCAACAAAGAATGTGGGCAGAGGAATATAGCATTTATTGTCCGCCAAAAACGCTCAAAGTGGTTCTAGATTATATCCTAGAGTGAACCAAACATAGTGTTTGATATGAAACGGATAGTAATTGTAACAACGGTAATCTTGGATCTCACTTCACACTTGGCTTCGAGCTGCTTCAAGTAATATGACATGAGCTGAGGTGAAGAGTCTTCAAGATTGGCAAACTTCAATGTCAAAATTCAGGCAAAAAGCGAGGGGCGCCCAGGGGCGCCCTCAAAGTTTTACATTCCTATACCTTTCTTTCATATTTTGTCAATTTTTTAAGAACTTTCGACGGGTGAATTATGACAAACGGCTCCCTTTTGGTGGAGGGTTTGGACAATTGGAATCGGTAGCCATATAGCGATGATTTTCTTCGTCTAATTCTGTCATGAATATTGGCCGTTTGATAACAGAGTTCACAGAAACTGCGAGAAAAAGACTTTAAATTTTTATAAAAATAACGACACATTTGAAACTACGTTTGCAAGACATGTTTCGGTCGTTCAACGACCATCTTCAGTTGAAAGTAGAATTAATTTGAAGTTACATTTGCATTCATAATATAATGCTAAACAAAGATAACAAACAAGTGTGAAATAAATTGGGAACCTAACAAAATAGCCAAAAATAACAAAAGAAAGTACAATAGTAACATGCTGATTAGAACGAGAGAGTTAAATTAACATGGTATAATTGCTTGTTTAAAGAAGGTTGCTCCCAGGAGATATGTAGCGCTTCTTTTATCTTGACCTGGAATTTTGTGGTCGCATGGTCTATAACTTTAAAACATTCAGTAGAGCAGGATTTGTGGCATGCCTCAGATTGTTGAAGGTGTTGAAAGATATGTGAGGTCCTGTCCCTGTTTAGGTGTTCGCGAATGCGTGTCGAGAGGTGTCGGCTAGTTTCGCCGACATAGCAAGAATTACAGCTTGCACAGGTAAACTTGTAGACCACATTCGAACGAAGGTCAACAGGCACAGGGTCCTTTTAAAAAAACCAAGCATTTAGCAGAGAAAGCTGCTCGACCAGTTAAGAAAAATTGTTTTGTTTACCTCCAAAAATCGCGACTTTGCAGGCTATTTCGTCCCCATCTTGAATACGTCACAAAATAATGCTTTGCGATCGTAGCGTCCACACCACCTGGGGCGGAAATTTTTCCCGGGAGCTTCAAAGAACAGTTCCTCGCATTTTAAGAGATCTCGATGCCAACATTTCCTCCGCGACCGAGTATTCTTCAGATTTAAATCCTTCAATGATTTTCATAAAGGTGTCTTTTGATCGTGGGTCTACCGCGAACGCTGTGTGCATATTTTGTATGTGTTTTGAGCGTACTATACTCAGTATATGCGCTGATTTTCCACCGCAAAAACTTCTCTTCTTCCGTCATTACACTATGCCATGTGCTCATCAGAGTCAAAACGTGGCGCATGCGTGTTAAGGACTTGACTGCGATTTGCCACTGAACGAGATAAAAACGAAGCCGGAATTTCAACTCGGGCGTTTCCTTTGGAAAGCACGAGTAATTGGGCGCGTGATTTTCAGGCGGCAAACAAGCCTAAATCGACAAATTTCAGCTGGTTTCTTATGATGTCTGATAATTCTAACAGTTTACTGACTAAATGGCTTATTTTTAGCTGTTTACCGACTAGAGTTATACCCCACTGACACCCTCTTGTAAAAAAGAATCAGTGAGTGATATTACGATTGGTGAGTTCTGAATGGTAATGGTATTTAAAGGCTCCGTCGGCGTCATGCTTAACGGCCCACACCGCTGGAGCGTATCCCGGTTTCTATAGTGAATTATATATATATATATTTCTCCCTGGATGGGATGCTTATCTAGTGATCAAGTTTGCGATCACAAACGGGGCCAACATTTCTTTCATTTCATTTCAGGGTCCAAAAAGGAATTAGCATAAGTGATAAAATATTTTATGACAACAATTACTCGAGTGAATTAAGGAACGAGTCTCGCTTAATTTTGGAGGGGGCAGGGACGGCGGAGCGTATTTGAGAGTGGGGGGGCTTGAAAATGAGCGCCGGTGGTGCAACTTTCTAGGGGGGGGGAGGGTCTGGGGAAATCTAGAGGCTCGGAAATGGTATTTTGAACCTTCTCCATGATATATTTCTTAAAAAAAGACAACCTGGATAAGTGTAAAATGACAGGTACTTTTTGTGCTACAGCAATATTTTGGAAGTTTTGTAAATACGAACCTTGTACTAAAACAAAAAATTGTCATTGTCGT
>OX393562.1:7019592-7044592 GCA_947652115.1 Blastomussa wellsi
TCAAAAAATTTAATTAAAAGTGCTGCTATGATGAAATTTGCATGTCTCCAAACTAAGCCATTTTAAAGCATTAAACAGTAGTCTGCATGAGAAGAAAATTGCCGCTTACTGTTTTGAAATATCTTGTTTCATTACAGAGATATTCAAGTTTTGCAAATTAGCTAAGTGATGACGTCATAGACTCAACCAAATTTTAATCAAATAAATGAAGTATAAATATATCACCCAGTTTGTATCGGAATCAAATATTTGATTCTTTGCATTATGACTCTACTAGGTGAGTTGTGCAATATGCGATTAACAATTATGTTACCATCGCAACATGCTGGGCCCCAGACCTCCTGGCTATTCTGGCCATTTTTGGCCGTCAATTTTGATATTTCTCAATGACTCCGGATCTACATGATTGTTAAAACATATTTATGTGCTAGGTAGGTTCTTTGGCCTGGTTTAATTTTTCTGAGCAAAAAGCACTCAAATACTGAAAACAGATTCGAGCGGACTGGAAAAGAGTGTGTTGCCACGGAAAGAAGATTAAGTTACCACTATAAGTGTGTCGACTGAAGTACTGTGCCAAGTTTTAACTGTCTCTGTAGAAACCTGACCGAGATAGCCCTATATTTTTACTTGATATAAAATTGGGTTGAGTAGATGACGTCATCAGTCTCCTAAATTGCATATTTTACCATTTTTTTAAACCTGAATATCTCTGCAACTACTACAGATGTTTGAAAACGGAAAAAGGCATTTTTAGTCTAACGTGCAGCACTGCACTCCTTTTTTCTCTTCAAAAAGCAAGGTGTCAAAATTTGATCACAGTAGCACTTTAATTTTAGTTTTTTCTGACGTGAAGTGAAAACCAAGAATAATACTGGGATTTGTTTTAATACTGCTAGTGGGAATGGGATTTGAACACTGGGATGTGGGATTTGGAAAAAATTGGGCTGGGGAATTAAATGGGATTGGTACCCCCACCTCCCTCCCCCACCCCCCTTCAGGACCCTCTTTCAGAGATGGGCGAACAAGCAGTGCAGGGACTGAGCCAGGCTCCTAATTTGAAAAGACCTTTGAATGCAGGGAACCACATAACGCAAAGTAGTAGTTAGAAGTTCTTGTTGCCGGATCTCTTTGTACAGATGCTCGTACCAGAAGTCACTGTAATATGGCACGTTTTTAGTGTCAAAATCCAAAAGCTCATTTCAAACATGCTATTTTTCTATTCAAATATTCAATCCTGTGTTTAAAACCAACAGCACTTTAATTCAAATATGATATCCTTCTATTCTGATGTCCAATTCTTCAATTAAACTTCTTGTTTAACAATTCAGATACGCTATTTGGTACTACTGTTGGTTTTAAACACAAGATTGAATATTTGAATAGAAAAATAGCATGTTTGAAATGAGCTTTTGGATTTTGACACCAAAAACGCGCCATTCTGTAACATGTATAAAAAACAATGGAGCTGCAAGGCGGGTACTACGATAACAAAAAAACTCTAATTTGAAGTTGACGAAATTAAGGTTTTGTATGTGTAATAGTAGGTCACGTGACAGTTTTTGGCGCGAAAACACTCGACTGTATTTTGAGTTCAGTATTAAAAGCAAGTGTGACGGTTGCTCAGTTTGCCCGTTATTTCTGCTATCCGTTCGTTCTGTTTGTCGACTATTTGCCGTTTATTACATTGGTGGCAGCGGTGGGATCACTATGAGTGCAAAGGATGAAGCGACTGATGATTACGGTGGAGCAAAACCGAAAATACCTTCCCACGCGCCCGACGAGAAGGGAGCCATTGGTGGCCACGAGGTGAAAACCGAAACGACTTCAACTCCGCCGCAAGAAGGAACTGGTGCTATGATAAACGAACTGATAAGTGCAATGACCCAGGCTTTCAAGCAATCTTCGGATAAACCAAGTTCTGGCGATTCAATCAGCAGAAATGTTGCTCTAAAGCAGCCAAAACCGTATTCGCTCGGTCAGAATTTCAAGGTATGGCTGTCGCAATTTGATGAATTTTCCAAGTTGGCTAGCATCCCTGAATCGAAGAAGAAAGCATTTCTGGTCACTTTGCTGGACCAAACAGCGTACAGAGCCGTCCAACTTCTCAGAATTCCCGAGAGTGCTTCGTATCAAGTTTTTTTGCAGCGTGTTGTGACTCGGTTTGACTCAGGAAAATCCCCGCGCCACTACGTTATGTTTATTGTAGCCAGCGGTTGTTTACGCTGCGCACGCGCGTTGGCATCTTGTCTGTTCCATGTGCTCGCCAAGCGAACGTGTTGTCGTTTATTAAACCTTCGAGTAAACACAGTGTTTCCTCTTTATTGGCGCCGGGGGATTACAAACTGCTTCTTCGAGCTCGGCAACAAGACAGCAACGAGGACTTTGAAATGTACGCTGATAATCTTCTGGAACTAGCTGAGAACGCCTACCCTGATGCTGACTACCGCTTCAAAGAGGAAATAGCGAAAGATCGGTTTTTGGAAGGTGTTCGCTGTAGTGATGGATGTCGTGAACAGTTGTTTATTAAACAACCGAAAGCCTTTCAGCCGCCGTTCGGCTGGTGCGACAACTCGAGAGTGCCCGCGTAGCTTCGCGTAATTCAGCTGAAAATAAACCACCTCGACCGCAGCTAAATGTCATGGAGGAAAATAACACCCTCGAAGTTTCAGAGCTCAAGGGCTTAATGGCATCCATCAATTCGCGGCTCGAGAGGTTGGAAAAACAACAGCAAGAACCACGCAGACGCCCAGTTGCGGGATCTTCAAGAGTCAGATGTTATCGTTGTCAGAATTACGGCCATTATGCTCGCGATTGTCTCAGTTCATCGGGAAACGGACAGAGGGGCCTGCCGAGGGTCAACCAGTCCCCTTGAACGACTCAAAGACCCGAAGTTCGAGCGACGACAAGGCGTGTAGAGAGGAAAATTTGTTTGTTTTGAGCGGCCGCGGTGTTTATGTTTCTGGTCTGATTAATCACACTCGTGTGTCGCTCCTTTTGGATACCGGCGCGACGTCGAGCATTCTAAACGAAGAAACATGGAAGAAGAGTGGTCAATACCGCCCGGAAAAGCTTCAAAAGTTCAATGCGTCGCTGACGGTTGCAAATGGAGAAAAGTTAGCTGTACAGGGCAGAACAGTAATAAACGTGCGCTTCGGAAATTCATTATTCCGAGTACCTATGTTGGTTGTTCGTGACATCCCTCACGCATGTATTCTGGGATCGGATTTCTTTGAACGGGAATCTTGCCAAATCTTGTACGATGTTGGAACGCTCGTGGTTCAGGGTGAAGAAATTCCAATCTTTTATGAGCGAAAGGCCCCAAGCGTATGCCGTGTTGTAGTTGAAGAGGAAGTTGAGTTGAAAGCGGGCACCGAAGTTGTTTTGTGTGGAAAATTGGAACCTGGATTCGAGCGGAACAATGGGACTCCAGGGATCCTGGAAGGACACCGGAAAAACACAGCCGAAAAGCTTACAAGTAGATTCTGCATAGCACGCTCCCTGATCGTTCCGAAGGAAGGAAAAACTCCCATTCGTATGGCAAACTTCTCAGACCAAACCATGTTGTTAAGGCCAGGTCAAACTGTGGCTCAGTTTTATCCTCTTGATCGTGTCGATGCTTCAGTAAATTTGTTTGATTTGGAAGAAAAACCTTCAGAAAGGGAGACAAAACAGGATCCTAGAGTAGAAATGCCCCCCTCCGACCCCCCTGTCGTGAAACAAGAGATCCGTGCTGACTTTTCTGGACTTTCAGAGGGGGAGAAGCAATCGTTTAATGGCCTGCTAGAAGAATATAGAGATTTGTTCGCCACGGGGAATGGCAATTTAGGTCGCACTGATTTGTTAGAACACACCATTGACACCGGTTCAGCCACTCCAGTCAAGCAAGCACCTCGTCGACTCCCTCCATTCAAACGAGATGAGGTCGACAGACAGCTCTCAGACCTCTTAGCACAGGGGAGAATTGAACCATCCAACAGCCCCTGGAGTAGCCCCATTGTGTTGGCCAAAAAGCACGATGGAGGCTATCGCCTGTGCATAGACTACAGGAAGCTTAACTCCGTAACTGTTAAAGATGCTCAACCCCTTCCGAGGTCAGATGACATCTTGGAATCCTTGGGTGGTGCAAAGTGGTTTAGCTGCCTTGACCTTGCCTCAGGGTACTGGCAAGTTCCTGTCGCAAAAAGAGACCGCCCAAAAACTGCGTTTGTCACACATCGGGGTCAGTTTCAGTGGACCTGTTTGCCCTTTGGGGTAACCAATGGACCTGGAACATTTACCCGGCTGATGAATCTTGCATTACAAGGTCTGACCTGGAAAGAGTGTTTGGTCTACCTAGATGACATCATCATCATGTCGGGCACCTTTGAGGAACACTTGCCTCGCCTTCGCTCTGTCTTTGAAAGGCTGCGAGAGGCCGGGCTGAAATTAAAATCATCAAAGTGCATCTTTCTTCAACGTCAAGTTTCTTTCTTGGGGCACGTTGTTTCGTCTGAGGGGATACAAACCGATCCCGATAAAGTAGCTGCTGTCCGTGACTGGTCTACTCCAACAAGTATTTCCGAGCTGAAAGGGTTCTTGGGCCTTGTAACATACTACAGACGATTCATCCCCAGTTTTTCTGCAAAAGCAGAACCACTAAACTATTTGACAAGGAAAGGAGTAGAGTTCAAGTGGGGACCCCAACAAGAGAAAGCCTTCTGCGAACTGAAACATCACCTCATGAACCCACCAGTATTAGCCTATCCAGATTTCAGTGAAACCAGTGGCCAATTCATCCTTGATACTGATGCAAGTAGTGGTCATGGTATTGGTGCCGTGCTCTCGCAAATGCAATCTGATGGCACAGAGCGTGTTCTTGCTTACGGAAGTCGTGCATTACACTGCCATGAGAGAAATTATTGTGCAACCCGTCTTGAGATGCTTGCCCTGGTTGACTTCATTGATCACGTCCGTTATTACCTTCTTGGGCGAAAGTTTCTCGTGCGAACAGACCATCATGCCTTAAAGTGGCTGATGTCGTTTAAACAACCAGAGGGACAGGTAGCACGGTGGCTGGAAAGGCTCCAAGAATATGACTTCACTGTTGAGCACCGTCCTGGGATCAGTCATGCTAACGCCGATGCACTGTCCCGGAGGCCTAGACGAAAACATGGAAGTTGTCCATCATGTGGTGATACTGAATATGTTTCAGCAGCATTCCTGCGACAGAGCAAGGAGAAAGAGGGGACGTCCGAGACCCCGGACAGAACATTTTCATGGGCAACGGCCGAAATTGCTCAGGCTCAACGCAGTGACCCGGATATTAGCCCAGTGATTGCAAGGATGGAAGAAGGCCAACCCAAACCATCGCCTGGCGAACTTCTCCGTTTCAGCCCCATCTCTAGGGCAATATGGGCACAACACGAACTACTCGAGTTAAAGGACAATGTACTGCGAATTCGCCCAAAGGAGGAGTCAACGAACCTGAAACCCAGAATCGTCCTCCCGGAACCTCTGGTAAAACCAGCACTGCAACGGCTACATGATGGGGTGGAGGGGAGCCACCTTGGCCAGCTCAAAACGCTACGGAAACTCCAAGCCAGATTCTGGAGACCCGGTCTTGCAAAGACTGTGAAAGATTACTGTACCGCTTGTTTAACCCGTGCTGCGTGCAAGCCCCCCGAGGAAAACGCCTAAGGCACCGCTCCGCCCCATCCCTTCATCTTACCCTTTCCAGCGACTTCACATTGATATCATTGGTCCACTTCCCAGAACCAAACGTGGAAACCGTTACATTCTGACTGTCCAGTGTTAGTAGTATAGAGAATGGGGGAGTAAGAACATTTTAACCATCAGCTGATTTTGTGCTCATTTTTTCAGCTGATTTTGTGCTCATTTTAACCATCAGCTGATTTTGTGCTCATTTTTTCAGCTGATTTTGTCCTCATTTTAACCATCAGCTGATTTTGTGCTCATTTTAACCATCAGCTGATTTTGTGCTCATTTTTTCAGCTGATTTTGTCCTCATTTTAACCATCAGCTGATTTTGTGCTCATTTTTTCAGCTGATTTTGTCCTCATTTTAACCATCAGCTGATTTTGTGCTCATTTTTTCAGCTGATTTTGTGCTCATTTTAACCATCAGCTGATTTTGTGCTCATTTTTTCAGCTGATTTTGTGCTCATTTTTTCAGCTGATTTTGTGCTCATTTTTTCAGCTGATTTTGTCCTCATTTTCCGCCAGCTTATTTTGTGTGAGATTTTTTGACTGAATTATCAAACTGAAATCTCAGTATTTGATATTAGTCCTGTTGTTGAAACTGGGGAATTGAATGATATTATCTATACGAAGTGTAGATAATGTTCCATTACATGGTGTTAGATATATAATACTGGATTCTAGTATTAAATTTAAGTATTACATATAAGTATTAAATTTCAGTATTATATATAAGTATCAAATTTAAGTATTATATATAAGTATTAAATTTCAGTATCAAATTTAAGTATTATATATAAGTATTAAATTTCAGTATTATATATAAGTATTAAATTTAAGTATTATATATAAGTATTAAATTTAAGTATTGAATCTCAGTATTGGATTATAGGCCTGTTGTTGAAAATGTGTTAATTATTTGTATCCGTGGAATTATGAAAATTATGAAAATTATTGGAATTATGAAAATTATGAAAATTATTGGAATTATGAAAATTATTGTTTTATATTATAATGTCCATAAGCATAACTAGTCTGTCCATTATCATGTATATATCTTTTATCATCAAAACAGCTGAGCGATACTTTATTGATTTCATAACTACCGAGTTCATGGTTTTGGCTTCTGATTGTTTTCATCTTATGATACATCTGTTTATTATTGAATAGTGTTTCTTTATAGTTTTCATGTTGAATGTCTTTTTTAATTACATTCTTTTTTATTCCTTTAGCAGTCTTTCCTCCTTTTTGGTCGTCTTTAATATAGCTGTACATTTTTGATCGTAGACCAACAAATTCACAAATAGGGACTCCAGCTGCTTCATCCTTAAACTTACCAATGACTTTCTTATTTTTATTATCATAATATTGTGATCTTTCAGCGTAGTCACTATTGTCAAACAAATCTTTATCCTTGAAGAAATCTTTATAAACATCTTTAGCCTCTATTTCATAAGTTAAACTATCAGTATCTGTGAATAATAGTTTGGCTTTATCACCATACTTCTTTTTAATATAATTATAATGAAAACTATACATAAGAGTTTTACTTAAATCTAATATGCACATACCAACATAAGCAGGTCTGTTTAATGTAAGTGTTTCTTTTATCTTATGAACAGCTACTAGATTTTCATTAAATATTTTACTACTAACATAACTTGGTTTACTAGCTAACTTTAATAGTTTTTTTTCATCAGTTACAAGTCTTACATCAACTCTCTTTCTAAGGTTTTCCATAGTTTTACCAAATACGCTATTATTCATTAATTTGAAGAAATCTTTTTCAAATGAATTTTTTGCATTCTTTCTTTTTTCTGTATTGTAATCAATATATTGTTTTAACCAAGGAGATTGATTAAATTTTAAAACACGATGTACTTTAGTTAGTTTTAAACCTAGATCTAAATATAATTTTAAGTTTCTGTAATGTAATACATATTTTTCTTTTTTGCTTAATGTAGGTATTAATTTATGTACTAATCCAGTTGATATATTATATTTATCAGCAATAGTTTTACAGTAATTAGATAACATATCTTTTTTAACAGTTATTTTTTCAGCAGCAGCTGGATAGTCATTATGCAAATCATGAAGTTTTTCTGGATAATCTAAATCAACTTCTAATATATATCCTTTTTCACTATCATCTCTGATCTTATTAACATTAAACTTATCAATCTGTTTTTCTGTAAGCCATCTAAATCCACCAGTTGGAAGATATTGACTCATAGCCCATCCATATAAATTATTAGCATCAAGGTACATAATATATTTCGAAGGTTTATCTTTATTATAATCTTTCATGTATTTATTATTTGCTTCACCATATCTATTTGCAATATAGCTGATTCCACCTCTAAGACCTTTTTCAATAAATAGAAACATATCAATATCAGTCATAAGCTCAAGTTTAATATCAGTCATCTTCAACATAGCATCCCAAGATAACCCAGGAGATGAAAAATAATGACAAGGATCAAGCTTATAATATTGTAAACATGTTTTTCTAAAGTTTTCAAATACATCAGCTAATAGTAATACGTCTGATTTAATGTATAAATTATGATAATCTCCCATATTTTTCAAATTAAATGTATTCCAAACATTTTGAGCATGTTTATAGTCTTCATCTGATATATGTTCATCATTTAATATGCTGTAAAACTCTTCTTTTGTTGGTAGCTTTTTATTGAACTTATCAAAGCTGTCCATATAATCATAAGGATAAACACCTTTCCTAGCCATTAAATCAAGCTTTTTACCTTTAAAAATTTCTGAGGTATATTTTAATGCTTCTTTTGGTATATTACTTACAAGTTTTTCTAAGCTAGAACTCATAAACTGAAAACTATCAATAAAGGTTAAATGATTACCTAACATAAATGCCATATACTTTTCCATATTGTTGGGTATAGCATTAATATGCATTTGACGTTTTTGACCTTCTTTATCTATGTATTCATGTTTCTTAACAATATTTCCAATCTCTTGCATTATGAAATGACTGTCATAACCTCTCAAGTTGTGAAATATGACTGGTATTTTTAATTCTTTCGAGTTAAATTTGTTGCTGAATTCTTTTCTAACAATTTTCTTACAATATTCAACTTCATCTAACATCTTCTCAAGAAATATATAAACAGCTTTTTCACCTCTATATATTGTAAGAGGTTTGCTATATTTATCATTATAACAACATACAATTTTATAACCAAATCCACAATCTGTATGCTTTTGATATGCTTCAGTATATGACTTTGAATCTTTCTGCTGACAGCCTGATATCTTTTCTGTTATAGCTTCAAAGTCGGCGTATATAACAAAAGGTACTAATTCTTCATGATGATGATTATTAAATTTTAATATATTATTATTTTTATCAGGCATTTCAATAGCTTGTTCACCATTTAGAAGTAAACAGTTTTCTTTATGTTTTGTTAAAAATTCTTCAGAACTAAAACATTGAAGACAGTGCATGCAAAAGTGTTTCTTTTCATTGTGTTTTGTTTTATTACACATAAATCTATTAAAATCTTTTATTAAAACATAATGTTTGTTCTCATTTTCAGATATTAATAACAAATTTAATTCATTATCATTCTTTTCTTTTGATATATAAATAGGATATGCTTGTTTATTTTCATATCCAAATACATTAACATTGATCTCATTTTGTTTTTCAATTTTATTATATTGTTTAATAGTCACTGGAAATTCAATTCCAGAATAATCTAACTTATTTATATATTTTATATCTAATTTTTTAATCCTCTGTGGATTTGTCTCTTGCGGATTTAAATGCCGAATATGGCACCATCTAAAACATTCGTTATCATTATTTTTCAAATTAATTAATCCCTTCATATGATGATTAAGTTCTGATGGTAGTGGAATATAAGAGGATCCCTTCAGTGGTTTATATATTACAATATTAAGATAATGATTATCAATAGATTTAATAGTCCAACCAGATCCTTCAGACACCCATTGAGCAGTTTTATTTAATAGTTGTTGTTTTGATTTATCAAATGATTCTTTTATTCCGACTTCATTTATAATAGTTTGTGGTGTACTATTAAAATAAGCAGTTTTATTAATTTGTCCATCATTCGCTATTTTTTCAAATGTTACTTTTAATGTTTCAACAAATTTTAACCCCTTTTCAGTTGTGTGAATATTTCTAATATAACGTTCAAGAGCTAGTCTTGTTGACTCTAATTGTATAAGTGGGTCTTTATCATTTTTTATACCAATTTCATAAGATTTTGTATAATCTTTTAAAGCTTTATCAATTTCAGTTATTCTAGTCCTTGGTAATGGAATTGGGGGTTGAATTATATTTTCTTCATATTCTTTCACCCTCTGTTTTACACTTTTCCTTGGAGCTGGAATTGGTTTGTAATCATCTCTAAATTCTGGTGGTGGAGGAATGATATTTTCTTCATATTCTTTCACCCTCTGTTTTACACTTTTCCTTGGGGATGGTATTGACTTTTGTTTCAATTCCTTTTCATATTGTTTTATTTTAAACCTTTGTTGAAATACAAGTCTTATTAATTCAGATTGACTGAGTTTTTCAAGATTACTTCGGTTCATATAATTATGCGTTATATTTTTCTCCATATTATTTTTATAACGTGCTAAATCTTTAAGTCCCTTTTTATTTTCCAAATTATTATTTTTATAACGTGCTAAATCTTTAAGTCCCTTTTTATTTTCCATATTATTATATGTTAAATGTTTATCACAAAAAGGACACATAACTTCAGTTTTACTTAGTTCATCATGAATTATAGAGTTACAATACATCTTATTATTTTCCATATTATTATTTTTATAACGTGCTAAATCTTTAAGTCCTTTTATTTCACTTCAATTTTTGGTTTCAGACTATATCCCGGGTTTTAGTCTTGATTCTAAAATAAAAACTATTAATAGACAACAATAATTATATTCTTGGCTATCAATAAGATAACAAAAAACAAATATATGTTATATTATTTTTACTGTTTATTTCTACGTTTCAAATATTTATAACTTTCTTCCAAATGTTTCATTATTTCAAATATAACATCATCATAAGAATTGCTGATAAAGTATTTGCATTTGTTTTTAATATACATATCCTTCATTTCCAACTGTTTTTTACTCACTTGATATGAACCAGTTGGGCTTTTAAATTCTAAACAAAGAGCATTATATTTACTTGTTGGATTCATTATCATGAGATCACATTGTCCAGACATGTAACCTTTCTTCCAAGATGCTATTCTAATACTTTGCGTTCTTTGATATTCACCCAAACCAGCAATCATAAGAGTTTGTGGGTATTTTTTTCTTATAAAATTAACAACTTTATAATGTAAATCCTTTTCATTCTCAATTACTAATTTATTGCTGTTAATTTTATAATAACCTTTTTTTCTAATTGATTGTAATACTTTACTTGTTATCCAGTGTTTGAATTCTTTTGCTTGTGGTTTTTTAGAAGAAAGCATTAATAAGTACAAACCGGATTCATTTATAAAATAACATTTTCGAGTTGTTTCTTGGGGGACCGTTTTTGTCCCCTGAAGGATTTTTGCTGTCAGCTTGGGGTGTATTTGAGACACCTGAAGGATTTGATAATTTATTGTCCTCTATTCTGCTGTCAGCTTGGGGTCTATTGTTTAGACCTGAAGGATTTTGTAATATTTTGAAATCAATCAATTTTTTATCATCAATATGAACATGTTGTTGAATTGCTTGTTTCGTATTAACGTAATCCAATATCTGAGCTATCTCCTTACCCCGAAACCATATCTCATTTTTCTTATCAATATAACAGTTGATTTCAACATTCAATTTTTCATTTTTGTACATCGTCATTTGTAATTCCATTTCTTCCTATTTATTCTAAAACACCAAATCTTTAAGTATGTACACATTAACTAAATCCCTCATTGGAATCCAACTATTGAAATCATCACTATATCCCTTCCACTTCACAAAAGCTTGTTTCTTTTTATAATCTCTACGAATGACTTTATCAATACGAAAAACATTCTGCATAGCTTTTAACAACTCAGACTCATAGAAACTTCCCTGAATATCTTCACCTCTGAGATCTTTTACTTTATAAGTTATTGGATTAGTGTATTGAATCTTATCAACTGTAAACACTTCTTCTGTCCAATTTGGTGTATAACCCTTATCAAATACTTTTCTTTTATACTTAGATATTCTAACCTTATCACCTATTTCAAATTTCGGTTTTTGTTTTGATGTTTCCATATCACCATATATATTAAAATAAACAGTTCCTTCATTCTTCTTATTAGAAGCTTCAACTGGAGTCATCTTTATACTTGAATGTTTTGTGTTGTTGTATTGATTTACTAATTTTGGTAACATATCTAGATATTGTGTATTACCTTGAATAGTGAACTGTTTCCACATTTTGGATTTAATTGTTCTATTCCATCTTTCAACCACTGAGGACTTCTCTTCATTCTCAGTTAAGTACATATGTATCCCATTTTTCTCTAATAAATCTTTCACATGTTTGTTATACAATTCTTTTCCCTTATCAACCCAAAGATATTGTGGTTTTCTACCTCCTTTGAATATTGATTTAAATGCTTCAGTGACAGATTCACCTTTCTTATCCTTCAATGGAATAATCCAACCATATTTACTGAATACATCAATAATCATTAGAAGATATCGATAGCCTTTATTCCATTTACTAAACTGCTGCATTTCAACCAAATCACTTGCCCATATTTCATCGATATGATTTGTAATCACACACCGCCGAGTAAATTTCCGATGTATTGGTGTATGTAATTCATCTGCTAATTTTACTTGCCAGTTTTCTTCACTCGACGGCTGTTGACGTTTTTTTTAACCCCCATACCTAATTTTGACTTAGCTGCTATAGTATTTCTAGCAATTGCATGTCCCCATTGTCTGTCTTTCCATGGAATAACATCCAAAGCTTTTACCATCTTTCTATCCGCCTCATTCTTACATTTAACTTGATCACTTTTTTTCTTATTTCCACATACAGAATAATCAACATCATGTTGCATACTTACAGCATCTGTTTTACCTGTTGGTTGTTGATATATCTCAAGTATTTGACCAGTGTTTGGATCATATCTCAACTGCTGCTCTAAAGGATTACCAGGACCTGTATATCTATGTCCAGGCATAACAAAACCTTTCTTTGGCGCTACTTTTAATATAGCCTTGTGTATATCAATTGAACCACCTTTTATTTTTTTACTCAAGTCATTTGTAAAGCTGTCAAGGACTTGATCTAAATATTTATTTGCAACATTTTTTATTTTCTTCTTTGCATAATCTGATTTTATAGCCTTTGCAGCACCCTGTCGAGCAAGCACAGCTCCAGAATTAGCCAAACCTTTTAAAGCAATCTCACCAATAGAATGACTATCATAAATATCAAACAGGTTGCCTCCAGCTTGTGGAGGCACAATTAGTTTCCCTGATTCTTGACGAATTTAGCTTTTGTGATACCACAACTAGCACACTTACATTTCATCATTGTTCGACCATTTTTGGTTTTAACATATCGTTCACTACCTGGAACACATTCAGTTTGTGTTTTTTCTTTTACACAATATGATTTTACCATGTATACATATATATTATACAATTTTGAAATAATCTATTATAAATCTATGATTGACACTGGTATCTGACATATTAAATTTACAATTATGTATTGTATCAAGAATTGATCTTCCCCTCTGTCTTTCAAGTAGATAGTACAAACACCAATAACCACATAATACTGAATCACGTTCTTGTATCTCATCTCCTGAATATATTAATTGTTTTCCACTCATGGTCATATATTTCTTGACCTCTGTTGGCATCATTAATCCAAAGGAGTCAAAATATTCACAAAACTGGTCAATGTTTCTGTAAGCCACCCAATGAGTACCTTGTTCAATATGGTTATCAAGATTGACTATTCCACATTCTTTGTTTTTGATTTGTCTTGGTAAAACATCCTTACTGAAAACACCTCTAAAGTATTTTATACCAAGTTGTTTTACCCAATTTTTTAGATCATAATTGGATAATGGTTTATTTACAAAATAGATCCAAGAATTGGAATGTTGTTGAATGGGCTGTTTTTGCCTAATAGCAGACCTTTTCCTTTCTTTTTTTTTAATCCAAGACCAATAGGGTTTTCATTCCAACTTCCAATAAAAGGAGGAGGCTGATATGGCATCATAATTCCATGATTTCCACCATCTTTTTTAGTGGTTATTGATGTCTGAGGAACATATACAGGTATTGATCTCCGCGGTCGACTTTTCTCTACATGTAAACCTCTGCCTGTGAGAGCATTCATTAGAAGAGGAACCCCAATACTTGCCAACAGCGTCCCCAAGAAGCCTCCAGACTGTTTTGATGTTGGTTTGATAACCACTTCACCACCTGTCTGTAAGGCATTCACAATATCTTCTTTTTGTTTCCTTGTTAACATGCTTTTATATTTTATTAATTGGTCAATCTTGCTTTGAGGCACAAGGAAACCTCCAATCTGTCCTTTTCCAAATATTTTGTTAATACCAAGACTTCCAAGTGCTGATAACGCCCCTGTGGCTAATGCTGGGGCTACCTTTTTTGCAGCTATAGTTGCATATGGTAATAGTCTCGACCCAAGAGAGAACAAACTTGACCAAAGAGAACCTCCATATACTACAGCCTTTCTGATCTGTGTTTTGGAAATCTTAATGTCTGATCCTTTGTTCATCTTTTTAGCTTTAATCAGTTTGTTGATTTGTGTATTTGTCAACATAAGCTGATCATTTCCAGATAGTTCTCTATTGGATAATCTAATTGTTATTGCTGAATTCTCTCTATACGCTTTTGCAAGTTTTTTCCTCTGTCCTTCTGACAATGTTACTCCATATGGTTGATAAGTAGTCATATATATATATATTGTTATATAAATATGACCATAAATTAAATATGATTAATGATACTAATCCTTTTACATAGACCTAAGAATCAATTTCCCATCAGTTTTCCTCATTTCAACATCCTGTTCATAAAGGACAAGGGCATGAAAAGAGTATGCTTCATTTGTAGCACCACTTAGCGTGTATTTAAAAGTCAGTTTGGTCAGACCATCTTTGATATCTGTTGGTTGTTTTGTTAGATCAAAGTAAATGAATGGGAAGATAGTACTAAAGTTTGACCTATTAAGGAGAGTATCACCAGCATAATCACTGTTGGCATGAACATATTTCAAAACATCTCTGAAAACCCGAGCTGGTTCTTCACTTGGTCTGTAATGAACCTCTGGATATTCTTTTCCATTGCCTACTTCGAGATGGCAGCTGTTTAATGCTCTATCATTAACAACATTGAAAGTATTATATAAGAATTTATTAGCTGTCTGTGCTTCAAGATTTGCATCATTGATTATATAAACAAAGACATGCCTTGGTCGGTTAATTCCTGTCGATATACGGAAGTTACCCGTCTGCTGTGTTTTTGAATCATCTTTATAAACTAATTCCTTAAGAAAGGTCCACTTTCTTGTATCGAGGTATTTTTTGATGTATAATGACATTCCATCTGCATTAAAAACAATACGGGGGACTATCAACTGAAATTTAGAAAGGACCACACGACAAGCGTCTGCTGCCTGCCAGACAAGGCCGGCATCACTCTCAAGATTGATTTGCAACTCAATTCGAGAATTCGGAAGGAGTTCACCATGAAGACTCTCAAAAAACCCATACCGATTGAGTGGGATTTCTGCATTCATTGTTACACCTGCATTGAGAAGCAATTTTCGTGCAGCAAAACCTGAATTGTAATTAGCCTGAGCAGGTCTTTCTTCAGCATGTCTATTTGTGTCAATATAAAAGAATTCATTAGTACCCTGACTTTTTGAATAACCTTGAGAATATTCTAGAAGATTTTTGATATTTGTTGCTTGGTTAGCTTCCGAACATTCATAAACATCAATTCCATTCATCTTAATAGTCAACTTTTTAATAAGAGCATATGCTGAATTGACTATCCCATTATGATCATCAGCAGCGACATTAGCTCCATCTGCCAGCTTCTGTAAATTGATGTCTACATTAAATCTTGCGTGATACCAATCAAAAGGGGTTGATTCTCCACTATTGTCGACAACAAAGCGGTGGCCTTCTTTTTTCTGAGAAGCACCGTTTGCTGGATTCATATTCAATGCTGTTTCCAGTTCAAAAACAGCATCTTCATACCTTTCTATGAGATTTGAGTTTCTATAATTTGTCATATATTATTGGTTTAGATAAAATTCCTTCTTCTAAGTTTTCCACCTGAAAGTATCTGATTTACTCTTTCATTTACCTCCTGAGTTGTTAATTCTTTTGGTTCAGATGGAGGTTTTATTTTCTTCTTACTTAGAAGCTCAACTATCTTATCACCAGCTTTTTTACCAACATATTCACCAGTTGTTGTAGCCGTCTTTGTTGCTGCTGTTTTAGCTGCTGTCTTTGCAATACTTTTAGCTGTTTCGCCAACTGTTGTTAAAAAATCAGTTATACCTTCACCGTAAATATGATTTGTAACATACATATCCATGTTTGGATCATACCATCTTTTGAATTCACACTGTCTCATATATCATATCATTATATTAAATATCAGTTGATCGTAGAAACAGTTCAATATACCAATCTATCCCATTTAAATCAATTGGAGTCCCAGATGAATCAGTAACATAAAACCGCATTGAAGATATCAAATGACCTGATACCGGACTATACGCAAGAAAACGAGGTTTATAAGTAAATGGAAGGGATCTAACAAGATTTTCAACGGGAATAACAGCTACAGTGTTTGAAGATTGCCCATCCGTTATACTGTCTGTGACTTTATCGCAGTTAATATGTATTTCATCAACTCCTCTTGTGATATTGGGTAGAATTGTTCCATACTCTGTATTGACAACTATTTTGGATTCAAATCCAATCAGTTTCCTAAAATCAAAGTTTCTAAGATCTAATCGATAATTCTCATCTAATTCAAGAAGTACTCGATAAGTTGATAATATAAAATACAGATTGATACCATACTCTTTTTTATCATCGTCATCATCATCCTTGACAAGATGGCCTTTGTCTTTCATGTATTTTTTAATATACTCATCGATATCATCATAACTGTACATACCATCAACAAATGTGATTGTTTCCCAACTTGTTCCTTTATCATGACTGTATTTTATTTGATTGTTTCCATATAATTGTCTGATATTATACCAACTGTAAGTCATAGATATTGTTCTAACAGCCAGTTCATGCTTCATGTTATAAGACAGTTTAATAGGGTTGTTAAATCTAGTAGTGAAATCATGACTCAAACTTACACCTGCCTTTTGTCTGTTTTTTGATGAAAATCGTAATAAGAATTCGCTCATATATTACTAGATTAGATATTCCTTCATGAGATCATTCATTTGTTTGTTGTCAATGATATTCAATTTATTCAACTGATGTACAATCTTCACAAACTCTTCTCTGACATCATTACTGTTGTTTCCGGCAGACATTGAACCCCCAAGAAGCTCCAATCGTGAAAGCAAATCTTGTGGATTATTATAGTATATTACACCACTGCCAATTTTTGAATACTTTTTAGATGTTCTATGTATTGGTATTCCACTCAGTCTATTAAGGTCATTGAATACAGTTCTTGCCAGTTCTGAGTAATTCTTTTTGTTGTTAAATCGTTTTGTCAGAAGATCAAGTGTGTCAAAATCAGCTTGTTTGTCGTATACCTTTTGACCATTTTTATGAGCCACAACTTTGAGATACCCATACAGTTTTGGAAGATCAATAACTAGACCGCCATACTGACCTCTTTGTGATACCTTATAAGCGTTTCTCTTTTTCTGTGTGTAAACTCCTTCACCCATATATTTTGGGGCTGCTTTGATATGGTCTAATCTCGTTAAATAATCGTTAAGGTATGGTAATTCTGATTGATTTCGCTTATATACTGTCTGTTGTGTTTTACTCAATTTTTTGAGAGGCTTGCCTTTTTTTGTTGAATGTTCTTCTATATATTTTTGATTTTGTTTTATTTTGCTCTTTACTGTTTTTATGATGTCTGTTGGATCTGAACCTTTGTTGAGGATTTCGGATGGTAGAGGTAAATTTTTATTCTTCAACAAATTTTTGTATTCATCTGATATACCCTTATCCAAATTGATAATTGTAGGGTCCTTTTCACTTGTGCTTGGTTTTTCATCTTCACCTTCATCTTCACCTTCATCTTCACCCCAAGATAGTTCCGGCAATTTTTTACCTTCATAGCTTATAGCCGGTTTAGGGTTAACTTCAATAGCTTCAACTATTTTATCTTGATTTGTTTTCAACTGTTTAATGATTTCATCCTGTTTTTCATCAATTGTTTCCTTAACTTTTTTCTGTGCATCAATAGAAGGTTTTAATATTTCTGCTGTATCATCATACATATCCTGTTTTTGTGTAGTATAAGTCTTGACGACTTCACGGACTTCTTTTACCTTATTTCCAGCTTCTATTCCACTCTTCAGAAGCTTTTTCATTCGTTCAACATCCATATATATATTATTAGATAAAAAAACTTATCTCAACTTATCTAAATTTATCTAACTAATTGTATATGGATATACCGAACTATGATTGTTGTGAGAAATCAAATAATGGTTTCAAACGATTGTATTCATACATGCCTAAAAATACATTTCGGATGTTGTTGGCTGGGAATTCTGGATCTGGTAAGACCAATCTTTTGAGTCATATTTTACAATATCCATTAATCTATTATGATCAGATCCATCTTTATGCTAAAAATCTTGATCAAGACAAGTATACAAATTTAATTAATAAGATGAATGGAATAAGTGAACAGGTTGGATACCCAGTTTTGATTGCAAACAATGATGAAATCACACCAGTCGACCAGCTTCAAGATACTGATATGCAAAGAGTTGTGATATTTGATGATTATGTATGTGAAAAGATACAAAAACCTCTGATAGACTACTTCATTCAAGGACGCCACAAAAACTGCTCTGTAATATATCTAACTCAATCCTTTTACGGATGTCCAAAAGCAATCAGATTAAATTGCAGTCATTTTTGTCTATATGATTTTCCATCTTCAAGAGAAAGGAATTTGATATCTCTAGAACTGGGAATTGATAAAGAGAAATACATTAAAGCAACAAATAAACCATATTCTTTCTGTTATGTGGACAAACCGATGAAAACAGTTAAGAGGAATTTTTATGGAAATATCTAATCTACTTGTATATGGGTGTTATAAATGACGTGAATAAATATATTGATCATGTTGGGCATATTCAAGTTTCTGATGGTAAAAGAGGACCAGCAGGACCGGCAGGTGAAAATGGAATTGGATATAAACTAACAGATAATGGCAACTATGATCTCAATCATAAACTAATAAGGAATCTTGAATGCCCTCCAGATGTTGCTGAGGATGATAGCTATGATCACTACGTCCAAGATCTTAAGTCGGGTGTTAATAAAGAATACCTCAATAGTAAATTCCTCAAAAAAGGTAAAGATGGTAATTATTTTGATTTAAATCAATATGTTATTAGAAACACAGAACCATATCATGATGGGCTTTTTGGAGACAATGATTTGGTGAGCAAAAAATATGTGGACATTAAAAATAATAGTTTATTACCTCTTGATGGATCAAAACAAATGACTGGTGATCTTGACATGAACAACAAACACATAAACAACGTCAGTAGTCCTTCCACAAAGTTACAAGCAGCAAATAAAGCGTATGTTGATTTGATCTCATTGTCAGTCCTCGGTGAGAATAAGATGCTTGCAGATCTTGACATGAACAACAAGAATATTCTCAATTCACCACAAATCACAACAATGAGTGATATATTACACTATAGAAGTCAAAATGTTGTTTTCACTGATGGAAGAAATCCAATGAAAGCTGATTTAAATATGAATGGTAATCACAAAATAATCAATTCAGCAAATCCAACAAGTGATAAAGATCTGATCACTAAAAAGTATATGGAAGAGCATGTGGGTCAATCACATGTAACCACTTCCAACAGATTAAATGTTTTCAAATATATTATGGATAATCCTGGTGGACAATTAACTGAAGAAGATGATGTTGAATTTGGAGATATAGTGACTGTGCAATCAAGCCCTCATTCAATAAATAAAAATGCTGTTGATACAAAACTACTTTTGGACTTGAATAAAGGATATTATAGTTCGAGAATAGCGGTTAATCTATACATTTTACCAAACAATGATTACACAATGGCCTTTGAACTTATTTGGACTGATAACAGTGTCGATCGTGATACTATATCTATCAACAGCGTTAGTTCCATTGAAACGATTCATATTGTTTTGAAAAAGGTCTTTGATAATTATGTTAGATTGATCGTTCAGTTCACTAAAACACAAAATATTGGAAACAACTATTTATATATTGATGTTATTATGAAAATGAAAACTGGGGTGTTATATCCCGCAAAACTTCAGACATACATACTATTTTATGGTGTTAAAGGTATTCAATGAAATGTAGAACCAAGTATTTATGATGCTTTATGGGCTGTTGGTGATGGTAAGATTGTAATGAATGAAGTCATTGATATGGGTAGTAAAGAAATTATTGGGATAAAAGAAGATACTGTTGATTCTGGAGCTGTTAATTATAAACAACTTGCTGCATACTGTTTGAGCCTTGAAACAAAATTTAATTATTTAATCAATAAAAAACAAAATCAAAGCTATTATGAAGAGTTATTTGAGGATTGGTTTGATTGTCTTAACCCAAGTATGTTTAATATCAATAAAACAGCAAATGGTGCTGTTGTTAACAAAATAAATTACCGGTTGATTTTTGTCTCAGGAAAGGATTTAGATAATTTTAATAAATCTAAGGGTTTTGTGTTAGTAGCGCATTTGGACTTATATGATAATATAGACATAAATGGTGATATGACATTGATGGTTACTTTTAATTATAGTGAAGCTATACAATCTATTCATTTTGAGGGGTTGGAAAGTCCCACCTTTATCCATATTTATAAAGATTCATTAAAACTTAGAATTGGTAGCAATAACTTCACTAAACCAATATCATCAAATTATGAAAATAAACAAATGATGATTTGGTTTGCAAAAAGAGGTGATCTTTGGCAGCTTTGTCTATGTGATAACGCTGTTTTCATCAATGAAACATTGAATATAAATGTCAACTTTAGCAGAATTAGATTTGTATTCTTTCAACATCTTCAACGTATTGGATTCAGCCCCAAATTTTATGCTGTAAATGACCCAGAATTCCATAAAATATTATTTCTCGAGAAATTGAGAGGAACATACTTTATATAATCATTTAATATATGAAAACTGAAAAGATAAGAATTTGGTTGAAGAAAGTAAAAGATTTCATTCTTTGTTGTAGAAAAACAATGGATGAAGTTGAGGATGTTATTGAACAAATAGATGGAAGTATAGATAATATATAATATGATGGAAGAAAATATATTATATATTATATATGAAAGATCAACGTAAAAGCATATTTAACTGGAATCACATATCAAACAAACTGACAGAAGATCAGATAAAGGAATTAAAATCATACTACCACACATATCATAGAAAGTGTTGGGTATATAAACAAGCTGTAAAACACTTTAAAAAATGGAAATTGTTGGGTAACTCACTGTCTATCATCTTTGCTTCTGGAGGTATAGCCTCTTCTTTAGCAACAGGTGGTGTTAGTTTGATTGCTATTAGTACGACAGCACTTCTAATTCAAAGTTGGATGAAGCATAAAGACCTTGATTTGAAAATACAAAATTCAACATATGCTTATCAAAGTTATAATCATCTATTAATTATGATAAAATATGCAATGAGATTAGGTGAATTTGACATAGAATGTTTAATTAATTCAATGAATAATATTGATAGTTATGTTATTGATATTGGACCTGTTGATAAGTTTTATATAAAATATGATCAGATATTTTGTCCTGAAGAATAGATTTAATTTTATCACCAATCAGATTCATTATGTCATTCCAATATTTATTATAAGATGCAAGTGTCTTTTTTGATTTTGTTGAAGTGATATCTTTATAATGAATATTCATCATCTTAAACAGTTCTATGATTATAAATTTAATATTGATAATTCGTTTACGATTATTATCAACTAAATTTATAACATTATCAATCTCATTGAATGCTTTATAAATCCGTTCCCTTTGATTATAAGTTAATTGAACATTATTATTAAAATCTAATTTATTAATCACATTCTCAATATGGTATTTGCGATGATATATAGATTTCTTTTTTATTTCATACATATTTTCATAGAAATTAAACTTATTTGTTTTGAAGTTATAACCAACAACTAAACCACAACTTATACATGTATTTATTCCATTTAAATCAATAACATTTTGATTGTCGCAACATTTTTCATTTTCCATATCATTACTATAATGCGTCAACAGTTTATCACAAAAAGGACATATAACTTCAGTTTTGCTTAGTTCATTATGAATTATAGAGTTACAATACATCTTATTATAATAATAACACATCAAATCTTTATATCCTTTAAAGGGACTTAAAGATTTGATGTGTTATTATAATATAGAATGGAAAAAACTGTTGAATATTGGACATGTGAAATTTGTAATAAAGATTATAAATTAAATAGTAAAAAAAGTCATTTAAATACACATAAACATATAGATAATGAAATAAAAAAAGATTAATTATGGAAAGACCTTTTAGATACATTTATTCGTGATAGAATTTTAACAATACATAAATATAATGATTATTATGGAATAGATGAAAGTGATGATGACATCAGAAATAGATCAATAAAAGATGTACAAAGGGAAGTAAGACAATCTTATCTAAGATATAATAAGACATTCAATCTTATGTTAGAACAAATGATATAAACATTTTCAACAACAGGCCTATAATCCAGTACTGAGATTCAATACTGAAATTTCAGTATTATATATAATACTGAAATTTAATACTTATATATAATACTTAAATTTAATACTAGAATCCAGTATTATATATCTAACACCATGTAATGGAACATTATCTACACTTCGTATAGATAATATCATTCAATTCCCCAGTTTCAACAACAGGACTAATATCAAATACTGAGATTTCAGTTTGATAATTCAGTCAAAAAATCTCACACAAAATAAGCTGGCGGAAAATGAGGACAAAATCAGCTGAAAAAATGAGCACAAAATCAGCTGAAAAAATGAGCACAAAATCAGCTGAAAAAATGAGCACAAAATCAGCTGAAAAAATGAGCACAAAATCAGCTGAAAAAATGAGCACAAAATCAGCTGAAAAAATGAGCACAAAATCAGCTGATGGTTAAAATGAGCACAAAATCAGCTGAAAAAATGAGCACAAAATCAGCTGAAAAAATGAGCACAAAATCAGCTGAAAAAATGAGCACAAAATCAGCTGATGGTTAAAATGAGGACAAAATCAGCTGAAAAAATGAGCACAAAATCAGCTGATGGTTAAAATGAGCACAAAATCAGCTGAAAAAATGAGCACAAAATCAGCTGATGGTTAAAATGAGGACAAAATCAGCTGAAAAAATGAGCACAAAATCAGCTGATGGTTAAAATGAGCACAAAATCAGCTGAAAAAATGAGCACAAAATCAGCTGATGGTTAAAATGTTCTTACTCCCCCATTCTCTATACTACTAGTGTTCATTTACAAAGTGGGTAGAAGCCTACGCCATACCAAATCAAAGAGCCAAAACGTGTGCACGAGTACTGGTGGACAATTGGGTTTATCGGTATGGCGCACCCGATACCATCCATTCTGACCAAGGACGCAATTTTGAATCCCACCTCTTTAGTGAGCTTTGTCAAATGCTCGAAATCAGAAAAACCAGAACAACCCCATATCACCCAGCTGGGAATGGACAGGTGGAGAATGCCAACAAGAGTATCAAGGGGCTGTTAATGGCAAAAGTGGAAAGTGATCCTGACACATGGGACCAACACCTTGGGCCTTGTATGATGGCATACCGAAGTAGTGAGCACATCTCAACCGGGTACACCCCATTTACCCTTATGTTTGGCCGGGAAATGCGACTTCCCCTAGATGTCATGGTGGGTAATCCAGACGACGCAGCCCCTGATCGGTATGGAGAGTACGTCTCAAAGTTGAAGAATCAACTCTCCGATGCGTTCCAGGATGTCCGTCAGCACCTGAAAACAGCACAACAGCGCCAGAAAGAGTACTTCGACCGAGGAGTGAAGGAGCGCCTCTACCAACCCGGGGACCAGGTATTCCTGTTCGACCTGCAGCTGAAACCTGGTGAGGCGGCCAAATTTCACCGAAAATGGAAGGGGCCCTATGAAGTGTTGGCACGTACAACTGAGGTCAACTACCGCATCAAGAGACCACAAGATCCTGTAAGCCGCTCCAAGGTTGTCCATTTCGATAACCTAAAGCTATACCAACGTAGGCAACCAGAGGTGCAAGTGAGTCAGAAGAATCAGAGTGGCCGCGAGCGGGGCAACAAAGAGAAGGAGAGGGGAACAGTTCTTAAATCTCTAGAGAGGCGAGGCACCAATTGTGGGGATGACCTTAGTGAAGATAGAGATGAAGATGAACTTCCAGACTTCTGCCTTCCCATACCAGAGCCAGTAGTGACCGGACAACAAGCAATCCAGGACCCTGAGTACAATGGAAGTCGCAAGGTTGATGTATCGACAGCGAATGAAGTGGGCAACCTTGATGGAACTCATCAGTCAGATGACCATCAGCCAGAAGGCATTTCGCCTCCAGGAAGTCAAGTAGGAGACGTTGACCCTGGTCTTTCTGCTCAGGCCAACCCTGGTGCAGAGGGTGACGTAGAAGAGAGCACCACTTATACAAGGCAGGAGAATGGATTGGAGAGTACACTTGTCGCGGACGGTGATGTGGGGCAGGCCGAGGAGAGAGTTGGCAGGCCTGACCCAACTGCCCAAAGACCACCACCAGCTGCTTCACGCCCAAAGAGAGTAACACGCCCCCCGGATCGCTATGGAGACTGGGAACTTAACACCGTATGTTCTTCTGGTTATCCCATGGCCCTCAAGAACAAGGTTGAAGGTCTCATGGCTTTCTTCCAGGAGCAGGAAAATCGAGTACTCCGTTTTAAATCAGATTATGTGCAAAAAGCTCGACAGCT
>OX393562.1:7052092-7162092 GCA_947652115.1 Blastomussa wellsi
ATTATGTTATGGTTTTTAGTGCAGAGTGCACTACTGGGATGATGTGTTGTGGGCCGTCCTCTTCTAACCTACTAAGGCGCTAAGGAACTAAAGCCATATGGCACTAATGTGTAAAATTAATATCAATTAATTAGTCTTGAGGAGGGGGTGGAGGCTTGGTAGGAACCTGCGTACTGCACCATGTAAAATGTGGACATCTGCGCTACTGCTTCTTGAATACAGTAATAGCCGTCGTATAAGAACCTGGGTTTTAAGAACCTGTTAGGCTAAAATTTTCATTTTAAGCCCCCTCCACGTAAGAACCTATTAAGGCTAAAATTAGGTTCTTATCAGTGTACAGGTAGAAACTGCTGAATTAAGATCATCATCTATTTAAAAGTAACTTGACATAACTTTTTTTCTTTTAAGCCTATTGTGCTTGCCATTCAAATAATTCCCCAAGTATTTGCAAGTACTGTACTCTACTACAGTATCAAAAAAGCTTTCCTACCATCTCCAACTCTGTGAGAATCACAAAATATTAAATGTAAAATATCAAATATTGTTATGTTTTGTTAAGGACATATACTGTACCTGCACTGAACTGCCTATAGGCATTGCTCTATGGTACAAATAAATGATTTATACTGTATTATGAGATGATATTTATAATATATATAGTATATTCAGATGCAATTCATATGAAAATATAAGAACCTATTTTAAGAACCTTGGTTGCCTAAATTTGCTTTAAGTATTATTTATATAAGAACCTATTTAGGCTAAATTGAAAGATTCAGGTTCTTATATGCGGGCTGTTACTGTATCACAAGGTATATAATTGTATATATATGTTTCTGAAAACATCATACCCTCCTTGTGGTACTATCCTTTCACGAGCAAAGCGATTTGCTCCCAATGCATGCGCATGCGCCAAAGATTAGTTTGCGTTGCTATACTAAACACTACAAGGTGGAAAATAAAGTTCATAAATACGGGATCGCAAAAGAATGTTGGGGAGGGGGGTATTTTAACTTATTTCAGGTATGGACACTTTCCCCATTTAGTCCAAAGTTCAGTATTGTGACTGTTTATCTTTTGCGTTGAATAATCCAAGCTTGTGTAAAGAGAGTTTTTCTGCAGTTTTGAAACTTGCCAGGGTTCAAATAAAGGGAAGAAACATATTACTAATCTCCAGCGGTTTGTCTATTTCTCCCTTTAATGGACATGAAGAAGAGCCCAAAACATTCAAAGTTTAAGTTCAAGCTTTCCGCTGACTTTGCGGCTTTACGGTAAACGTTTTAAATTTGAAGGTATTGTTGCACACTGCCGGGTGCCTCCAGAACTTAAATTACTGCTTAAGCTTCTGCCAGGGTTTAATCTTTGACAATAATAGGTAGTCCACTGAAAAAGGAGAGTTAAAACATTGATGTTTGGACAATATTTTTCGAGTTTGAGGCAAGAAAGCTTCCCAAATATTGCTGCAGACTCTGTGGCGCCTTCCAAAACCGCAAATTAATTTAATTAGTGTCAAAATCTTGTGCTGTGATTGGCTAATTATGACTTTTGAAAAAGGTTTTTTATGTGGCTATGGTTAGGCACATCGCACTATAATTATTAGTCATGTTATTCAGTTAATTAGTTATGGTGAGTTATGTTAACCATCTATGTACCGGTACTAACCATTTACAATCCATTCATGTTTACCAGTTTAACAGAAAACCGTTAGTGTCCGTTTTTGCTTTCCATCATCATCATCATTTTGTCCTTTTCCCTTTAAGGGAAATGGGGCCTTAAGGTTTCCGTAATCCGTTCCTTTTTACAAGAAGGGGTGATTGGCCCCAAGCTCAACCTACTACTGGTAGGAACGGTGGGTTACTCTCTGTCTGGGCTCTACCTCTTGACCGATCCGGCAAGGTTGAACCTGCCAGGGACCAAGGTCCCAGCCGGCATAGCTCTAAAGGTCACTGAGCCAAGTCACAGTAAATAGGCAAACTGAACTCAGGCCAATACTGATGAGCCATAAATTCTCAGCAGTTGTGTGCATCCAAGTCCCTTCATGATACCATATGAGGGAAATAAGGGATTCACGTGACATGCAGCTATCTGTTTGATACTATGCTCTAGTTCAGCCACGCTAAGGTGTGCCTTACTGAAGTTTAGAGTGTGTAGGTCTATATCTTTGTATTTATTTGGATAAACTTCCTTTCACAGGCAACCCATAATAATCTAAGCACAAAAGTTCTTATGATGATGCTATAGCAGCTGGAATTAAGCTATGGCGGCTAATACACCTTGCCGTGTGAGCTCAACATTGCCACCTTGCAGCAACCCAAGTCTTATTGAAGATGGAAGAAAAAGATCGATTTCTGAGTCACAACAGCTTGTCCCTGAACCTTTCCAGTCAATTCCTGCACAGGAGCTGTTGAAAGATATACATTGCAGAAAATGTGGATGGATAAGGAAAGAGGGTGGAAAAATTAAGACATGTGAGTTGTCTTATGATATAATTTTATTTACCTGTATTACATTGACTCATGAGTAAATATTTCCTTAACAATGTTCCAGAAAATACCTGTTTCCACCCATTAAACAACCCAAAAGCCAAATAAGAAAGTACTGTATATACATTAGTTTCATTTCATCATTAATTATTTGGATGAAAACTAGTCGCAAAATTGCGACTGAAGAGAAAGTTTTTGTCGCCAAAGGGAAACATTTTTGTCGCAAATGCGATTTTCAAGCCCTGTATGACATAACAGGCAGAGTGTAAAGTCACGCTGCCCCAACAATTCAAAAGCATTCATGTATACCCTGCTGGGAAGAGGTTTTGTACTTGGAATAAAAGATCATACAGTATCTAAGAATATACACAAAGACACTAATCTCACTTCATGCATTCAACTTTATTGTCACCTGTGTACTCCGATTTCAAGACCAATGTCCTTCCTTTCATTAATTGCATTATTTTTTGTAAGCAGAGCACTGACAGGGCAACATTTTTTCTCTTCCCAACCTCAATTTTCACCTACTGTAAGCAACTCGAAGATCTGATGATGTGATTGACTCAATCATACTCAGTCATAGAGTGGCCAACCAAAATACTCTTGTGTCTGTCCCCAGAGTGCTCACTTCACTACTCATAGCTCAGCTTCACCGCTTGCATATCCTGCTCACTGGAGTCCACTCACCACTTGTGTCTGTCCCCAGAGTGCTCACTTCACTACTCACAGCTCAGCTTCACTGTTTGCATATCTTGCTCACTGGAGTCCACTCACTCGTGTCATGCTTAGTTCAATACTTACAGCTCAGCTTTACCGCTCACATATCCTGCTCACTGGATTGTGTCTGTCGCCAGAGTGCTCACTTCACTACTTACGTCTTAGCTTCACTGCTGGCATATCCTGCTCACTGGAGTCCACTCACCACTTGTATCTGTTCCTAGAGTGCTCACTTCACTACTCACAGCTCAGCTTCACTGCTCGCATATCCTGCTCACTGGAGTCCACTCACCACTTTTGTCTGTTCCTAGAGTGCTCACTTCACTACTCACAGCTCAGCTTCACTGCTCGCATCTGTCCCCTGAGTTCTCACTTCACTACTTACAGGTCAGCTTCACTGCTCACATATCCTGCTCACTGGAGTCCACGCACCACTTGCGTCTGTCCCCAGAGTGCTCACTTCACTACTCACAGCTCAGCTTCACTGTTTGCATATCTTGCTCACTGGAGTCCACTCACTCGTGTCATGCTTAGTTCAGTACTTACAGCTCAGCTTTACCGCTCACATATCCTGCTCACTGGAGTCCACTCGCCACTTGTGTCTGTCCCCAGAGTGCTCACTTCACTACTCACAGCTCAGCTTCACTGGTCGCATATCATGCTCACTGGAGTCCACTCACCACTTGTGTCTGTCCCCAGAGTGCTCACTTCACTACTCATAGCTCAGCTTCACCGCTTGCATATCCTGCTCACTGGAGTCCACTCACCACTTGTGTCTGTCCCCAGAGTGCTCACTTCACTACTCACAGCTCAGCTTCACTGTTTGCATATCTTGCTCACTGGAGTCCACGCACCACTTACGTCTGTCCCCAGAGTGCTCACTTCACTACTCACAGCTCAGCTTCACTGCTCACATATCCTGCTCACTGGAGTCCACGCACCACTTACGTCTGTCCCCAGAGTTCTCACTTAACTACTTACAGCTCAGCTTCACCGCTCACATACAATCCTGCTCACTGGAGTCCTCTCACCACTTGTGTCTGTGCCCTGAGTGCCCACTTCACTATTTACAGCTCAGCTTCCCCGCTTGCATGTCCTGCTCACTGGAGTCCTCTCACCACTTGTGTGTCTGTCCCTTGAGTGCTCACTTCACTACTCACAGCTCAGCTTCCCTGCTCGCATATCCTGCTTACTGGAGCCCACTCACCACTTGCGTCTGTCCCCAGAGTGCTCAGCTTCACCGCTCACATATCCTGCTCACTGGAGTCCACTCACTTGCGTCATGCTTAGTTCACTACTCACAGCTTAGCTTCACCGCTCACATATCCTGCTCACTGGAGTCCACTCACTCGCGTCTGTCCCCTGAGTTCTCACTTCACTACTTACAGCTCAGCTTCACTGCTCGCATATCCTGCTCACTGGAGTCCTCTCACCATTTGTGTGTCTGTCCACAGAGTGCTCACTTCACTATTTACAGCTCAGCTTCCCCGCTCACGTATCCCGCTCACTGGAGTCCTCTCACCACTTGTGTCTGTCCACAGAGTGCTCACTTCACTATTTACAGCTCAGCTTCCCCGCTCACGTATCCCGCTCACTGGAGTCCGCTCACCACTTGTGTCTGTCCACAGAGTGCTCACTTCACTATTTACAGCTCAGCTTCCCCGCTCACATATCCTGCTCACTGGAGTCCTCTCACCACTTGTGTGTCTGTCCCTTGAGTGCTCACTTCACTACTTACAGCTCAGCTTCACCACTGTACAGGCAAATCATCCCCAAAATGGACGGCAAATGATCCCAGGACCGGAAATGATTCCTGCAAGTGATACCGTAGAAAAATAGAATGGTGTGGACTCCAAGAAAATGTTATGGGTGTATATGCTGTGGTTTTAATTTATCCCTGGTTTAAAATTTTTTAAACCAGTTTGATATTGATTTTCCTTTGTTTCAGATTATGCTAATCAACATGAGACAAAGGGAAATAAAAATCAAACTGGTTTAAAAAAATTTAAACCAGGGATAAATTTAAACCACAACATATATATTTTTTTAAAGGCAAGAACCTCAGGTGTAAAAGCAACTGCACAGAAGGGTAAACATACTACGTGGAATTACAAAATTAACAGTACTTGTAACTATATAAATTTTGTACTACAAAAATGAACATGAGTCTTCAATGATGTCTCTGCTGTGTAATTAACCACTTAAAATTTGTCATTGCACACTACTTGTATCCTTCGCACATGTGGAAAAGCACAAAAGATTTCTAAATGCTGAGATAATGACACATTTGTAATTTATTAATTTCTTGTTAAATGAGCAATATAAGTAAATGCAAAACTGTGGTCTAATGGCAGCGCAAGCGTGTCAAGAGCAACGTGATACACCACGTTCGACAAACAATGCTTTTTGATACGTTTCCTGGTCATGTCCGCATTGATTTAATGTAATACTATTAATAACATGTGGCTTACAAAATCGTAAAAAAAAAGAAGTCCAAAAATAAGACAATGTTATAAAAAAGAGCGCATCGCACACGTGTTGCAGACGGAGGGTGTTTTGCGTTTGACATTTTTTTTGTGGGAAATTTTGGTTGTCTTGTTTTGCAGTCATGAAGGGATGCTTCTGATTGGTTGCTTCCTTGCTCGTTTGTCTTGTGAGGATTGCTTAGCAGAGTTCAATCATCCCCAGAGACCCAGGGGCAGTCAGTTGGGGCGAGCGAAAAAATCCGCGCTGTTCTTTACTTTTTTATTGCCGATTTTTTTTGCCCGTTTAGACTTTCGCTCGCCCCAACTGACTGCCCCTTGGTCTCCGAGGATGTCTCAGAGGATGAGTTCGATTAGCTCAAAGTCAAATAATTTAAACAAAACTGATGAACATATTAGGCTCTGAACATATTGGACCGAGACTGTTTTAAGGCCAAGATCGATTAACAACAAATATACGACAAGAGATTTGACCAATTTTATCATGATCAAGCTTTAAATTCTCCTTTCCTTTTGTTAGATAATGTAAACGTCTAAACGTTCGCTCTTTAATTTCCATGCACTTAAAATTCTTGTCTTTTTATTACTCAAAAGATGTATCGAGTAAAGAAACTCAGTTTTAGACTTTTCATTATTCGTTATTTATTACAAAGATCTATTTTAGTTAATTTTTTTGGTCAGATTGTTGAAACTTATTTATTTATTTATTTATTTTTTATCTTGCCACACAGAATAACTTACAAGTAGAATAGAAAAGATAATAAATAGTTAATTAATATTAAATTTAAAATGAGCATACAACTTGGAAGAAGTGACTGTGGCTGGGAAATCTCCGAGAAGCAAAGCTTATGAGAAATAGAGATTTCCCCCCACGGGCAATATAAATACTAGGCGGCATTTAGAAATAAAGAAAAGACATGTATTTAGTTTCAAATCTTTCAAATACTGTAATTTTGCTCATTTTGCTTACATTGCCTTTAATAACTGTTGTGTTTTAAAGAAAATAAAATGGATTATGTCATTTTCAATCCACTGTCCAAATTCACTAGTCCACACTTTTCCATCCTTTATGGCGAGGTGATCATTTCCGGTCAATAGATCGTTTGTGGTACAATCTGGGGATCATTTCCGGTCCTGGGATCATTTGTGGACCTGTACATAGCCTGCAAGCAGGCTCTGGCTAGACAGGGGTGGGTCGGGGGCAGTTGGCCATCGTAGCCTTGTTGTATGCCGCCATGCTCTACACGAGATTCTAGTACAAGCTCTGATTGGTCAGATCCAGGAGGTTAACTTGTGTGATTGACGTCTCCATTTTGCGGACCCGATTTCATCAAAATTTGCATATCGCTGAAAATCGTTAAAATGTAAACATGGTATCTTCTGGTTGTTTATTACTGGTTTACAGATCTGTTTAAAGAACATTTATCAGCCTTTCACTGAGGAATTTCATCTCACTTCGTATTTCTGTGGCAAAACTCTCGTACTGATTTCGCTTTGCTGAATGTATAATTTCAGCCGGCGAACTGAACAAAGCACTGATATTTATCGATTTGTGGTCTTGTCTGGAGATGCACTGAGTCTAGCAAACTATCAACTGTCAGCCGGCTCATGCAGTTACTTGTAAAGATGGAAACTGAATGCAAAACACAAATAGCTCTGCTGCTTGTACACATGACATACAACTCGGGTTGGAAAAATCTCTTCTAGCGAGGCTCGAAAATCCCGCTTGAGCCAACATGATGCTTGGACCAGGGACAACAAAAAGTTCCTGATTTTTGGAAACGTTGAAGATCGGTGGCGAGGTTATTCTTTTTAAATTCCGAGAATTACAGGTTAATGGCTTTTTACAAAATCAGGAATGGAGATAAATTTGCAAAGAGCTGGAGTAAACCCAGAGTTATATTTTTGTGTGAATCTATGTACATTCCAATGCAGAGATTCCAATGCATCCATGAGTAGTTTATAATGACATGTGCTGAAAGATAGTTGACAGCCTAAATTACAAGGGAGCGGAATGGCGGCTTGAGCCCTTTGTCAACAGGCTCCACCGTCCCCTACCCACCCCGACCCACCCCCAGAGCCTGTTCACAGGCTAGCCTGTACACCATTCACATATCCTGCTCACTTGAGTCCACTCAGTCTTGTCTGTCCCCATAGTACAAAAGACCTGGACTGAATGCAGTCCACCCCAAAGTTTGTCAATGTGGCATAAACTACAAAACTAATTAAACATTCAAACACTTTCAGTGTTTCTTTGAGGAGGTAGTGTTACAGATGATTATTCAGTGACCTGCATAACTAATACAAGCAATAATTGTGTTGCATATATCTTTTTAGGGCGTGATAGATATGTCATTTTGCATAAAGGGTGCCTGTATTATTACAATGATTCCCAATCTACAGCTACAGCAGGGAAATTTTCTCTCAGTGGTTACAGGTACATACTATAGAAATATACATCTAATGCACATAGTTATGTACTTGTAAAGAAAAGTATGCAATTATTGCAAAATAATTCCTATTCTAGAACTAAGTACTGAAGGAGCAGCTAATTTCAATTTTCATTTTTTTACACACACTCTTTTATTTAATTTTTAAGGGGGGGGGGGGTTTCCATGCCATTGTTTGCAAATATGAAGCTGAATATCCTTAACAATACAAAAGCCCTGTATTTTGAACATCGGCCAAACTATATACAAATGGAGAGGTACAAAATGTAAATCCTTACTTCCGTAGAACTCTCAGATTGTCAAATGAAATAACACCAACTGTCCCCTTGATCAAAGGGACCTTCCAAGACAGTGCTGTAAATACTGTTAACCTTTACCCCCTAAGGTAAATGGTCATTTCTTGTAAATCAAAAAATGTAAATGGGTTATCCATGATTATACACCATTTGAAACGTGTTGATTAGAGAATTTCTTAAAACACATTAACAAATAAAAAGAAAGGGAGAGCTTTGAAAGAAATGAGTCAAATTTTTAAAAAGAGAAGGATTAAAAAAGTTGTCTATCGCCATATATATTAGGTATACCCCTCAACTATATCTTAAAATTTGGAGCTTTCAATCCAGTGGTTAATTTCAGATATGCTGCATACTACATATGTATCAAACAAAAAAGTTACAGGGGTGGTCAATTAAGTCACAAAATGGGGGGAGATGCAATTTTATTCTTTCAAAATGCAGATTTTTCCAAGACAAGTTTGGTGCCAAAAAAATCAGATTTGTTGGGCAAATAATGACCAAGTTATGACATCATCAGCATCCTTGTTGTTATTATAAACATAAATGAATGATTAAAATAATGTGCTGGGGCATCATGTGTACATCCATTACCTCAATTTGTTGCCGATAACGGTAATGGCTAACTCAGACCAATTACCGGTAATGTCAAGCAATTTAAGTGGCATTTACTAGGGCACATGCCCTATTCAAAGCTGCAACAAGAACTAATATTTAAACTTTTTTGTACAACAAAAAGGTTATTTCATTGGGTAACCAGGCATTTAGGAATTGCAAAACTGCATGCAACATTCTGATTTAATATTTTCATTCCTCTCTTTTTCAGGCTGTCTCCTGCACCAGAAAAGGCGTCTAGATACCAGTGGACATTTAAACTAGTTCATTTGCAGCCAGAAAAGAGAACTTATTACTTTGCTGCATATTCTGAAAAAGAAATGACTGTAAGTAACTGTCTTTATAGGGGGCAGCATGGGTCAGTGATAAGGGAGCTGGACATGAAATCTCATGACATGAGGTCTCAGATTCAAGTCCTGCTCTTTTCACTAAGCTGTTTCTTGGCAGACCCTAGTTCAACTCCTCAGTCATACTTGTAAATAGCTAGGCTGCCTCCTGCCAGTTGGGATTTATAAACTTGTTAGAGTCAAATTGAAATATTTGTTTTGCTTCAGTTTGAGTGGCATGCCTGAGAACTACTTGGAATAGCAGGCATGCAAATATATATATTCTTTTTGTCATATAAACTATGTCACTATTTTGTTCGGATATAACAGTAGTGATGTCGGACATCATATCACAGGACTCCACCATAAAGCATTGTCAATGCAAAACATTGGTGTTTGCATTGGACGTATGGACGTTCTGTCCAACCACAGCTGATTTGGCAGAATCAACTTTTCACCATACAAATAATTATCACATTTCAGCTCCACTACACAATAAATGATGTGAACAAAACCATTATGTTTATTTTGGCGGTTTCAGCCAAGCACTGGGAACTATAACAGAATGTTACATAACGACCTGTTATTACATCCAAGTGTGCGATACAGAAGATAAAACAGAGCTGAGCGACAGTTTACAAAGATAGAACTGTCAGACGGAGGCCAGAAAAAACCTGCCGGGAAAAGCCCCAGTGCGGAAAACCCGACAGGAAATCTGGGTAGGAACCATGGCTCAAGCTCTAAATAGCCCATCCTACGAAGCTACACAAAAGACAATATACTTAGACATAAATGCCCTAAAAAATAAAGTAAAATAAAATAAAACTTAATGTTGTCTCAAGCTAGGTATCAGCCTAGAATGAAAACCCACGTGATATACATCTCTTAAATAGCCCTCCCTCATGGACATGCTCATTCAACTGGGCTAGCCCCAGTCCCCACCGTATTCACTCAAACCCCAGAAATTCCATTTTCTATTTATTTTAATCGGGGAGGCCGATTATATATAAGCTTTTTAGTTTCTTTTCGGTCTCCTCGCCACTTCTCTCTATAATTTAACTAAATAATATATTGAATGTATGTATTCCGTGTGGCAAATAAATAAATAAACAAAATAAACAGAATATTCATTCTTATGATCTTACATACAAGCCTGCAGTTACCCTGTTCCAACCACAAAGAGCCTGGAACAGGCTGTTCTGCAACATATATTTGTCGGGTATAATATTTAGAAAGACTGTTTTTCAAATTTTCAAAACTACATTTGCTAGGTCCGTTGACATCATGAACAAACTGATGCAATTCCTGTGATGCACACAATAAGCTATCATTAGGTAATGATGTATTAAATGCAATTCTTTCAAAAACCGGGTCAAAATTTGGAGATCTGGGTGACATCCAGTGTATACCCAATGAAAACCTACCTGAACCCCCCTTCCCGTTGGAGGGTATGTGCCTCTGATTATCATGTTGTTAGGAACTTTGTGACATACTATGTGGCGTAATTTTATAGAAAATACATGTACATACATATATAACTGTTTTATAACAATTGAGAGAATTTGATGATCAACTTTTTCAACCCACACTGGTCAGAAAATTACTATTCTATTTGGAAACTCTAACTTTTAAGCAAATTACATAATTATGTGAAAGAATTCCTGCAGTTATTATGAGATACTGCACTTCCCTCTTAAGAAATATCTCTTTTTCTGTGCTGTATTGTACAAATGAAGAAACTGGAACTTTTTTTTAATTATTTTTTTCAGGAATGGATGGAAAGTATAACTACAGATATGATTGAATACTGTGGAACAGGGAAGCAAAGCATGTGAGTTATGTCGATTCAATCAGTATTTATGTAATTTTGTGGACATGCACCAGTCACCCAATTTTTCTTAATATTACAAAAAAAATCTATAGGGTTTAATCTTCAGCAAGGTGACCTCTGGAAACCACCAGGCTTATAGTTGAGGCCAGAGTGTTTAGAGTGAGCAGCTTGGTCAAATTCATTGATTATTTTACTAAACATTCGAGCAGTTTATTTTTAAAATAATTATTAGGAAAACTTGACAGGGTAGTTATTGTAGTAGGAAGAAGGTTCCAGATTTTTTGGCCTTGAAAAAAGAATTGAGAATTTTTAGAGATTAATCTGGCAATGATGCAGTTGGTAATTAGTGGCTGTTCTAGTGTCATGGCTATGGATTTGACTCTTTGTAGAAAACAAGCTGAGAAACACCGGAGGTAACAGATTATTATGATGTATGCATGTAATATAATTCAGGTTTTGATTCAATTTGACATGGAAGGGAGTATTTTGTATTATGTGTATTTTGGCAATGATTACTGTACATAAGGTTTTTCGAGAAGTGGAATAATTGCCTGATTTCAAACTGAGGGGGACAAGGTACGAGTTAGCAAATTATGGGATTAGCAACTATTGATCCACATAGTCAGAAAGTGCACACCAAGCTTTACAAATTTGGTGTTAATAGACCCAATATTACGCGAGATACAGCCATTTAAAAACGTAAAAAATTACAAAGAAATGTATGGCCATCCGGACGCTGCATCTGGATGACCAAGCATTTCTTTGTATTTGTGACATATTTGAATGGCTGTACCTAGCCTGATTAACACCAAATGTGGGGATTTTGTAAATCTTTGTGTGCTCTTTCTAACTTTGTGGATCAATAGTTGCTAATCCCATATTGTACAGACTCGTACCTAGTCTCTTTCGGCTTAAAATTAGGCAATAGCAAACCGGTTTATTGACAAAACTGAAGCCTCTTCAGTTTGGTTATGTGTGAATAATCTTATGTCCAAATTGAACTTTCATACTGTTGGCAAATTTGGCAATGCTTGTGGTGGTTTGCTGGCAATGTTGTGGCAAGGTGCAATGCAGATGATTCAGTGTTCTATTCTTTGATTTACTGCAGAATTGAGCCAACTGACACTGGAGAAGAGTATTGTTACCCAGAAGTGGAGCCAAAATTTGATTTGGATCAACTGGCTGTTTTGTTTGCCAAATGTCCATTACCTGGTCCTGGTTTAACAGGGGCTTCACAACAGCCAATGTACTGCCCACCGCCCAACATGGACATGCCAAAAAAATCACCACAACTTCCCAGGCCCGCGCTTCCTTTACCTCCATCAGGGCAGGGAAAGCAAAAGATGGGGTTCAGCTACACAGGTAACATGGGAGGAAGTAAAAGCTCTGGGGGATCTCCATCACTGAAGCCAACAAGCCAATCTTCTCCAAGATGCAGCCCTCTTATGAAACATAAGCAAAGTGTGCCTCCAGCTGTACCGTCAAGACAGGCAAAGCCTTTGGCTCCACCCAAGCCACTACCACGGCCACCGCCTGTCAAAAAGCATCTCACAGAACCCATTCTAACATATCCCACATTCCAGTCTGAAGGTATGTCCCAGTTAAACCCTAACCCTAACGTAAACTAACAACTAGCACTTCTGGTTTATAGTTAAACCTGGTGATATGTTCTTTTGATGGGAACTCAGCAATGTTGGGATACAATGTTCCAATATTGATGTGACGTATATATGAAATAAAATATTCATATTTGAACTGTAGATGAAGATGAAAGTGAAGAATGTCCGCATTGAATTTCCAATTTAAGCAATTTGCATGTGCAACAAAAGAATCAGGGCTTCAACAGGATTCGAACCAGTGACCTCCTCAAATTCTGGTGTGATGCTCTACCAACTGAGCTATGAAGTCACACATTGGGAGCTCCCAATAAGTGGCTTCATAGCTCAGTTAGTAGAGCATTACAGTTACAGTGTAGTAGAGCATCAGAATTTGTGACCGTTCCATGACCGTTTCCATTGAAATGGTCCGTATGGCAAAATCCAAGCAAAGGATGGACCAACCAGAATGCTCGAATTTTCCTCAAGACTACCTTTCTTTAAACATGTTCCCTTGTATCATTTATTTATGGAGTATTTTCAGTGGCATCCACACCTGAACGTCTTTGCTTGGTTTGAAACCAACACCCTAGAAGTTTTACCAGCTGTTGACTGCAAACGATGTTAGTTTAGTTATATGATTATATTAATAATTAGTGCTATGAATAACTTGTACACAGAAGATGACGATGAAGAAGGAGAAGGTTATTTGGATATAGTTCCTGAGACCAACCCTGAAGATGTGTCAGCTGAAGGGAAACAGTCCACCATGTCAAGGTCTGTCCAGTAAGACACACATTTTTGTTCTTTATAACCTATGGTAAAATAACTTGTCAGCACGGCACACTGTAGGTCAACAATTGTAAGTTTGAAAGTGAAGAATGATCATCACAGTTAATTTCCAATTTAAGCAATTGGAAAGAAGTAAGCTTGAAAAAATCAGGGCTTCAACAGGATTCAAACTAGTGACCTCCGCGAATACCGGTGCAATGCTCTATCAACTGAGTAACCTGTGATCATGCCCTCCCTCCCTACTTATCTTCTCGCGGAAGGAGGGCATGATACATTTTGCTTGATGGATCTCATGTAAAAAAGCCAGGTTTTGGCTTTTTATCTGATTTGTCAAGAAACAACGCTTATGAAGTGGTCATGTTCTCATTGGCTGTCTTGTTTAAATGAGGCGTCCGATCGAGACAAAGCATGTTTACAAAACAGGGATGAGGGGTTCAAGCGATTGTAACGATTAGCTGAAACACTGACAAACTTGCAGTATAATTCTCTAAAGGCAGAGCATAGATAGCGCTTTTAAACGCTTAAACGACGCGTAATTTGTCTGATTAGTGATATTTTGTTGTTTAGCCTGACAGGTTCTTCAAATGATTTCAAAGGTGTTACTGCAGATAAAATGTTTACCAAATGAAAACAATGATGGCTAAGAATATGTTTACCCACATTTTTAGCCCACTTGAATGTTGTTATAGAAATAATTTGTTTTAGATACTGAAATAACTCGCGAACACCAGTTCAACCTTCTAGCAAATAAATTTTTGTTGAAGTTTTTGATATAGTCGTTGCGTGTCTTATGAATTGTTCCGCGGATGATTTTCGCTTCTGGTGGAAATCCTAGTCATGAAATTAATGCAAACTACAAACAATGGTCTCACAGCTGGTTACTGGGGCGGATGGTGACCGGTGCAATAAATATATCAGGTGTAATTTTTTTCCTTTTTCTTAAAAAAAAGGCGCCTGATCGCAGGTTACCAACTGAGCATAAAGCCACACATTGGGAGCAAGGTCAATTTATTTCATATTTTCCCGTGATGATCATTCATTGTCATCTACATCTGCAGTTCAAATAATGAATTATTTGATATATAATTTACATCGTTCCACTCCTCATGGGAAAATGTAAACTCAATGAATTGACCTTGTGCCCAATGTGTGGCTTTAAAGCTCAGTTGGTAGAGCATCGCAACAGTGTCCGCGGAGGTCACGGGTTCAAATCCCATTGAAGCCCTGAATTTTTTCTTCTCACGCAGACGTCCTTTGGGCTTTGCCACTCATTCCTTCCCCACGGACGTCTGCTGAAACGAACATCCACTTCCGTTCATGGCTACGAACCAATCAGAGGTAACTTTCCAGTTTGGGAAAACTCATGATTAATAATAAAGATATTATTGTAGGAATTCACGGCCAATCAAGCAAATGTTCCTTAGCTAAACAAATGAAGTATAAATGCCACAGAAAAAGGAGTAGATTTTGCTGTCTTGTCACTCCGAGCCGTCACCCGTGTTCAAAGTATTTTTTAATCTCTTCTTTCAGCGAAAGAAAGTTATCTGAAAGTTTTTTCAAACCAAACGAGTCGCTTTTAATAGTGACTAATTCACTTGTCGAAAACTTTGTCTTGTCGATGCCAATGGCACTGTTGATAAGACCTTGAATGTACAATTTTTCCCAAAACGCAATCTCTATCTTCTCCCAAGCCACAGTCACAAAGAAAGAAAGCAGACTGCTCCGAATAACTTTTTTAGGAAAAATACAAAGAAAGAATCAAAATGATTAATCCGCGGTTTCCATTCTCCCTCAGCATGTGATAGGCTAGGTAACATACATGTACGATCAATCAATACTGATTGTTTTCTTTACCTGGATATCAACGGCCTTTGAAGACTGTGAATGGAAGTGGACATTCGTATCAGCAGACATCTGTGGAGAAGGAACGCATGACAAAGCCCAAAGGACATCTCTGGGTGACTAGACTTTAAGAAATTGCTTAAATTGGAAATTAACTGTGATGATCATTCTTCACTTTCGTCTACATCATACTGCAGTTCAAATATATGCATTATTTCAAATACACTTTCACAAAATTGGAAGTTTCTTTTGGAAGTATAATTTTATACAATAGCCTTGTCTGGAAACTAGAGTACAACAGACAATATATTTACTGTATTATTGGTCATTCAGATTCTCAGACATGTACACGAATACACACATAGCGGATCCCATCGTTATCCCAATAAACCCTTTGGATATTAGGGTGGTAAGTTTTTTTTCATTACGTTGAAATGATTTTTTTGCAGGGGGTTTCCTGATGGGCGGAGTATTCGACGGCACCACAATGAGGCAAGTGAAATCATATCGTGGCTGATAAGCACTTGTTTAACGGAAATAGAAATTGGCCCTGCCTTGAAAAAAGAACATTTTATATTCATTTTAAATTCTTTAAAAACAAACTTAGGAACTGAGAGAAAACATGAAAAATCGCAAAGTTGACTTGGCAGACAGGGTGTATTGTTTGGTTATTTTTGACTTGCTTTCCAGCAAGAAATCGAGACAAGGAGAACTGGTGCAAAAGCGGGAGGGCCATTTTCCTTTTCCTTGGTCAGGAGGGCCATTTTCTGTTTTTCATATGGACATTTCATACAGGGAAGCACAGTAACCTGTGATCATGCATTCTTTATATTTTTTTGTGTTGGGAGGAAAAACAGAATGCCTGATTGCAGGTTAGGAGGCGTGGTGGTGTAATGGTTAGCGCGCTGGACTCTGGATCAGGTTGTACAGGTTCAAGCCCTGGCTGTGTTGTGTTCTTCGGCAAAACACTTTGCTCTCACTGTGCTTGCATTTGAGTGACGATTAGTCCATTTTAAATGTAAATGTTCTTTTTAATTTAGGAAAAGGAATCAGCTGTGGATTTGTATCAGTTCTGAAAGCTTTTTGTATTAACTGTTAGCAGAAACCTAGTATGACCACCTAGTATGATAAAACTAGTATGACCACCTGTTCCTACACTGGATGTTGGCAACATTTGATATACTTGATTTACGCTGTATGTCTCAGACTTATATGGGAAAAATGCCTGGCTACTCCCTGAAGTTTCCGACAGGGTCAACCGACTTAATGCATGATAAGCTACATAAACCAGCCTACCGACCAACATTGGTAGAGACGTTTTTGCGACACACAAATATACACTTGCAGGCACATAAGAATCAACAGTCACTAATATTCAATTCTCTGTTCCAGGATGTTCTTCCATCCTCAGCTTTACGACTTGACGTGGATAAGATGAATGTCCATTCGTAAGTACAGTTATTAGTCTTGTTTTTGAAACAGGGGAACATAGGTGTATAGGCAGCTCCCCCACGTTGAAAACATATTGGGGCAACTCAGGTTTTTTGGTCAGCAAGAGACAATGGACAAGGCAACTTGGAATATTTTTGGGGCAAATGGTTCACACCCCTCCCCCCTTGCAACTGCTATTTAACAATTCAGACAAAGTGGTTTCTACAGTAAATGGTTTGAACCCAGGGGTAACAGTAGATCGTGTAGTTTGATCGTCTGGGTGAGGGTAGTCCTGAGAAGGACTGTTGTCGGTGACAGTGACTGATGTTTCGACAACCTGAGCGGAAGTCATCGTCAGAGTCATGTGAAGAGTTGTCATGTAAAGAAACTGTGTTGCTGCATCGGTGGGAAGTATAACAATGTAATTTGGTTTTGTCAACTGGGTTGATAATGTGAATTGACGTTTCGAACGTTAGCCCTTCGTCGGAGGAATTGTGGGTCGTGTGTGGTTTATATACAGAAAGAGGGAGCTTCGCTATTGGTTGGTACCTGGTAACGTGAAAACAACGGAATAAATTAGTTGATACCGTGAGGATTAAGAGTGCCGATTTGAAAAATAAATTTTTGTTCCAGAGTTTTGCGACTTTCCGTGCTTCCTTGGTGAAGGGAAAGGCCGCAGACTGCCATATGTTGCTTAGAATAACTCTTTCAAAGAATTTTGAGAAGCTGGGAAGCACCGAGATAGGTCGGTAGTTGGTGAAAAGCGACTGATCATCAGATTTAAAAATAGGTATCACGCGAGCGATTTTCATTTCATCGGGAACAATACCATGCTGGATTGACAAGTTTATGATATGGGTGAGTGGTTCAGAAACAAGTAGAATGGACTCCTTAATGACTGTCATTGGAATCTGGTCGTAGCCAGCTGCTTTACCAGGAAGAAAAGTTTTCGCAATCCCAGTGATCTCATCTTGAGTTGTAGGGTTGAAGAAGATTGACTGTGTAAAGGAACCATTAAGAAAACAACGGTGTGAAGCTGACGACTGTATACCCCTTGCTAAATTAGGACCGATGCTTGAAAAATAACTACAAAACTTGTTGGCAATTTCGACAGGATCAGTAACTTCATGATTGTCAGCTTTAAATGTTGAGCATCTATTGGAATTTCTTTTGCTTCTATTTAGAATTTCAATGTTGAGTAAGTATGAAAACAGTTTATAAATCTTTCCATCTTCGACTTTTCGCCTTCTTTTCTTCTATTAATGTGAAACAGCTCTAGCTCATAGTTCGAGGAGGCCTAACCTCTCATAAGCTCCTATAGTTTCTGTTAGGTCTCCTCGCCACTTCTTTTTTTTTTCTCTTCTTTTCCTATATTTTTGTAATTAGTGTGGCAAATAAAAAATAAAAAATAATAAAAAAAAAAGAATGATTTGGGAGACTGAAGTGTCTCGCGACCGGTTTCGATGGATTTTTGTCGTCTTTCTTCACGCCCCGAAGGGGTTCTCGGAATCGGTCGCCAGGTCGTCTCCCTGTTTCGCCGATGCATAACCTTTTTCAAAGAATGCAAGTTATGCAGTAGATGACATTGGCCGAGGTACAGGTGAAATGATCAGTGATCTTGATAGATCGCTTGGGTCCCGATATTTTGTCAACGTTGTGAAAGGGTATGTTTTGCATCGTGCGCGAGCGCATTTAAAAGTTCCGGGTTGATCACTTGTTTGGAATGCACTTCTGACTAATAAGTTACCTATGTTTTTGTCGCGTTTGAATGAAATTAATGAAGGTTGCGAAAAGATTCTACCAGTGTCGGGGTCATTTTGAAGTAATTTAATGTTTTTGGGAATGATAGATTTTACAGCGTGGTTGTGAGGGTGAAATGTGAGGGTGAATGGAATTCTATCGTTGTTTTCTCTCTGTGCCGTTTGTAGTGCTGACTGTCAATCAATTTGTTGGAGGGAGTTGTTTGTCGAATCTCGAATCTCTTTACGGTGGCCGATTCACATTATCAACCCAGTTGATAAAACCAAATTATATAATTTATTATATAGACTTCATTATATGGCTTTTGTAGATAGTATATAGCTTACGTTCTTTATCTTTTCTTTCTATTTTACTTTATCAATATGTTTGTATTTAGATTTATATACCTTTAGTATGTATTCTCTGAAAAGCCTTTTTGGGACGAGAATAAAGTATGTATGTAGGTAGGTAGCTAGAGGTAGCTCGGTCGGTCGATCCATGTCGTCAATTAGTCATTGCTATGGTGTCAGTAGAACAAAGACATACTACATGACATGGACATAACTAACAGACCGAACAGAAGGACCTAACGTTATCAGCGGATCGAAACCAACCAATCACAACAGACGACATCAACCACACGAGTCTTACAGCCAATAACAGCACAGTAAAACTGACCAATCAGTTTTCACAAACCAGACTTCTAACATTTGACTGACAAACAACTTTTGACATGACTTTGATGATGACTTCGAATTCTGCTCATGTTGTCGAATCGTCACTTGCTGTCACCAACAACAGTCCTTCTCAGGACTACCCTCACCCAGAGGATAAAACTACATGATCTATAGAGTTTTCTATGAGAAATTAGATAACCAGTTGCAGCCGAGAAAACATGGGGTGGCTAATGATATACGAGGTCAAGATCAAGATGAACGCTAAAACGTGTTTCTGGTATTGGATTTCATGTGACGTCATAAATAAACATTTTCTCAAAGTCTCAGGTCTGTGCGGTGTCCCGTTCACGAGTTATTCGCCGAAACGTACCACGCAAATTTACAAAGCTCAGTATGGAGACGCCATATTTGTGTCCTTCCGAGGGGCACAAATATGGCTGCCATGATGCACTCGAAACCATCTGGAATTTAGTTGTGCTATAATAGCGACTACTTTTGACTCTTGGGCTATTACACTTCCACATGAACACCACTTGTTATTACTGAAATGTTCTAACTGCTGAAAATCGAAAGGATAGACTTTTTCTAAATAAAACAGCCTTACCACGGCACACGGCATGGTGTCACATACGGCGAATAACTCAAATATTCAAGATGCTCTGTTTTCAAAACGAAGAGCACTATCGAGCTGAAAATTTGCGAAAAGACATGTTTTTAGTTCACCTTGCACCTGGTGGCAACGAAAATTTAGTAGGCCTAGCGAATTTTTATTTCAGAATTTTATTTATCATCTACACTATCGGAAGTTCTTAGCTTCTGTAGATTTTCGATAGAACATACTGATTGTTTAAAGTCCAAATAATACTCGTGTTTCCTTGTGCAAGATAGCCATTTGAGATTTGGCTTGTTTCTTTTGTTTCAGCTTACTGGAGAACAAGCTAGGAGTTTACATTGTTCGTGGAAGTCAGAAAGCACAGTCAAAGCGGGTAAGAAAACGTTTCTATACTGATTTGTTATGATAATCTTAACTGTGGTGACCATCCCTGTGACTTGGTTGTAAAAATGTCCAGTCCACTCACTATTCGCTCCGACGAAGGGCTAACGCTCGAAACGTCAGCTCTTGAATCTCTTTACGGTGGCCAATTGACATTATCAACCCAGTTGATAAAACCAAATTATATTGTTATACTTCCCACCGACGCAGCACCACAGTTTCTTTAGAAACGTACCCCCTCTGTACCTAAATCAGTCATCTGGTGTTTATTGTGAGGGAACCTAAGCCTGCAAGCCCCGTGGTTTTTTATTAGGTTCCCTCACCATTTTGCGTTCTACCTTCAATATATTGCAGTTTTGTATTTTCATTGTTATCTTGTATATTGAGTTGTTTTTATTTATTAATCATTGTATTATAATTCTATTTTTGTTTGTGTGGCAAAAAAATGAAACATAAAAATAAAAATAGATGTTGCTAAACAGCCTGATGTGGTCGCCTGGCGTGATATTATAGGACTGTAAAAATCATCACAGTTCTGTAGAGTCTGCAAAAAAGTAGGACCCTTGGCCTCTGCATTATCATTGCGATACGGTAACAACTGAGGTACAAATCGAAACCATAAAGCCTGGTTCACGCTAGCGACATAAGGCCTACATAACAACTAGGTCATGCAAATGCAAAAAAAGCCTTACACTTATGTTTTATGTCACCAGTGTGAACACAACACAACATAACGACATAGCAGGAACAAAATGACATAAAGCTATCGCTAGTGTGAACCAGGCTTAAGCATTGGGAGTTGAAATGTTGTGCAAGTGTCATGTTGAAAAACAATCGTAATGTTGAGAGTGCTGGCGCTTATCCACTGATTTAATGCTAATAAATGGAAACTGTACGAGTTAAAAACTTCTCTTGCCGTACAAAAAAGAAACAGGAAATATCCTGCTGAGTATATCATTCTTAACCAGCTTCTTGAAAAATAGGACCGCAATGCGTACTTGTGTGGGCTTATACATAGAGGATTGAACAGTAAGCAATAAGCAATGGAATAAAACTTAATGAATAATATGGTTGGTATCAACACACTTGACAGACTTTAAATTCAGGATGCCAGTATTTTTGACATCTGTTTGTACCAATTTAAGACAGATTTCCTCTTGGAACCTGCATAAGCATTCAAAAAGGCAATCTTGGGGCTAAAAGTGATTCACTCTAAACTCATTCTCATTCAATCAGCAAAGTCTGGCTTTCTTGGGAAATTCATTCCATTTTTTTTCTGCACAAGTTGGGGTATTATTTTCTTAAATATTTATAACACGACTGACCTATCCTGTCTATGCCTTGTTTTACCTAGAAAATATTTCACTATATCAGGATTACAAAGTAAAAGTTACAAAGCAGTAACCGTGTTTGTAACACAACTCGTCATATAAATACAGAGGGCCAACTACGTACAATGACTCTCATTTGAGTGCCACCTGCACTGAATGTTCATCAAGCCGGGGAATGTTTTTCTTGCAACACAAGCTGAGCCAGAAAAGTTGGTTTGCGCAAAAAAAAAAAAAAAACAAATCGGCGATACTCTGACCATCCACGAAATTTGTTGAGGATCACCTTTAAGTGACTTGAACAAAGAATAAGCGAGCCATTTCACCTCTAAACCAAAACTGAAGTTAATTTACGATGAAGAGAGCACTGATAAATAAGCTTTATAAACAACAGAAAAGAACTATACAGAATAACGATTTAGAAAGCTGATAATAGCAGAGCGGAACGATTTAGAAATGAAAAATATCTTACCTTGAGAACGTGCGCATGAAACTAATTTGCATCGGTAGGCTTGCAAAAATCACCGTAACAAAAATATAAACACGCCGAATGAAGCAATTTGGCCTGATTGCCAGATATGGCCGATATTCTGCTTGTACCCATTTCCTTTAGGATCCTTGTACCCAGTTTATCCAGTCTACCGGTTTCTCAGATGTTAGTTTTGGCACGTGCCCTTGGACAAACCCAGCCAGCCAGCGACAATATAGCTTAGTGCGGGAAAGAAAAACCGTATTGCAATCGATTCTAATACCCCAATCACACCAAAGTTAAACACGTTTAAAGGCTATTTAGTTAAACACAGTTTAACTTTGTTCTCTTCGTATAAGTTGCTAACTGATGCTTGTCAACTTCAAATTTAGCACAATGAAATTACTTAATAATAGAGCTTTCTTGAACCCTTTTTTTATGATGCTGGCTTTAATTTTGTTTAACCTGGTTTAGCTAAACATGTTTTGTTGGTGTGAATCGGTTATAAGTTACGGTTGGCTGTAGTGTGCAAAGAGCACGTGTTGCCTTAAATCTGAATTTTTGCTTTTGTAGTTTATGTTCAGCATCACGTCCGCGGTTATGTATAACATCTCACATCGGTTTGTTTCTGTCATGCAGGCTTTGTCAGTGTGGACTGGAGATCGAGTACGACATTACATGGTATTCTATGACGAGGTAAGAGAAAGTCGCTCGATGTTATTAGTTTTTCTTCCTTCCTTTTTTCCCATCACCTTTTTTATCATCAGCTTCTGTGAATTTGATTAGTTCACTGCCTCAGCAGTGTCAAACCAGGTTGAACGTTATGTAGTCCTCTTATCTCTTTGTGTTTTCTTTGTCTACAGAAAGGCTATACTCTTGACCCCGACGGCGAAGCAAGATTTGATTCGATGGAAGACCTCATAAGGCATCACTATGACTTTAATCTGCCCAAATGTGACATCAAACTCACGAGGCCTTATAAATAGTTTTGAAGGGGATAACTTATAGTAACGATGATGATATTGGCATTGCAGGATTTTGTCAATTAACGAATGAAGCAGAATTATTCCAAGTTTTTATTACAGATTTGATAGTCCATGAATATAAAATTGCTAAATAATTATTTTTTCAAAGATTGTACCCTAAACAATATATCATGAAGACTCTTCATTATTTCTAAAGAATGAGCTGAATGTTGAAATTTAATAGAATTAATAGCAGCTGTAGAAAGACACACGTATATCCCAGCGAAGTCTAAACGTCAAGCCTGTTGGATAGTACGATAAGCAGCAAAATTCTTGACAGGTTCTCTCATGGGCCTTAATCTCACGCCGGCCATGTTGAGTCCCGAGGGATTGAAAACTTTTGTCTTGCCACGCGGAAACTCGTTCCCAAACATTTCAACTCGAGGCTCGGGGTAAGAAATCTATTTTCTTTGGCTTATATGGCCGCCATGTGAATAAGGCGGATTTAGGTCTAGGTTTTTAGAAAGCAGGTGACGTGACCATATTTATACTGTGCGTATAGTGTTATGACATAAGGAAATCAAACCGATGGAGTAAAAAGGAGTTTCCGAGTATGACTCTCTCGCTAATGAACCAGAGAAGACTACGATACGTTGTCGAAGTCGCAAACAGAAGGAGACAGTCAGAGGGCCTTATTATAACAAGCATTTTGATTGTTTTGTTCGGGTCATGAGTCACGATGGCGTCATGAGTAGATTCGGAAGGAGTTAGAAACGTTCTGATACTTCCGTATGGTTCGTTTTCCATTAACTTTTTAAAATCACTAACTTCGTGTTACTTATTTGATTGTTATTGCAAGTTTCCACGATTCATGACGGGTACCAATCAATCAATCAATCAATCAATCAATCAATCAATCAATCAATCAATCAATCAATCAATCAATCAATCAATCAATCAATCAATTAATCAACGTTATTTAAAACACGGCAAATTGCTCAGCAAGCTGGTTTTCAGACATGCCGTGTAAGAATTACAAGATATAGATGCTAAAATTTCCAAAAATTACAAGATATAAATATTAAAGGACTAATAAGCTAGGTATAACTTAGCGCTAAAATATTATTTGATAACAAAGAAATTTAAGTAATAATTAGCAACAATCATAATTTACTATATAATAATACGAAACAAGCAATGTAGAAATGGGCCCTAGTGATGTAAAGTATGTCTTAGGATATCGCACGTTTAAAGCTTGCAAGATCCCTTATCTCATGTATTTAATTTGACAGTTTGTTCCAAGCATTTGCACCTCGATAAGAGAAAGAACGTTTAAGAAAATTCGTTTTACTGAGGTAGCGGTAATTGGAAGTCATATCTCGAACCCCTCAAGTTATAATTGTGAACTTCTGAGGTTCTATGAAAATACTCCTGAAGATACGTCGGACAGTTATTATTGAATACTTTAAACATCATAAGTAGCAGTTAGCCCACTCTAGAGAATTTAGCACTGAAGACAGTCAGTGGCTCTCTTGAGCAGAGTCGACGTTTTTACCCTACTTTCGTACCACTTGGTTACGAAGGGTCTGTAAAATAAAGCTGCTTAACGTAAGCTAAGATAGAATAATATAAACTTATGAAATTTTTAAAGTATAAAGTATGTGTATAAATTTCGAAGATGTGTTTTCTCCTGTAGAGACATTTCATTTTTTGTGGGCTGGTTCCACTCGACAATAAGCTAGATATTTTTCTGTGCGGTCAAAATGCAACCAATGTTTTGAAACAACACTAAAGACATAGTAAAAGAAAGGCAAATGCGACTTTGTGTCGCTGAATACTGACAGAATCTTAAATTTTGCTTCTCTTGAATACAAATAATATGTCCAATTTATTTTGCATAGACACAGAAAATAATTTATATTGGTTTTGTTCCTTGAAGTTTTTTCCTCAGCACTTTGTAGTTTTTCAATAAAAATATTTTTACATTGGCGTGGTCTGTCTAATTTTTTGCGGTAAAAACACATTTTCAGCTCTTGATTTCGAACGATATACTGTGTTGTAATAGAATCTGTGATTGTTGTGGGGGAGGGGGTAGTAGCGACGGTTCAAGGGTAGAGAAGAAATGGCTGCCTTTTTAACTACAGCTAACAATTCCCTGCGAATTATTTCACTGTTGTATAAAGCCACTGGCTGTGGTAACATCATGGCCACTATAGTTAGTATAAATCTACTAGCGTTCTATCACGAATGCCGTTCTCTGATTGGCTACGCTACCCACTATCTTTAAACAATAGTGTTTGTCGAGGAACTTTCGGCTGATAGTTGCCCCGCGGAAATTTGATGTTAAAACAAAAAAACTTTTTTCCTCCCCTCCCTTCCCTATTCAATGTGGAGCCCACTAGCAGCCTTTTTCGTACAAGACTGTAAAGTGAGATTCCAACATTGGTAGGGGGGTCCTAAAACAGTGTAGTATTTTTTAAGTTGGATTCAAAACTTACTATAGTCGGGTATATGTTTACAGCCTTCCCAACTACTTCTGTCTGTGATTGTAGTTTTAAGAACATCAAATTTCCAAAGGGCATCTATCAGACCGAAGGTTCCAAGACAGAAACACTCTATTGTCTTCACTGTTCACCACCAAATTTCTTCCGACTGCACATTCACAAACCAGCATCTTGAGCTTTTTGCTGCAAGCCGAAATGTACGAATAAACGAAAATCAGGAAAGACATCCTCTAAATGCAAATCAACCACATAACGTTTGAATGTTTTTTCTTAACGAAAGCCCGCTTGTTTACAATAAAATTTCACGGACGGGCACTATCCATCCGGGTAGTTTCCTCGGACGGGCAATATGGGCTGATAGTGCCCTCCGCGGATGAACACTATCGCGTCACGTGTTTAATTTAGACATGAGAATCAGATAAATTTAATGTTGAACTATAAGAGCTGATAGTGTTGCTCCGCGTGTGGGCACTATAGCGTTACGTGGGCAATTTAAACCAATCAGAATCGGAGAAATTTAGTGGTGAACAATATACTAGTTATGCAAGGGTGTCGAGTGGCATACCGTGGAAATATATCCCACGAGTGACTTGATTTTTCAGAATACACACGAGCCTTCAGGTGAGTGTGTATTACAAGAAAAAAACAGTCACGAGTGGGATATCGGTATGCCACGAGAAATCATTGCATAACTATTTTATCCCATGCCTTTTACACAACTTACAGAGGTGCAACTTGGTATAACCTGGTATAACTTGTCAAAAAAGTTTGTTGGGTGGCCAGACTAAGGCGCGTCGCGCTGAAAATATGCAACGCTTTTCTAGGCTCCTGATTGGCTGTATTCTTCAAGGCATGGGATAAAATCTGAGATAGAACGTCTCGGAATAGTATATAGCCATTAAAGTTGGCCTGTTTGAAGCTGCTTTGAACACCTGTGTTTCTGTCGGCGAGTGGAAATTTCTGAAGAGTGGCTTTCTAGTTGTGCACTGAAGCGCTTTACGACAATGAGTTGACAGAATTTGCATGATAAACATGAAATGATCAATAATGACACGAGCCTGGGACAAGAAAAGTCCCCGACAGAATTTGAACCCATGGCGTCCCATCTTCTCCCAGATAATTAATGCAAGTGATAAAGATTAGTTGTTTTATTCCGGAGATACGGGAGATACATTTATTTACTCCATGAGGAAAACCACAAATGCGGCATCCATGTTACTCCTGACTCCAGCTGCTAATACGCCGTGCATGATGTCATCATCTCCCAGGTAAAACAGCACCACCTACAATAACGAGAGCAAGTGCATGTAATAAAAACACAGTTTACGTCCCGGGGGGGTACTCCCCTATAAAAATGACGGGGGTGCTCGTCGTACCTTTTAGGGGGTAAAATTTGTGAATTGGTACCGCTTAGGGTGCAAAAATCTAAAATGACCGCCGCTTAAGATGTTGTGGTACCTTTTAGGGGCCTTCCGTATAAAAGCGTGTTTATCACTATAAAAATTGCCAGATCCAGTTAATTTATTACTTCAGAAATGGTACCTTTTAGGGGTAAAAATTACTCTGAGCCACGCCCACAAAATGAGATTCTGGTACCTTTTAGGGGTGTTTTCGAAAATTTCCGACGAGCACCCCCGTCATTTTCATACGGGAGTACCCCCCCGGGGTTTACGTCCGCTGAAAAGAAAGTGTTAAATAAAAAAGCCTGCCTGTTCTGCAGCCGCACGTGACACATAATCCTTGGAACAGTCCTATACCGGCGGTTTTGTCTGTCTGTGAAGCAGGCAGGTTTTCATATCACGGGAAAATCCCAGACGATCGGTGATTTCACTGTTTACTACTACCGATCGTAATACTGGTGACAAGGATAATAAACTTAATTATAATCATTTCATCGGGCATTGTGGCATATTTTACGGGCTAAAATGGAAAATACAGCGGGACAAAATATATTTTAGCCCGCCGCGTGGAACAATCAGAAACAAGAAAGTGACGCCGGCCTATCAGAATTGAAAACCATTCAACTGTTTGCGCCATTTTCTTGCTCGCAAGCAACCTTCAAGCTTCGTCTGACTCAGTTGAGGATTTTCAATCTGCTGTTCTTTAGCTCTATAAGGCATAAACGACTTAAATGCCTAACAATTAAGCAAATTGTCACTCTTCTCAGCTAGATGAAGAGGAATTTATGTACGGAAACTCAAAGAAGAATCCAGGCAGCCAAACTGAAGTGAACGTAAGTTTGTTTTCATCGAGCGAAACTCATTCAATGCTAAACTGCCAGTTCATTTTGATGCACAATTCATTTTAACAACGCTAAATAGATATTTCTTTGCTGTCTATAGAATTCTGTATGTTTAATTTCAAGAAAACGTAGAGCAAATTTTGTTCTAAGCGTTAAACATGATTGAATTTTGAGGTTTTCTGGCAAGGTTCGTAAATATCTTTAGCCTGATTTTCAATCAAAAATAAACGCCGACTAACTGCTGGCAGTGTTTAAGATATCGCTTGCTGTCTTTGATTGCTGTTCTCAATGCCCTCTGAAATGAGAGCTAATTTTAGCCCTCGCCTACGGCTCGGGCTAAAATGAGTCCGAGTCGGGCCAAAAACATATTTACTCCCGCGCACATCAACTCTATTGTTATATTAGTAATACTAAAAAGAGTGAAAATTAAACAGGATACGCTTTAAAAGCTACACGAAATAAATAAGTTTTCAGCTTACATTTATACTATAGACTGGCACACTTTTTGCTTTGCTTCAGTTCCAAATTCAGGATGTACAAATAATTTGCAAGAAGAGGTCTGGCGATTTTCCGATATATCGACAAAATCTGGGACAGACGGGGGCAACAGTGCCAGTCTGAAATCAGAACTTTATCCTGTGACGCGCCACATCTATGAGACTGAAAAAGGTGACTGGATTCGACAAACAAAGAGACACCATAATTACTTTTTCGGCATCTTTTGACACAAATGCTTCTTCATAAGCCTTTGTCGCATCGTCTGCATCATCGCGATTGGTCAGTAGATCTGCAATGTACAGCTCTGTCTTCTCGTTTTAAAAGAAAAAGGAGAAAGAAAGATCAGACATTGCTTATTCAAAAATATGTAAATACATCAGTACTAAGATAAAAGCTATCCAGCTATGTAACTATGAAGGTTTGTTACAACTTTTTAGCAAACAAAAATAATCTAAACTCTGCAATCTAATCTCTCTTTTAAGAGATTATTTTTGTCTATTTTGGTCGGGTTGTTCGCGGCACGATTGAGCTAATTTAGAACTAACTAGCATAAATTTTGATTTTACAAAACGTTTCAGTGAGTTTTCTGTCTGTGTCATATTACTGTGTCATAAGCACTTCTATCTACAATCCACGTGTCATCGGCCAGGAAGCCAATTAAAATGGTAGAATGTTACTTTCACGATGCACCATTTTGGTAATATATATCATGTAGACTATTTGAAGCTCCCCGGGTACTGTTCATTTGAAAAAACATTTTGCAAGTCGAACATACCAGCCTAGATTTACACTTATTTTTGCCAAAACAAAACATTGTTTGAGGTTCCTTACCATAAAATCATCTGGTTTGGTCATTTTCTCGTTCAGGGTACGAAGATCTTGCTCAGTTCTGAAGGGTCCATCTCCACTGAATGTCATTTTCCACTCATTGAAGAAGCGTTCAATGTCTTGATACTTCGTGTCCCTAAGATATTCACGAAATACTTCCTTGGCTTCCTTTTCCAGGTCTGCGAAAACATAAATTTATTTTGCAGATTCAAAGATTTACTTTATAACTTTTTTGCTTTGTTACGAAAAAAGAATTAGTAGTGATCTTTATCAGAGTTCATGGAATGACTTTCACACTAAATTTAAAACGTGCATGAAGATCAACGAATTGCTTGAAATTAAAATGGAATCGAATTTAAAAACACGTTCTGTATACAGATACATATTCAAACTTCTGAAATTTGATCCCTGGGGGACTCGCACATGAAAGGAAGAGGATGCTTGTCAACCAATCTGGGCATGGCCCAAGCTTTTTTGACTCCTAAAAGAAAACAACTCTAGACAAGACCATCACGGCTCAATATAATGGCGGTCTACCCAGACCACCCACACTTGAGACCAAAACCCGACGTTTACACTCCTTAGCGAGACGACGAGCATCCCCGCCCATTTCATATGTGAGTCCTCCCCCAGGATTTGGTCATTACACTTAAAGAAGGATTTTTCTGAAGAGCGTTTTCATAGCCAGAAATGAACTCTCTGTTCAGCTGCAATGCCATGATATATAAATCACTTCGTATGAGATTCTTGAGCTTCATTTGCGTGCCTCTGCATTTCAAGTGTTTGAGCCGCTATAGTATGGCCATGCCCGGTTTGTACGACTTCTAATGGTCACAGGTTTTTGATCAGATAAGTGTATATGTGGAATGGTTCAAGTCCACTAATCCTCATGACCACAATATAAACAACAAGTTATTGGTTTTACCTAGTGTCGTCCACGTTATAGCCTCATCCAAGGTTGGATTGTACACGTTTCATTTCTCTTCCGATTTTTTCATTTTTAGTCAAGTGTATTACTATATGAGCTAAGAGTATAACTCATATGGAATATGTTCACTTTTCCAGAGCAACCAATGACGAAATATGATATTTTACAATAACTGCAGAAATTCTCGCGCGCTCATTGGCTAATGTTCGCGGTCGAAAAATTCATTGAAACACGATGACGTAGTATGACGCCATGGAGCGCTTGTTGAAAACTGTCAAAAACAACTTCAATCACTCAAAGTGTTTACAGCCTTCGCTACTGTTAGTTCTCAGAAATAAGCAACAGATTGCATCCAAAGGGACTCCTTTAAAGAGGAAATCATCAATGGGATGTATGACGAAAATACGTGGTCGATTACAGGACGCACCACAACAGGCTCATGTCTATTTGTTAAACTTACCTTCTTTAGAAGAGAGCTTTCTGTAATATGTTCCTGTGTAGTATCCGTCATTAAAGTATTTCTTTAAGTTGGTGACGTAATCAGGTTCGCTGTAACCCCCTGCCAAAAAAACAATGGATATTCTGTGTTTTGTATAACAGGGCTTCAAACGGTCATGGTAAACATGAAAGTTGATGATAGGTTGGGGAGTTAAACTATCATCAACTATCATGCGCCGTTTGATCGGGGCCTTACACTTGCACGCTGCTGTTCTCGTTCGTACATGAACAACAACAACAAACAACAAACAACAAAATTTTATTGGTTAAAAATACAGAACACAGAAGTGCATGCCGAAAACACGAATTGTGTATACAAAAGTTACGTCATACAAGGAACTTTATCCTCGTTGGCCTACGTAGCAGACATATTTCGACCGATTTCGCGATCGAGTTCCTGTGTTTCGACGGCGGTGCCACACCCGGTTCGCCTTATGTTTTCGAGTTCTGAGTAACCGATATGTTGAGGGAAGTGTCTATGCGAATGTTTTCAAGTTTAACAGCGAGAAGAAACGTTTTGAGAGAGCCAAAGTAAACTCCAGATGTTTCCACTGTTGGAGTCCCTCAGAGGGGCTCCAACATGGCGTCTCCATACTAAACACTATAATTTTCAGTGATACACTTTGCTGAATAACTCGAGTTCGAAATATCGTACATCCCCGAAACTTTGGCACGTTATTTATTTATTACTCTTCTATGATATTTCAATTTCTTGACTCAATTTATTGAATGGTAAGCGATTTTATATATTACGTGCGTGAAACTTGCGTGGTACTTGCGTAACGTGAAAACCACCAATAGTTACATTTTGAAAACTGGTTTTTGCATTCACTTTTACTCCCATCTCGCTCAAACTTGTAAAATACAATGAGCTATGATAAGATATTGTTCTACAACCATCTGTGATATGTGAAATTTTCCAAGGTGTGTTGCCATCAAAGGTGTGTTATGATAGTTCTGGAAGATTTCTCCAGTTAAAGAACATTTGAAGCTCATTAATTTATGGTATGTTGCAAACTGATTTGTAATAAACATGAAGGTGTGTAATTTATTACACACCTTATGTGTTTCCTTACCCACATTGGTGTGTTTTCTTAAACCGTGAAATATAGCAGTGAAAAGGTGTGTCACCACTAAACACCTTGATGTGAAAACACCCTTTTTTAAGAGTGTATATAGATGCGTCCCAGATACGAATTTTGAGCTCGAAAAACATAGGGCTTGTAAAGCCAGTTTTTTTGTTATTTGCAATTTTTTTTGTTTTGCCTCATCATAAAATTTGGTTTTACGTATTTTCCTGATTGAAAATTTAGCGCCATGTAAAGCAAAACAACTATATCCCCTCTACCAAATTTTACCGAAGGAAACTCGAGAAAACGTGGACGAAAGTTGCCACTTTCATGAGAATAGAAATTCGCCAATATCGTAGTTTGAGCATGCGTCGACTTTGGAACCACGAACTTTGCTGATACTGGGCGTTTGATAAAACTCCATGAAGAAAATCTACAAACTCTTAATGACTTGTTTGGAAGTTTAAACAGCATTATCTGGATTTTAAAATCTGTTATGGAGTAAGTATTGCTTTGAAATGTGTAACATAATTTCGTTGTTGATCATGTAATACATTTTAGAAACAACTATTGGCAAGAAGGGAATTTCGCTTTTATAATCACTTTCAAAATAAGCAGGTAGATAACAGCTAAACTTAAAGGGACAGTTGAAGGGCAGTATCACGCTATTTTTAGTAACACACTGAAAATCCAAGAGACGCTTTTCGGTTCATAGAAGCTGCGTGATAATGATAAAATCCTTTGAAACACTATCGCAATGTACAGAAACTGTTTATAGATGTATCTGCGGGCCGATGGCCAAGATCGAGATTGATGTCAACTTGAAAAGTCGGCCGACGTTTTCAGGTTTCCCACCATATCTCATATGAAATACGTTCTGTAACTCATTTTACCTCGTCCTTCTATTCTGAATTAACTTGATGCAAGAAAATATGAAGTTTTTTGCTTGATGTTCCAAAATTAATGGGAATTGAAAGAACTCCAAGGAATAAAACGACGCCGAAAACATAAAAATGCTCTTTGCGTTACCACAGAAACCGATTTATTTATTTTACCCTAGTTATAAATAACTTCACATTATAAATTGGACCTTAAAACACATTTCAGAGGTAACCTTAAAGTGCCTATGAAGTGAATTGGTTTTGTATTTAGTTTTCAAATTTGCCTTGTGAAATACGCGATTCCAAATTTTGAGACGTCTGGCGTTAAAAGTAACGATTTTACAAGCCTTCAAAGTTGAGCCATTTTGCCCTCAAAAATGGTATTTGAATCGTGCGGTCAAAACACCACGTGACAACAACATCTGACGTCATTTGGGTGCCAAAAATCGTTCTCACAATCGTTCTCAGTTTCTATTTCCTCGGGGTTGCTGGATCACCCATTTCTGAATTGCTCGACATGTTTCTCAAATAATCACTCCTCGCTGACAAGAAACTTCGATCGTGCAAACAAAAGTTTGGCACCAAAGTGACGTCAGGGCGCGGCATTTTCGGACCCATTCCCCTGACCATTTTTGGGGGGCAAAATGCTCAACTTTGAAGGCTTGTAAAATCGTCACTTTTAATCCCAGAAGTCTGAAACTATGGAATCGCGTATTTCACAAAGTAAATAGCACACAAAACACACAAAAAAGTTCGCTTCATAGGCGCTTTAATGGTTAAAGCTACATATGCCTCAATAAAAAAAAATTTCGCTTTTGGGAGCCAAATTCATGTGTACCCCCGCCTTAGTGATTTAGATACGGTTTCAGTATTGACCAGGCGTTAGAAGCTTAAATTTAGCTAATGCTGGCCAAACATCGTGATAAACTCCCCTTAAAAGTAAGACCCTCACATAAGCAAACCGTGTTCATAGTTTTCTGCTAGTAAGTCGAGGTCCAAATCATGAATGCTCAACGGAATGAATTCCTTGTTACTTAGGCCTACCGTGGATGAAAAAAAATACCACGACCAAAATCAAAGGTGCCTTCATTTCAGCAGTGTTTCAGTTGTCAGTGACGACTTGGAAACGTTCTACAGAAGCAGTCGCCCAAATTAGTGAAAAGGCGAAAAACATATCATTAGAGTTTCACGGATCGTATTTCTTTGCTAATTTACTCAAGTTTATACGCAGCTGTTCAGCTGCTTGTCCATGCCTTTTGTAGTAAACCACAAAGAATTTATCCATTATAAAAAACAACCAGTTTAAATCAACAACAGCGTTACCGAATAAAGCATGTGAAATCAGGCTTCCAACGATATGTCAATCATACACCCCACTATTTCAATTGCTTCAGAAGATACTCGTTTCTATAATTTCCCTTTACGGCGTTTGATTTTTGGCATTTTTAGACGTTTCTGATGTTTGATTTGTCGAATGCTCATTTTATTCTTGGATGAATGCACACAATTCGTCTAAAGTGCCATTGGCCATGCCACATCAATATTTAACAACAAGACTAACAACAACAGCAACGTTTTGTTGCGATTGTAAGTCAGATTGCATTGTTTCTCAAAGTGTAAGACTAACAAATAGATTTTCCATGTGGCCGCGAGTCTGTTCAGTGATGCATTACAGTGAAGACGCGAAAATACGGTAAAAAAAAGAACAAAAAAGTGTCACACGATGCGATAGCCGAGTCTGTCACTGATGTTCTCGCCACACTTTGACGTCTTCCGTGATCGATTACTCAACAGACGCACAGCAACACTTACGAAGAATCTATGCTTTTTATAATACAGAAATAAAATATGAACGTGATCAGTGCGTGTGTTCTTTAATAGACCATAGGTAGGAACCAATTAAAATGTGTCCATAATTGGGCACATTATATAAACATTGATAGCATTGGGACAACTTAAAGATGGTCGACGTCTAACGATTGTTATACCATAACAACGAAATTTTATATCTATATTTCATACAACGAATGTTTAACTTTATAGTTAATTTAAATCCTTAGGCTTACGTGATTTTTCATGGAATTTCTGTTGTTGTCGTAGTTAAACACTGTTGGTATGTGGTTTTGTGGATTCTGATAGTTTACAGTGAGGACACTTAACCGTGAACACTTGACATTTTTTTTTACATTTTTTTTTTTACCATTATCCAATGATGGCCTTTCATATAAACAGAAGAATTAGCTTTCTTAGGTGCTGAAAACAGTAATCCTGTGGTCTATGTTGAGAGCTCTCATTGGATAATCGTAACAAAAAAGGTAACAATAAATGTCAAGTGTTCACGGTTTTAGTGTCCGCACTGTAATCGTACACTTGATTTACCTAAGATCTTAGATCTATTTTTAGTCATGCAATTTTCGACTAGTTTTTTAATTTGTTGATAGACCTAAGTATTTCTGAGTACCAGTGAATTGTTGGGACAACCTGACAGAATGCTGGGGAATAACCTACGATGGACTAGCATCCCATCCAGGGGAGAGTAGAAATACTCCTAGCTGCTTCATGCTATGAGGCAGTTTTTTTTTACTTGAAAGGCTATACTACTACTACTACTACTGTACGAACATCGAATCTTCAATTTTCTCTCCGAGGATTTTGTTCTTACTGCTTTTCATAAAATGATACAATGCAAAATTCCCGGTAAACTTGCTGGTTGATCAGTTGTATTACTAATTTGTGCAGGAGAAGGATTTTAAAGCACTTCTCTCATTAAATCACTTGGAGTGTTTTGCAGATATTACCCAACCCCCCTTCCTTTGTTGGCGAAAATGTGATATCCCCTTACACTTTCTCCAGTTGTTCATTCTGGTTTCGGTTAGACTGAGCTGATAAATGGACTGTTCACCATGCAAATTTCTGCGAAGAATAAATAATTTCGGTTTTATTTAGCCGTTGTCAAAATAACCGGCCGGCTAGCAAAAAGGTTGAAAGGTCGTTTAAAATGCACATCATACTCAGCATTGTCCAAACTTCTGTTAAGGTTGTTTTATTCCGTACTAGCGCCAATGAAACCAACGAAGGAAAACCGCTGTTCGTTTCCACGTGCTGCTGCCAAACGGATAATTGTCATTGGTGATTCGGATTGTGATCTTTTTGACGTAACCATGGATACACACAAGGGAAATGTCGGTCACACTAGTAGTACTCGTTCAATGCAATTTCCCTTGGTAAAAGTGGGACCGTATATCCGCACGAAATGTTACAGAAGAATCAACTTCGAAAACTGAGCAATTTCAGCAACATTTCACCGCTTATTCACTTCTTTGTGGCATAAAAAGGTTCCTACATGACCGTGACCATGACTTTGGAAACATATTAACTGTCGAAATTAAAGGCACACTATCACGCCTGATATATCATATTTTAATAAGTATGGCCTGTAGCTTGTTGTAATCGTGTTTATTGTCTTGCAATAGAAGGAGGAAAATGCGAAAAGTGGTGAAAGCAAAGGAATATCAACTAAGAAGAAAAAATAACTATATAATCAGGCTTGATAGTGTCCCTTTGATAAATTTGCTGATCAGGGCATATATATATAATGAATCGAACTTGCAACAGTCACTGGTATTAAACAAAATATTTCGGTTCTCGTGTCGGCGGACTTCTATTTTACTGTTTGTATCATGAGCATTGTCGTTACAGATCAGCAAAGTCGAACTCCTTGCTGATACTTATCAATCAATTTTGACCTCAGTTCAGTGACCCTCCAAATTTATGCTAACTGCAAAAGAAAATGCGATCGAATTAGATTACGAAGAGCTTTGAAAATGTCTAAAGGGTTTGCGTTTGATTATTAGTACGTCCGATCTGTAATGAATGTCGCCGAGGGCAATATTGACAACTTTTAAAGGAATTGACAAGTCATCACAAATATCGACGGTAAGGAAATAAATATATAACTGTATGTGTTGTAGACTCTCGAACTGCCATATACGCTTATTTACCAATGCAATATTGAATACTAAGAAACCAAACTGTCAAGAGTAAAATAAGTTAGCCGAGAAAGCGATTAGGCGCGTTAGATTCCTTTTACAGGGCTTTTTACAACGTTCATGATATTTTATGTCCTTATATTTGAAAGGTCTGTCGACAAGAGACTTATCATTGAGTTATATCTCGAGCTATGAGCGCCCATGCTTATGTTTTGTGAATCCAACCCTTTCCTGGTCCCATAGCCTTCTGGATAAGTTACGAAGCAGTAATATACCACAAGTGTTTATTGGTAGCTAGCAAATGACCTCCGTTGGATATTTCAACTGTTCAAACGCTTCAGTCCATCGTACTTCCTGGTTCGAGAAATGTACCGGCGCCATTTTTAATGAACTGGCGTTGAACGTTTCAGTTCTTGTCGGATGGGATGGAAATGTAGCGACCCGACTGAACAGAATAACTCGAAATTAATACAACTGCTGCGCTTGGGGATCATAACGTACATAGAAGTAAGGTTAAAGCAGAGAAAGTGTGGCGAAGTGTGCAATTCGTACATGCGTCACTCAGCATATTTTATATGGATGTGGGGCTGATTTTTAATGTCACGCCAGTCCATATCTTTTGTTCTCTACTTTGCATACATTTTGTAGACTTCACTGACTCTTAAAACAAACAAAAACTGTTTCGCAATGCTGAGCACTTTTCTCCGTACTTTCTTCGCAAAACGAATTGAAACCACGTAAAATCTTTCACCCAGCAATGGACTGGGAGTTGGAAGTCTTGAAGCTGGGAGTTGGAAGTCTTGGATCTTGAGCTGGAGCTAAGATTCTGATGGACTCCGGTAGATAACGTCATCCCAACAGAACAAAAGCCGCCTACAATTGCTCAAGTTCGCAATAAAAAAAAAAAATTCTAAATCACTTCCCTATAAAATCTTGTTACTTGATGTTAATGGCTTAGGCTGTTTATTTTATATGAGAAGATGGTATAAGATGCCTTGTGTTTCCGGGTATATCACGCTCCAGGTGTAAGACTTCCTTCTGTGGCTATTCTGTACTTTTCTACTCCTCCTCCTCCTAGTGCCTAGGCTCAAAGCTTTGTCTCGAAAAGTCTGTCAGCGGATATCTCATGCAATTCAGGAACTTGTCGAGTATTCCTCTAGATGCAAATCAGCGAGTGACCCGGGCGATTCAGTACCGTGCTTCAGCAAAATTTCACATTGTGTGAATTAATACCGATATTTCATTCCTAGCTTTCGTCCTTATCATCTTTGGTTGTCATATCGCGGTTTCCCAAACGCATGTAACATCTCGCCTTTCTTGAATACGATGTCTCTTAGCTAGTATTCTTTCTGTGTATTTTACTCCAAATGTCTGAAGTGCTCGTGTAAACAGACGAGTGGGCACATGGTTTGATGGTTTTCTGTTCAGTACAAATGTGTTCCAAGTGTACAAATGATTATCGTACTGAACATGTTTCGTGAAACCCATGAGTGGGCACATGGTTTGATGGTTTTCTGTTCAGTACAAATGTGTTCCAAGTGTACAAATGATTATCGTACCGAACATGTTTCGTGAAACCCATGAGTCGGCACATGGTTTGATGGTTTTCTGTTCAGTACAAATGTGTTCCAATTGTACAAATGATTATCGTACCGAACATGTTTCGTGAAACCCATGAGTGGGCACATGGTTTGATGGTTTTCTGTTCAGTACAAATGTGTTCCAATTGTACAAATGATTATCGTACCGAACATGTTTCGTGAAACCCATGAGTGGGCACATGGTTTGATGGTTTTCTGTTCAGTACAAATGTGTTCCAATTGTACAAATGATTATCGTACTGAACATGTTTCGTGAAACTCATGATTGTGCGAACACTGTAACTGTAATAATTAGAACACTCGAATTTTTTATATTAGGACTGGCTGCCTTAAGGAATATTTTACGTTTTAATTTGGATTTTATCCCAGCGAATTTTCCTTTTTTTTCTTAATGTACATGATAATTCTAAGAAGTATTGTTGGTGTAAATAGTCGTGCGTTTTTATCATGAGCCCCTAGCTCAGGAGACTGGGTAACTACTCCCTACGTTTACGACTCTAAATAAAGTTTCCTTGCCTTACCTTAACACTGAAATCCTGTCGTTTACAGGCAGACATCCTCATCAACTTATAAAATGGCTAAAGCTGTTGAACCGTTTGCCAACATTTCCGCTCAGGAGTTGCTCAAAAATACTCCCAGACTTTTTGGTTGGGTGAGGAAAGAGGACACAGGAGTACTGCGCTCGATGGTGAAAGCACTCGATTGTAAGTATAGATACACACTTAGGGCCCTTGTATGCCATTGGTTCGGAATTAGTCCGTCAGGCCTGCATATTTATACTATTTTTTGAGACTGTTCCTTATTTCGCTTATAAAAGTTTCATCAGAAGTGTGAATACAATACACGAATGGACTGATCGGGCCGAACATTTCTCTTGGACGACATTCTCTTCATGCATGGACCAGTCTGGTCGGCCAATTCTGATTAATGGAAAGCTCACTTTAATTACCTCGTGGAATGCGCCATCGATCAAACTTGCTCTCCGATGCAAACCATAAAATGTGGAGTACCTAAAGGTTCCATTCTTGGCCCTCGGTCTTTCATACTTTATATAAATGATCTTCCAAATGCCTCCAAATTGATAGAGCTTCTGTTCTTTGTTGACGACACCAGCATTTTTTATTCTCACTCTAACCCAAACACTTTAGAATCCGTACTTAATATTGGATAACAAAATATTGAAGTTTGGTTACGATGTAACAAGCTATCGGTGAATATAAAGAAAACGACTTATCTTATTTTCAAACCTGGACAGAAGAAATGTAACTACAACATTTCTATCTCTCTTGGTTGCCACCTCTTAACGCAAAGCATCGTTACAACATTTCTTGGGGTGTATTTTGACGAGCATGTTACTTGGAAACAGCATATCATTTTTTTGAAATAAATCTCTAAATCAGTTGGCATATTATTCAGGACCCGCTTCTACATAGCTTACGTTGTACTACTCGCTAATTTATCCTTAAATCACTTATTGCAACTCTACATGGTCGTCTACATATGTTACTAACTTAAATGACGAATGGGATTTATTACTTGCAAACACGGGCTTTGCGAGCTATCACAAATTCGGACTATTGTAGAGCACACTCTGCTCCTTTATTTTCCAAACTAGGAATTTTAGACATTTTTCAAATAAATACGTTTCAAATAGCTAAATTCATGGATTGCTATCATAATAGGTCATAATACCTTGTTACCTCCGGTGTTTCTCAACTTGATTTCTATGAATAGTCAAATCCATAGCTACGGCACTAGAACAGCCAATAATTACCGAGTGCATCTTTGCCGAACTAATCTCAAAAATTCTCAATGAATGAATTTGTACAAGCCGCACACTCGTAACCTGGTGGTTTCCCGAGGACACCTCGCCTTATATTAAACCCTGTGTATTTTTTTGTAATTTTAAGAAAATAGGTGAATAAATGATGTCGATGACATGGGAAAGGCAATTTCATTCAAAACTTGCTTCTTTTCTCTTAAATGTGGATTATTGACCAAAAGCCATCTAAAACGAGCAAAAGCTGGCGTGCTAAACGATCTTAGGTATTTTGGGTTAAATGGACAAGACTCTATTCGTTTGTCTTTGAATTAAGGAATTTTTAATTCCAGATATATTTTAATAAGGTAATTACGAGAAACCTGGATTCTTTCTGCGCAGATGACGTAAAAAAAGATCACAAAATACAAATAATCACATACAAGGGTAAAACGTTGACACTTCATCTGCATCGGATGCATACAGAAATACCTTGACAGTCCAAAAGATCATCGGATCATGGTAAAGACCCTCGTTTCGTCAAAATCTAATTGTGTTGGAATTCCGTTATTCATTATAGCGACCTCTAGAAAGGCTTAGAACTTTAGTACTACTAGTAATATCATTTGTGAATCCTGATTGTATTTGACATGTTGTGCGTCTTATTTCTACTTGATTACTTACCACATGCAAACTCCATAAATAAAAACCTGGCTCTACACTTGTGATTAAGGCTCGTAATTGAAGAAACTTCGTTCGTAAACAGCAATTTTCCTCTTGTAAAATTAACTGGAATGGAACTAGACTGTTACGATCAATAAAACCCAATCCAACGACTGAAAGTATTTTGCATATTGAACAGAAATGCAAATGCCACGTGTAAAATAAAATGAACAAAATTCACACCTCACGTGAGCAACAAAACTAATTTATTATTTCTTGCAGTTTAATTTTAACGAGCTTCTTGCTGCTTTTTTCATTAAAGGGAAATTAAGTTAGCACAAGTTTTAAAAAATATTTCACCGATGGGCCATGTTGAGGTGATGGGAAAATTTGCCGAATACCAGTTTAAAAACTATTTGAAATATTTGCCACTTTTGGCTTTGAATTACCCAGGGACTCACACTGCGGCTATGTTGAGTCCCGAGGGATTGAAAACTTTTGTTTCGCCACGCGGGAACTCGTTCCCAAGCATTTCAACTCGAGGCTAGGGGTACAAAATCTATTGCACATGGCCAATATGCCCGCCGTGTGATTAAGGCCCATGGCCCACAACGGTTACGCTTTTGTTGCAGAACAAAAAATTAAAATTCCAGGGGCGTAGCGTGGTTTTTCCGTCTAGGTACGCACGGAAAGAGAAGGTAACCAAGAGCCACTGGGGGATCTGGGAAATTTTTAGGACCTCGGAAATGCCATAGACCAATTCGGCTAACGTGTTTACATCGTTGTTGCCACCCAATTCAGGCCATGTGATGATTCTTTTGGGAGGTTACAATTGTGCAATTTGTCATACACAACTGATTGCATGCAAGTCTGTACAAACAAAACAATTGTAACCTCCCAAATGAATCATCACATGATCTGAATTGGGTAGCAACAAGGAGGTAAACATGTTAGCCGAATAAGTCTATTTCCCATGTCTTCTAGGGGAAAGTTTCATAAATCAAAGCATGAAATAAATAAACATATATTTTTTTTAGATTTCCGGGATGCGCACGTGCGTATATGGTCGCTACGCCCCCTTAATCCTATACAATTTATTTAAGTCATAAGCAGAAAAATATCTCAGAATTCTACACGCATGACATTGTTTTCCTTGCAGGGCCGTGGCGTTATATGATTTTGAGTTCTGGATGCCTCTACTTGTACAAAAATTCCGACGATCAGAACTTCTCTGAAGCAATTCCTCTCACGAAGTTCAGGTATTTTATTTTAAAACTCATTGAGGACATCATTCATAGGTCTTTGTTAGTGATACTACACGACTCAAATTCCACATATTTTTTGTGCCTTCAGCTGCTTTCATTCTGCAGATGTTTCAATAGTTTCTTCGTTGCTTTCTTATGAAGTGCAAGTTACATTCCTTGATATCATTCATATATAAGTTTAACCAACTTTAATGCCAGCCACCTTTCGGGGTCACCTCGCAGTTCTTACAAGGTCTCACCGGATTAGGGACCACCCTTCAGGTGAGACAAAAGAACAAACAACACAAACAATGGACCCTTTCCCTAAAACAATGGGGCTGCAACATTATCCCTGCCACTGAAATTTAGAGGTTATAGGAGTTGAGAGCCGGGCTACTGACCTTTCGATCTGAAGTGTTCGTTGCGATAGACTGCTAGATGCGTGTTGCTCCATATCAATTATTTTTCCATATTCATATTCTGTGTTGAACTTCTTAATGCCTCGGCTGGTGGCAGAAATTGTGTGTTGTAATAAATAATAGTCCTTATATTGGAGTATATTCAAAATGGTAGTGGCCTGATCATGTATTAGAAAACATCCTTGCCGGATGACTTCTTTTTCCGTCTTTTTGTATCGAAATTATAGCTACGGAGAAAACGCGAGTTTGAATTTCGTTTTCTGATTTAGAAGGGGAAGGGTTGACCATGGGTACACGCATCATAAAATTACACAAAGCGATGTCTCGCTTTTCAAAAATGTAATCTGGTATTACAATGTTTCCTGTTCATAATTCTGTTATTGTGAGTTGCGTTTGTTTCTTGTCTTGCTTGCAGAGTTTGTGCCGCCCCGGAGAAAACCAAATATCCTTGGGCATTTAAACTAATAAATGATTCAGATGACGTCAAAACACTGTATTTCGCTGTAGACGCAAATTTTGATTTGAAGGCGAGTGTTTATGAATTCAAAATGAGGATTTTTAAAATTTTATAACAGGATAATATTTATATCGCAAAATTCTGAAAGTAAACACTGGGCCTACAGTCGCACAAAGCCCCTTTCAGTTACCAGAAGTTTTATATACGGTGGGAGGGGTGGGAGTATTTTCTGATAGACGTTTGCTTTTCACAAAACTCTGGGGGAAATGTTCACATGTACAAAGCCCTAAAAACATCATCAAAGATGCAAACAAAGAGGCTGAGATATATGTTGGAAGGTTTGCGCATGCGCACACTTTTGTTTTACGCAGCTGGTATACTATGTATAAGTCAACGATGCCATCAGAACATTTCTGTTGGTTGGCTACATGGCCATTTAGAGCCCCCTATTGTATTTACCAGGTTTTGTGCACTGTCAACCCCCAAGGTAGGCAAGAAAACGTTGTAGCAAAGAACCTGGCTTCATAATCAGATCCCCTTAACTATCCCCTAAAAATTGTTTCGTACATACAAGAACGTCAAGCATTTATTTGTATAACTTTCTGAACATAACGATATGAGCCCCCATAAATGTCGTACAGTAGTGAAAAAACATTACGGGTTTCTGAGCATTCTTTTCAATCTGATTGATTGAACAAATTTAAGCAAAACATGCTGTGCTTACCATTTTTTACCCGCAGCTCTATAGAGAAACAACAACATTACTAATCATTTATTTAAGAGAAAACAATCACTTCTGGAATTATTGCATGCTCTTTCCAGAAATGGCAAGACGCAATTACTGAAGAAAAGGCCACATATTGTTCACGGTGAGTACATATGCTGATAGAGAAGTGGCTTTGCAGTAACGTAACGCGTAACGTTATCGAGCAAGGTTTATATTCGTTATGTCAATTAACAAAAAGGAAAAGAATGCAAAGATATTCCTGAGCTGAGCCGCTAGTACAGGATGCCTGGAGGAGCATTCAAGGAAATGTTGGGTCGATTTATGAAGCGTCGTAAGTTAACGGACATTCGAATATGTAGTTATCTCTCAATTGTCTAGACAAAATCTCATGTTGTGTTTAACATGCACTTATAAACTTGCAAAAATTCATGTACTGGTATGTTCATAGACCTTGAAATACATGTCACGTTTACAGGGAAGATGAAGTTGATGGATACAGCATTATTGAAGACAAGTCGCTCTCAGAAGCGCCACCGCCGCCACCTCGTACCCAGTCAACGAGACAACGACCACCAGCACCTCTGCCGTCAGTGCTACAACGACCGCATTCCATTTCTTCTCCTGTTCCTTTAGCAGATTGTAGTAGGTCAAGTAACGCCTCTATAACTTCTCTGAGACGTCAGTCAACTGACCTCCCACAACTCCCAGTATCTAACCCACTGACACTGCCTCGACAGTCACCCGTCACCATGAAGACGAAACTGAGACCATCAACGACGGGGACATTCCCAAGAGGCATTTCTCAAGGATATAATGACGTGGTGGATCAACTTGCAGGCGTAAAGATTAAATCTCCAGATAAAGAAGGTACCATATCTTTTATTTTTTTCAGTGCGTTTGTAGTATCGTTGATATGCTCGCGGGGTACTCATTTTATTGAAGCGAGAAATTTTAAAGTAAAACCTCCACTATGACGACAAATTAACGTTGAATTGTTTGAAATAATGTAAAGATTCAAAATTTTTCCGGATAAGGGAGAAACAGCATTTATTAGCAGCAAAAAGTATGGACAAGATTTTCGCTTTTAAGTTTGCCGTGCGCTGAGATTTTATGGCGTCCGTCGTGTAATGGTTGCCCAATTGTTTCAGACAAAAGATCCTCTGCGTCCTGATAATAGCTGCAACCGTTCATATCCAAAAGCAGGGAGCGGGAAATTTAAAAGCAATAATCCTTTCTATTTTTGTTGCTATTAAACCTTATTTCCTTATAATTATGAAATTATTGCACAAAAATTAACGTCAATTTCCCTAAAGAGCGGAGGTTCCCTTTACGCATGAGGGCTCATAGTTTTCTATATCCTCACGTCTAACAAAAACGAATAAACGTTGCAAGATGTTTGTTCAATTCTTTTGGCGCAATGGTGTTTCTCGTTTGTCGTTCTTTTTGTCTCCCTTTGTTACCTCTTTTGTGTTTTTGTCTTCCATGGTGAAGTTTCACAAGCGACAAATATTTTTTCGTTCATCTTTTCCAAAAAAAGTTGTTCCACTTTATAAACAGGCCCGATAACGGATTTGTTTAATTTGCCAACGGTTTTAAAAGTGAACCCTGCCAGTGAACCTTGAATGAGAATCGCTTTGATACAGGTCACGCCCAAAAACAAAACATGAAACGCGACTCCTGATTGGATGTATCGTTTTCTCCACATGATACGCGATAATTATATACCCCGGCGCCATTTGATTGAAAATATATTTTGTTCCTTTTCATTGTGACAATCTCAGTATTTATATATTAAAAATCTTTTATCAGGCATTGCTGAGCCTGTAACCAGATAAAAAAGGATTCGGCTGACATTGAAAAACAATTAAGAACTTCGAGAGCCTAGTATGGTAAACATCATGCTAATTACCTGCCGTGCTGCTTTTTAAGTTTGTTCCTGCTGTGTTGTCGGTTTAAAATTATATCTCTGACATTTTTTTTTCAGGTTCTACGTCCTCTTCAACACCACCTTCGAAAGCTGGTCCTGCGACCCCCTCTAAACAGAAAACAATTACAAGGTAGATCGGTTTGTGTTCAAGCAATGCAAAAGACATTCGCTACTTTCGGTCCTCACGAAATTTCGCTCGAAATTGTTTCGAGCCATATTTCGCTAGGAGAAAGGGCGTATCTCTGAAAATTTTATCTTCGAATTTTTCATAGCAGCCACCTACATTTAAACTAACTAACTAACTAACTGACTGACTGACTGACTGATTGATATGTGGCAATTAAAAGACGCCAATAACGAATTCCTCTAGTCTTCGCCTATTTTCACTGACCTCACACCAGACAGATCCTCTCTCTCTTACCAAGGTCTTATAAGCAATATTCTTTCGTTGATAGAGGTGCACCAGATGGAAAAAGTTTCAAAGAAAGAGAGGTGAGAATTTTTATTATATAGTATATGTGAAATAAGAGTCATAAGAGCAAAGTTTTCAGTAGTGTTGTTCCATTAAAGTTAAGGATGAATTACCTGTTAACGTACTGTATACAGCACAATCATTGACAAATGATCATCATCTGTAAACAGGAAGCCCGGGGGAGGGGGGTACTTGACCCATGTTTAGAATCTCACTACTTTTTGTACAATCTCCCGATTTTTTTTTCATTGGTCTCCAGATTTATCTTTGTCAGAAGTTGGCAGGTCTGTGTACAGAACACTTAAGAATATAATTTGTGAAAAACTAACCAAGGGAACAAGCTCTGTGCAACTGCAAGGGGAGCACATTGCGTTTTTCAACTAAGTTAATGTTTAATCAACAAGTGACTTCATCGTGAGACAAACGATAATTCCTTAATTACTATACTTTATACCACGATGAACAATAACAACCTTTTTCACGACAATGATTTAAAGTATTGCACCTGCTTCTAGTGAAACTAAAAGATTATAATGAAGTAACCAATAAAGTCGCCAAAATGATGGAAGCATTAAATTTCAGAAACAAGCATGTTCGTAAACAGATGTTCACATAAGGTTTACTGCGCTCAGCTTGCACCAGGGATAGTAAGAGGGTCACCCACTACCATACCTCTTGAAACTAGACATGCCATTGGTTCTGAAAACAACAGATAACACATCACAACAATGGTCTAGCCCCAACAATAGAGATAGTGCTGACAGCGGACCAATGAAAATAGAGAGGTGGTGGCTGCCCAATAAAAGCAGCCACCATCAACGTACAGTACTACAAATTCTGAAATCAATAATTAAAACTTTATGGGCATCTGGGTTATTTTTTACATAATAAACATTTTATAATAGCACAACTCCCCTAAATCAATTGCATGACTCATTACACTTGTCAAGATGTAATTTTCACAAAACAAGAGGACAGATTTACTCTTAATTCTCACCCTTTTCAGATTAATTGTGAATGCACTTGTAAAGAAATATTTTTTTACAAAATTAACATTTATAATGGTACAACTCCCTGAATCCGTTTCATGTCTCATTTTACTTTTGTTAATCTTCACTAAACAAGAAAACATCAATCTTTTAATAAAGAAGCTTGACTCCATTATTTGTGAAAGGATTATCTTTACAAGTGCACTCATTATAAATCACTGTAAATCTGAGTAGAATGTGACTTAAATAATTACCTGATGAGAGTGATTTAGTACCAAATCTGTGCTTTTTAAAGTTGGCGTATTTTAAAAGCAAAATGAATAGAATTTGAGCAAGTAAAAGTAATGTGGGAAAATTTAGCTTTTTATATCTATTCTCATTCATTTTCCATTGGTTTGGCAAGCCTGCTTGCATGATAACCCAAAATTAGCCTACCATTAACGTATCATTTTGTAATATTTGACTTGAATTGTACACAGTCAGATATTTTATATGATGATATGCTCCAAAGCCAAGAGTGTAGTCGCCTTGGCAGAAACTCTCTGCTCCAGTACAGATAATAATTTTGGGTTATCATGTCAAGCAGGCTTGCAGAATAATTGTTGTCAATTAAACATATATAAATACCTAAATTTTCCCACATAACGTTTACTTTATTCATTTTGCTTTTAAAATATGCCAACTTTAAAAACCACTAAGTTAACACTTAAATTCCTCTCATCAGGTAATTGTTTAAAACACATTCTACTCAAACTTACATGATTGTACTTATAAAGATATAATTTACAAAATAGAGATTTTATAATAAATATACAACTCCCTTAAATCTGTTTTGTGTTTCAATGCACTTGTGAATACACCTGTGAATATGCAATCTTCTCAAAACAGCAACAATAAAAAGCACTTGATTTACTTTATATAAATTCCCCTTATCAGATAATTATTAATCACACCCTATTCAGATTGATAATGAGTTCTTGTAGGGAGATGACTTTTACAAAATGACATTTTATAATAGTGCTACTCCCCTAAATCTATTTCATGTCTATTTCGACTTGTGAAGATGTAATCTTCACAAAACAAGAAAACAAAAAACAGCAATCACAGAATTGAAAAACAAGCTCCTTGCAAACGCACTGCTCAATTAAACTAAACAAAGGACCAGTAAAAGAAATTGATTTTGAAATGCCTAAGGGAGTTCCAGGAACCTGGACCATCACTTATAGTTAAATCTCTCAAAGCCCATCTCCGATATGTTGAATGTGGATCAGTTGAATGGCAGAGAGCAGACTCCCGTGTATCGAAAGAAATCTTCCACGCCACATTGATGTTCAGCGAGAAATCCCATCTATCTACACTATCGTTGTTGAGTGAAGTTATAGATGTATACCTTTCTACAGCTGATCATGATCGATACGAGGTCCTCGTCCAGTTCAGGGCTATCCTTGGGTTGCGTTTCTATACTGACCTTTATGAAGCACCAAGCAGAAAAATACTCAACAGGGTAGGAAATTTTGTCCCTGACACTACAATTTGTTCTGACAAAACCAATCTAATCGAAACGAAACGGCAGTTTGATCATGAAAGTCAGCCAAACCTGGCGAAGGCCCCAAACGCTGACATAAAACCATACTACAATTCAATATGACAACGTAAACAGCTGAAAATCCGTGAACGATCGGATCCCCAGACGAAAATGCCAGTAGTTGTCGATCCAACACCAGGCAAAATAAATTCACTTCCCTTCTAACCACATTCAACCTTTTTTCGCAAATCACTTCATGTAATGTCTCTGTTTTCTCTCGTTCATCACAACCAATCAGAGCGCGCAAAAAGTAAGACAACTCAGTTTTCGCACGAAGTTTGCCTCTGATTGGCTAATTTAAATTTCAGTGACGCGCGCCGTATGGCAGGATTGCAACTACTGAAGCAAAATTCCACACCTGAAATAAATAAGAATAATTAAAAACGTCAACTCCAATTGCAGAATTTCCGCTGAGAATAACCATAAAAAATTAAAAAAATGCTGCCAGAAGCAAGAAAATCGGACCTGAGACCGCGATCAATGAGCCCGCGGATGCCTTCTTTTGACAGCTGTCAATTGACCATAACATAGCTTATGGTAACCTTTAATAATATCAACCAGGTCGACCTCTGAACTTTAGCCGCCATATTGATATTTGGGGCGACCTCGTACGTACGGACGTACGTACTTATTTCGCACGCGCCCGCGAGCATGCCACTTGCCATTTTGACCATGAGGAATGAAAGGCATGGTTCTCCTGTTTGTAGATTGTATGCGCGATTAGTTCTTCTATTTCTATAGTTATGGGGCTCCGCTCTGCGGCCCTTCGGGCCGCCTGAGCTCCGCTAAAAAGAAAGAGACAAATTTAGATGCCTCAACTGCAATGCCTCTTTGATTTTAATTTTGAATTTTGAGGCGGCAGAATCTAAGATCGTTAAACATTCTGTATCACAAGAGTCATGACAGGCCCTAGATGACTGCAGGTGCCTGTAAACATGCAAAGACTTGTCCGACATGAGGTGCTCAAGAACACGTGTACAAAGGTGGCGAGTGGTCTCGCCAATGGAGCTGGCATTGCAGCCAGCACACGAAAATTTATAAACGACACGCAAACGTAGACCTTGCGGCACTGAATCTTTCACGGTGAACATGTTTCTTAGTTTAAACGTACTGAAGACCAACTTAACATCTAAATCAGCTTTACAATAACGTTTGAGTAGTTGTCTTGACTTAGTCTGGGCGATTTTAGAAAACCGGCCAACATAAGGGAGTTTATAGAAGTGCGTAGAAGTTTTCCCGGAGTTAGATGAGGCGTCAAATAATCTTGTCGATGACCCAAGATGGAAAACAGTTTTTCCGTAGTTCGAAACTACGCTTCTTAACATTCAGATGAAAACCAGCCCAGGAATTGTTGATCTTATATACTCTGTCTAATAATGTTCTGACTAGACCCAGTTTGTAATTTAAAGGGGTGAAGCTAAAATAATTAGTAAGAAGACCAGTAAACGTCTTCTTACGATATACACTAGTAACGATAGATGGATGACTGTTGTCTAGTAATATGTCTAGAAACGACAATTTCTTATCGATTTCCCTTTCCATTGTGAAACGAATACTTGAGTGCATGAGGTTGCAAACCTCTTTATGGGACATCATGAAAAAAAAAACTGGTTAGATAACTATTCATCCTCTCATGTTCTGTTCTATAGACGCTATGTTGATGACACCTTTTGCTTGTTCAATAATGAGGAAGATGTGCTCATGTTCTTTGATTACATCAACGCCAGGCACTCAAGTATTCGTGTTCACCGTGAAAGATTCAGTACCGCAAGGTCTACGTTCGCGTGTCGTTTATAAATTTTCGTGTGCTGGCTGTAATGCCAGCTACATTGGCGAGACCACTCGCCACCTTTGTACACGTGTTCGTGAGCACCTCATGTCGGACAAGTCTTCGCATGTTTACAGGCACCTGCAGTCATCTAGGGCCTGTCATGACTCTGGTGATACAGAATGTTTCACGATCTTAGATTCTGCCGCCTCAAATTTTAAAATTAAAATCAAAGAGGCATTGCACATTAAGTGGGCAAATCCCATTCTTAATCAGCAGTTGAGGCATCTAGATTTGTCTCTTTCTTCTTAATTACGTTGCTCCTTTTGTCCTTTATTTTATTGTTATGCACGTGCTATTTCTGTTTTCCGCGTATTTCGTATTTCATATTCAAATTGTAACGCAAGTTTTGACGCGTAATTTTGTAACGTACCTTAATAATATAAAATTCAAATGTACTACCGTTAAAAGCTCATTTGCAACTGAAGATGACATGAGAATGTCGAAACATGTTTTTTAAATTGAAAACTGTCGTCTCTTTATTGATGAACATTTCTGATTTCGGACATGCTTAAAACTCGACGTAGTCTTGCAGCCATACCCTGTCTATGACGACTACTTAATATCAATACCATGTTTAGGACAGACTCGCGTGAAATACTAGTACATTGCACACGCTAGAATCCCCATTTCATATTTAACAATTATTCCACGAGAGCGCGTTGGATATGAGATGGTAGATAGCCAACGAGGCGCGTAGCGCCGAGTTGGCTATAACCATCTCATATCCAACAAGTGCGAGTGGAATAATTGTTTTATTATTGCACAAACATTGCGAAAACTGCATTCTTTTACTCGTACACCAACCATATTTGTAGCTCAATGGTGTATGAGCTCATATACCATTACCTCTAAACCAGTCAGAACTCAGGAAATACAATATACCATAGCTAGTTTTTAGTAATCCTATATATTGTGACACTGCTTTGATTGTAAATGTAGAAATAGAAACTTACATTGAGTGACTTCTTGCAGGGAGTTCTTCCCAACTCAGCTTTGAGACTTGATATGGATGATAAGGGCAAAATTAATTCGTAAGTAAAATTTGTTGCGCTTGGTTGAAAAACAAGGATAATGCTTTGGTTTCCTTGTTGTCCTTTATTTCACTCTGTTTTGAAAAACAACAAAATCAATGCGCGCGCTCTGATTGGTCAATCAGCTATGGTTTATTGTGCCGGTAAACCCATGTAAAAATCGCGCGTCTTTTGAAGTCTTTGGGATGTTTGGGAGATCACTCGAAAAGTTTGTAAATCACTCGCCTGCGGCTCGTGATTTACAAACTTTCTCGTGTTCTCCTAAACATCCCGCGTGGGTTATTACCCCTATAAACCCATAGAAAGTGTGGTCTATTGCTTAAATGACTGTGTTATTTGACTGTTTTATTGTAGGTTACTGGGAAACAAACAAGGAGTTTATATTGTGCGAAAAAGTCAGAGTGCGCAGTCAAAGATGGTAGGTAGTAGGATCATTACAATTGAGACCCATGTATTGGAGACTATTTATTAAGAGACTGTAAGCTGAATAATTGGCATTTAAACCTCCATTATATCGGGATTCTTAGTTGGAGGGTAAAAGAGCAAATGCACCAGTAATTAATCGACATTGCAAAAAAAACGGCCGCCTTGTAAAGTTTTTGGTGTCATTGTTATTTCTCGTCACTAGCAAAAGAAAATAGACAAAAGTTTGTTTCCGTCTTTCAGGCTTTGTCGGTGTGGATTGCTGATCGAGTTCGGCACTACGTGATTTTCCATAACGAGGTACTTACCTAGCGTTGTAACTTGTTGTTGCTTGGTGGCAGGCTGGATGGATGCGGGACAGATGAATAGACGGACGAGCGGACAGTTCAACTGTCTGTTCGCAGTGTCTGACTCAGTGTCTTTAACAATGTTTTGTAAACCCGTCTTTCTTCCGGTGATGTTACACAAGTCTAATCCTGTTTTTTTTTTTTTTTTTGGTGTGTGTGTGTTTTCTTTGTTTACAGGATATGGGGTACGCTCTTGACCCTGGCGGACCAAGATTTGATACGATGGAAGTCATGATAAGGCACTATTACGACTTCAGTCTGCCTAAGTGCGACGGAAAACTCTCAAGACCACATAGATACTAATGCCGATTTAGAACAAAGATGTTTCCTAGTCAACCAAGTTTACTCTAAACGCTGACGTTGTCATTATTTTTGCAATCTGTCTGGGCCAGATTATCAGCAGAGCTCCTGGTGCCCGATTCTGGTGTCCTTTGGAGAAAATCAGATAAGTTTGGTCCATCTTTGGTGCACACGAAACGCCACTTTTGCATATCGCCTAGTTATATAACTACTCGTGCAACCCTCGACGAGTCCATATCCTCCGGGAGAAAACTAGCAAGTCTTGCTTTCCACATGATTTCGTAGATTCGGGCTAAAACAGAACGAAATCACATATGCTACGTTCTCGCAATTTCACGTGAACATTTTCCGGTTCCGGCACCAAAGTATACCAAAAAAGTCGTTCGATGATAAAAATAAGGTGTTTTAATTTTCCTTGGTGGAACCGTAATTAATCCGAAGGTTTCCATGTTAAGAAGCAGTCGAACACCTCCAGCAAAAATTCACTGTATTCGAAGTTATTTCAAAAAGTAAAACAAGATATATTTTTATATAATAATTCTGGCAATACAATACTCAAATAAATGCAGGGTTTTCTTTGCATTGTTTTTATTTTAAAATTCATTTTTCAGTCATGTTAAGGGCTAGTCCAGTCCCTCAACTATCCCGTCAGCGCGCCCCTATATAGGGGCTGAACCTAGCGCGAGAAGAGAGTCCAAGGTAACTTGCAAGTGAATGCCATTTCTCTCTTAAAACCTGGTGGAAAACTATATATTTTCACCAGGACTGAATAAATTCTGACGGACTCATTGGCTAATATATGCTCGTTGCAAATGAGTGGACAGGCACAAATGACGTCACCACTCTCAGACGTTGAAAACTTTGCCAAAGTTTCGACAGTTGTGCGCCGTTAGTTAGTTAGTTGCCGTTTCGACCGAAAGGCTTCAACCTTCATCGGTTTTAACTTTTAAAGCAATTATGGACGTTGTAGGTGATTTTATACGTGACACAATGTAAGAGAATATATGAGAAAAGTTCGAAAATTGCCCTAAATTCTACGTGTGGAAAAGAATGGAAATAAAAGCGACTGAACTTTTGTGTGCAGTCCATTTAAAGACATTTAGTTGAGTTTTAATTTCTGAGGTTTGCCTACGAGTAAAGCGAAGGGAAAGGCTTGCAACCTAGTCCGCCAACGCTCCACACTCGAGGCTACATAAATTCCCCCAAAATCGCCTAATCTGGCCAGAACTGCCTCACGGAAGCCGTTGATAATGTTTTCACCTTATATGAAAAAATCCTTTCTTTTGATGTTATCAGACAGGCCTCTTTAGTCGATTTGAATTTGGTCCAATATCCTACAGGCTTGTCCAAGTTTTTGTTCCAAAAGCTGTTGGGAGGAAGTGTCTTTGATGGCCTTAGGTATTAAATTCCAAATATTGCATTAGTCTTTCATTAGCCTTCCCGTTTCTCTGCCGCAAATTAATACAGGTCAAAATAAAGGAGAAAACGACAAACTGACAATTTATAAATTCTCGTTTTGAGATGAGATGACATAAGATAATAAACCCTTAATGACTGACCCCGAGGGAAAGAGTTAATTTTGTTTCCCGAGAATCTCAATGTTTCCCTAGGCGGATTAATGTGGATTGCAAAATTGCAACAAAAGTAATAACAAACAAATTAGCAAAAGTACTCCCAGATATCATAAGCCCAAATCAAACGGCATGTACTAAAACCAGGAACACCGGAACACCCCGGAAGACCAGAGATTTATTGTCATTTTATTGTATTTCTGGTTCCGGGGTGTTCCGGTGTTCCGTGTTTTGTGGTGTTCGGGTGTTCCTTGTTTTAGTACATGCCAAATCAAACCGGTTTTGTGAAGAACAGATATGTCGGTGAAAATGTTAGACTCATTATAGGTGTCATTGATTTCACAATGACTACACAAAATCAAAAGAATTACAAGAAGTCGCCCTTTTTCTAGATTTTGAGAAAGCCTTCGATTCAGTTGAGTGGGATTGCTTATTAAGTAAAGTTTTAGACGTGTTTAACTTCAAAGAAGATTTCAAAAGTTTTCTACACTAAAATTTCAAGCTGTGTTATAAACAACGGTCTCGCGCTCCTCCTTTTTTAACCTTAACCGTGGAGTGAGGTAAGGTTGTCCGTTATCAGGCCTGCTGTTTGTCCTAGGAATAGAACTGCTAAATCTCGCAATCCAAGTGAATAGCAGCATCAAGGGAATAAAAGTCGGAGATAAGGAAATCAAAAATACCTAGTCAGTGCAGGCGTTACTTGAGAAGCCATGTGGTTGGGCTCATGGTTAGGGAGAAGAAACAAACCTATCGGGATTCGGTGGCCAGAAGTTTCAGTATTTCACCAACGACAGTAGCACTAGCAATAAACTACATTTTGATAAAAAATTTGAAGACCTACAGAGAATCCTCAATTCCTGGAAAAGAAGGAAATTGACTCTACTATAGCTGGGGAAAATTAATGTTCTCAAGTTGCGTGGGTTGTCCAACCTACAATACTTCGGTTTTGCCACTGCCTGAAGATTTCGATAGAAAGATAGACAAGATTATATTTGATTTTATATGGGACAACAAACCTCATAAAATAAATCGCGCCGTGGAAAATCATTGCAAATTACACGATTCAACATTTAGGTGGCTTTAAGATGCTTTTATCATGCAATTACAAAACAAAACAGCTTACACTAAACAACGTACCTAGCTTTTACGTAAAAATTCTCAATTCTTGGGAAATGATTAAAAAATAAATCTTGAACTGGATCATGATAAAATAGATCCATGCGCCATTATATGGAATAATTCTGAAATAAAAATTGCAAAAAGGCCTATTTTCTACAAGTCATGGCATATCAGTCGCACAAGGCAGGTGTTAATAAAGTTGAACCAATTTTACACCACAACAGTGAAAAATTCCTGACGTATCAAGAATTCACTAATCAATATAAAGTTAAGATTAGCTTCACCACATATTACGGCCTTCTTAGCACCATCAAAAGCAAATGGAAAATAACGTCAATGCAAAGACAAAAACAAACACGAAATCAAAACTCGTATGACACTGAAGGAAATCTTTCCAACGCTGCTCTGCACAGGATTATTGTATACATATATTGTATACATACATACATACATAGCCCCAAATGGGGCTTTTCAGTGAAATATATTACAATAAAAGTAATGTTGATCGATGAAATCGCCTTAAGTTCATCATTGTAATGAATTGTGATACGCGGTTTTCACGTTATAACAAATATTTATACACACTTTACAACGCTCTTGTCAATTTATAAAAATTTTACAATAGACAACTTACAATGCCCCGTTTGCGTCACTTTATAGACATTACACAATACCCCGTTTGTGCCAATTTTAAAATAGACATTTTACAACGCCCCGTTTCCGTCAATTTATAGACATTTTAAAATTTCCCGTTTGCGTCAAGTTATAGACCGTTTGTGTCAATTTACAGATATTTTAAAATGCCCCGTTTGCGTCAAGTCTGTAAATTTAATATTTATAGACATTTCATGAAGTCTGTAAAGGGGTCAAGTTTTCCAGTGATGGTCACGGAGCACCCATCAAATCAAAACATCGGGTAATTAAAGTGTTTCTTAAGTTTTCTGTCTCCGGCAAACCATCGATTAGTAAAAGTAAGACAATCAGACAACCAAATAGTGTTTTTGCTGCACGCTCTGATGAATAATAATTATGAAAATTGTTGCTTGCACTGTTATTCGCAGCTAGCACTGAGAACAAAAAAATAATTCTCATCATTTATAGTGCACAGCGAGGCATATTTCTCAAACTCTCTTTAATTCGGTAACCACACAAATTTTGAAGTTTCAACTTGTGACGTGAATAACACGAAGGGGTAGACGTCTCATTGTTTGACACGCACAGGAATCGTCAGCACGTCAGTTTTGACGACCTGTCACTGTGTTAAGTAGACCAATTATGTCTAAAGCAAGGATACCTTCGCGGATAATTCTTGACTGAGATAACTAACTTAAAATGGTAGGACGTATGATCTTTAGAACCAAGATGAATAGAATAGGAATACCGGCTACTTGATGACATATTTGCTTTCGTGATTATAACTAATGTTTATTTGGAGACACAGAAAGCGGAAAAACCCTAAAACAAAAGGCAAACATTTTTCCGGGTTGATCTAATTGCTTTTGAATAAAAAGTTAGCCCAGCCGATTTGATTATCAATCCATTGGGTAAAGAAATATTGCGTTGCAGCGATGGGATCCTCCGTTTTCGTCTTTTGTAGCATTTTGGCTTTCAGCTGCAGTACACTTGCTTTTCTGGGTAATGAAGGTAAGTATGAATGTTCTTTTAGTCTGTGTTCTTGGTGTCTGACATACCATGGAGATGACAATGTTCTGATTAGATAAGTTGCGCCTTAATATTTCCATGGTGGTGATGGAGTTATGTTAGTTTATCAACAACCAATATACGTTTTAGGAAGAAAAGCGGCTTTTAATCTTTTTTAGCGATTTGTCGACCACTTTTAGTTACAGTGAATTGTTTAAACTAAAAAGTTGAAATCAGAGCCTTGATCACTGGGGCAAATTCACGTAGCCATAGGCATACGAGCAATTTTTTGCTAGATGGCGGTGAACCATTTGCCCAAAAATTTCCCCCATGTTACCTTGCACAAATTTCTCTTGCTGTCCAAAAAATCTTAGTTGACCAAAATTTGGGGGACCGTAAACCCCCCCCCCCCCACCTCACGGCCCGTACGACTGTGCATGTAGCGAGCAGTCCGGTTTACAGCGGATTAAAATGTTGTTCAATGACATGTCCAGAACAGAACTGAAGGCTTCCAATTCATTTGCAGCAGCGTGGTGTCAATCGTCACCGCGGTGAGTATGATTAATTGTGGTAATGATGCAAGCATTGTAATAAGAGCGTTGTGTTTGTCTAGCGTCAGTCAGGTTACTTTAGTTGAACTCCGGTCAAGCTCATTTCGCTACTCTAATTCCTTCCCACCCTTATGGTGCTGCAGTTAGATTGTAAATTCATAGTTTTGTATCTCAGCTTTGTAGTCGGACAATAAACTCCTTTGTCTCCGAACTTGTGGTCTGTGGTTCGTTGTATATAACGACAGTTACCAAAAGCAGTGAGACGATAATTTGAGTGGTTCAATTTTCCCTGTGTGTATAGCGGGAGTATGGTAATGAGAATAAAACAAAGTGAAATAAATAAAAATTGAACCGCAACATCAATGTATGCAAGTTTTGAGGCATTGTTCGTTTCAATGCATGCATGCATACATAGCGCCCCCATGGGGCTTTTCAGTGAAATATATTACAATAAAAATAAAGTTGATCGATGAAATCGCCTTAAGTTCATCATTGTAATGAATTGTGATACGCGGTTTTCAAGTTATAACAGATATTTATAGACACTTTACAATGCTCTTGTCAATTTATAAAAATTTTACAATAGACAATTTACAATGCCCCGTTTGCGTCACTTTATAGACATTTCACAATGCCCCGTTTGTGTCAATTTTACAATAGACAATTTACAATGCCCCGTTTGCGTCACTTTATAGATATTTCACAATGGCCCGTTTGTGTCAATTTTAAAATAGACAGTTTACAACGCCCCGTTTCCGTCAATTTATAGACATTTTACAATGTCCCGTTTGCGTCAATTGATAGACCGTTTGTGTCAATTTACAGATATTTTAAAATGCCCCGTTTGCGTTAATTTATAGGCATTTTATAATACCCAGTTTGTGTCAATTTAGAGACATTTCACAATGCCCCGTTTGCGTCAACTTCTAGAGATATTTCACAGTGCTCCCACAAAGTCAATTAACAGATTTTATTGTGAACTCCCTTAGGTGTTATCCTTGTTTTAAACTACGCAGCAATGACTTATTTCTTATTCTGTCAACCATGACGCGAAAAAAAAAATCGAGAGCGACAAGACGCGCGTCTCACCTCCCAGCACTTGCCACAACTATTCTTCCAGTCCCGTTCTTTTCACGCTTCACTCTCGATGGCGAAAACAGTGACAGCTCGTTACCTATATTTGTTTATGTAACCATCACCATATCAAAAGATCAGATTCAGACTGAATAAAATGAGACAGTTCATCCTTGGCGACTTCGATTATGTCCAACAGTTTATATTCTCCGAAGTTTCGAGAGCCCAACATCGCTAAAAAATCGCCTCTATCAAGGTGGATCTCCACTGTCGCGTATTTTTTTTACGTGCGTTGACGTGCGTAAAAAATTTAGAGACAATGTATGGACGACTAGCGTAAACGTGTACGTAAGTGTCCCATGCATCGTCTCTAATTTTATTTACGCACGTAAAAAATTACGCGACAGTGGAAATCCACCTTTAAATTAAAAAGCTTTAAAGGAGCTACGTCATAGAAACTCATCTTGAATTGTCCTTTGTAATTGGTCTATATCGTTGTCATTCGAAACAATCCTTGTATAATTTCAGCATTTTATTATCCCGTTGGTGTTTTTGGGCATTAGAAAACTCTTACTTTAGATTTCCTTCAATTTGAAAGTAAATGGGAAAATGACTTCAAATGCCGTGACACTGCTCCTTTAAGATGTTCGTCTTGGAGACCAGATTATTCTTTACTGAGATTTTGTGACATATATCGATTAAGAATTTAGTCTTTCTTATTTACAGATATTTTATGTCAAAAGACCGGGTATTGTAAAATCTTTGTAATTGATAATATTTTAAACATTCTTGGGAGATATTATTAAGTCTGTAAATTGTACATCGCTCCTTTTATTATGACTTATATAATTTATAAACATTTTACAAAGATTTTATAAAGACCATTACATAAAAGCTCGATAAAATCGCTCTGAAAAATACAGAGATCTTGTTTTGAACAAATAAAAGTATCAAGTCTGTAAATTTAATATTTATAGACATTTCATGAAGTCTGTAAAGGGGTCAAGTTTTCCAGTGATGATCACGGAGCACTAAAGTCATGACGTCCCATCAAATCAAAACATGGGGTAGTTAAAGTGTTTCTTAAGTTTTCTGTCTCCGACAAACCATCGATTAGTAAAAGTAACACAATCAGACAACCATAATATGGTTGTCTGATTCAGATATAGTGTTTTTGCTGCACGCTCTGATGAATAATAATTTATGAAAATTGTTGCTTGCACTGTTATTCGCAGCTAGCACTGAGAACAAAAAAATTATTCTCATCATTTATAGTGCACAGCGAGGCATATTTCTCAAACTCTCTTTAATTCGGTAACCACACAAATTTTGAAGTTTCAACTTGTGACGTGAATAACACAAAGGGGTATACGTCTCTTTGTCTGACACGCACAGGAATCGTCAGCACGTCAGTTTTGACGACCTGTCACTGTGTTAAGTAGACCAATTATGTCTAAAACAAGGATACCTTCGCGGGTAATTCTTGACTGAGATAACTAACTTAAAATGGTAGGACGTATGATCTTTAGAACCAAGATGAATAGAATAGGAATACCGGCTATTTGATGACATATTTGCTTTCGTGATTATAACTCCTGTTTATTTGGAGACACAGAAAGCGGAAAAACCCTAAAACAAAAGGCAAACATTTTTCCGGGTTGGTCTAATTGCTTTTGAATAAAAAGTCAGCCCAGCCGATTTGATTATCAATCCATTGGGTAAAGAAATATTGCGTTGCAGCGATGGGATCCTCCGTTTTCGTCTTTTGTAGCATTTTGGCTTTCAGCTGCAGTACACTTGCTTTTCTGGTTAATGAAGGTAAGTATGAATGTTCTTTTAGTCTGTGTTCTTGGTGTCTGACATACCATGGAGATGACAATGTTCTGATTAGATAAGTTGCGCCTTAATATTTCCATGGTGGTGATGGAGTTATGTTAGTTTATCAACAACCAATATACGTTTCAGGAAGAAAAGCGGCTTTTAATCTATTTTAGCGATTTGTCGACCACTTTTAGTTACAGTGAATTGTTTAAACTAAAAAGTTGAAATCAGACCCTTGATCACTGGGGCAAATTCACGTAGCCATAGGCATACGAGCAATTTTTTGCTAGAGGGCAAAACCAAAACTTTCCCCCATGTTACCTTGCACAAATTTCTCTTGCTGTCCAAAAAATCTTAGTTTACCAAAATTTGGGGGGCCGCAAACCCCCCTTCCCCCCATCTACACGGCCCGTACGACTGTGCATGTAGCGAGCAGTCCCGTTTACAGCGGATTAAAATGTTGTTTTATGACATGTCCAGAACAGAACTGAAGGCTTCCAATTCATTTGCAGCAGCGTGGTGTCAATCGTCACCGCAGTGAGGATGATTAATTGTGGTAATGATGCAAGCATTGTAATAAGAGCGTTGTGTCTGTCAAGCGTCAGTCAGGTTACTTTAGTTGAACTCCTGTCAAGCTCATTTCGCTACCCTAATTCCTTCCCACCCTTATGGTGTTGCAGTTAGATTGTAAATTCATAGTTTTGTATCTCAGCTCTGTAGTCGGGCAATAAACTTTTTTGTCTCCAAACTTGTGGTCTGTGGTTCGTTGGATATAACGATAGTTACCCAAAGCAGTGAGACGATAATTTAAGTGGTTCAATTTTCCCTGTGTGAAAAGCAGGAGTATGGTAATGAGAATAAAACAAAGTGAAATAAATAAAAATTGAACCGCAACATCAATGTATGCAAGTTTTGAGGCATTGTTCGTTTTAATGCCTGCATGCATACATGCATACATAGCGCCGCCATGGGGCTTTTCAGTGAAATATATTACAATAAAAGTGAAGTTGATCGATGAAATCGCCTTAAGTTCATCATTGTAATGAACTGTGATACGCGGTTTTCAAGTTATAACAGATATTTATAGACACTTTACAATGCTCTTGTCAATTTATAAAAATTTTACAATAGACAATTTACAATGCCCCGTTTGCGTCACTTTATAGATATTTCACAATGGCCCGTTTGTGTCAATTTAAAAATAGACATTTTACAACGCCCCGTTTCCGTCAATTTATAGACATTTTACAATGTCCCGTTTGCGTCAATTGATAGACCGTTTGTGTCAATTTACAGATATTTTAAAATGCCCCGTTTGCGTCAATTTATAGACATTTTATAATGCCCAGTTTGTGTCAATTTAGAGACATTTCACAATGCCCCGTTTGCGTCAACTTATAGAGATATTTCACAGTGCTCCCTCAACGTCAATTAACAGATTTTATGGTGAACTCCCTTAGGTGTTATCCTTGTTTTAAACTACGCAGCAATGACTTATTTCTTATTCTGTCAACGATGACGCGAAAAGAAAATCGAGAGCGACAAGACGCGCGTCTCACCTCCCAGCACTTGCCACAACTATTCTTCCAGTCCCGTTCTTTTCACGCTTCACTCTCGATGGCGAAAACAGTGACAGCTCGTTACCTATATTTGTTTATGTAACCATCACCATATCAAAAGATCAGATTCAGACTGAATAAAATGAGACAGTTCATCCTTGGCGACTTCGATTATGTCCAACAGTTTATATTCTCCGAAGTTTCGAGAGCCCAACATCGCTAAAAAATCGCCTCTATCAAGGTGGATCTCCACTGTCGCGTATTTTTTTTACGTGCGTTGACGTGCGTAAAAAATTTAGAGACAATGTATGAACGACTAGCGTAAACGTGTACGTAAGTTTCCCATGCATCGTCTCTAATTTTATTTACGCACGTAAAAAATTACGCGACAGTGGAAATCCACCTTTAAATTAAAAAGCTTTAAAGGAGCTACGTCATAGAAACTCATCTTGAATTGTCCTTTGTAATTGGTCTATATCGTTGTCATTCGAAACAATCCTTGTATAATTTCAGCATTTTATTATCCCGTTGGTGTTTTTGGGCATTAGAAAACTCTTACTTTAGATTTCCTTCAATTTGAAAGTAGATGGCAAAATGACTTCAAATGCCGATACACTGCTCCTTTAAGATGTTCGGCTTGGAGACCAGATTATTCTTTACTGAGATTTTGTGACATATATCGATTAAGAATTTAGTGTTTCTTATTTTCAGATATTTTATGTAAAAAGACCGGGTATTGTAAAATCTTTGTAATTGATAATATTTTAAACATTCTTGGGAGATATTATTAAGTCTGTAAATTGTACATCGCTCCTTTTATTATGACTTATATAATTTATAAACATTTTATAAAGATTTTATAAAGACCATTACATAAAAACTCGATAAAATCGCTCTGAAAAATACAGAGATTTGGTTTTGAACAAATAAAAGTATCAAGTCTGTAAATTTAATATCTATAGACATTTCATGAAGTCTTTAAAGGGGTCAAGTTTTCCAGTGATGATCACGGAGCACTGAAGTCATGACGTCCCATCAAATCAAAACATGGGGTAGTTAAAGTGTTTCTTAAGTTTTCTGTCTCCGGCAAACCATCGATTAGTAAAAGTAAGACAATCAGACAACCAGATAGTGTTTTTGCTGCACGCTCTGATGAATAATAATTTATGAAAATTGTTGCTTGCACTGTTATTCGCAGCTAGCACCGAGAACAATAAAATAATTCTCATCATTTATAGTGCACAGCGACGCATATTTCTCAAACTCTCTTTAATTCGGTAACGACACAAATTTTGAAGTTTCAACTTGCGACGTGAATAACACGAAGGGGTAGACGTCTCTTTGTTTGACACGCACAGGAATCGTCAGCACGTCAGTTTTGACGACCTGTCACTGTGTTAAGTAGACCAATTATGTCTAAAACAAGGATACCTTCGCGGGTAATTCTTGACTGAGATAACTAACTTAAAATGGTAGGACGTATGATCTTTAGAACCAAGATGAAAAGAATAGGAATACCGGCTATTTGATGACATATTTGCTTTCGTGATTATAACTCCTGTTTATTTGGAGACACAGAAAGCGGAAAAACCCTAAAACAAAAGGCAAACATTTTTCCGGGTTGCTAAAATTACTTTTGAATAAAAAGTTAGCCCAGCCGATTTGATTATCAGTCCATTGGGTAAAGAAATATTGCGTTGCAGCGATGGGATCCTCCGTTTTCGTCTTTTGTAGCATTTTGGCTTTCAGCTGCAGTACACTTGCTTTTCTGGTTAATGAAGGTAAGTATGAATGTCCTTTTAGTCTTTGTTCTTGGTGTCTGACATACCATGGAGATGACAATGTTGTGATTAGATAAGTTGTGCCTTAATATTTCCATGGTGGTGATGGAGTTATGTTAGTTTATCAACAACCAATATACGTTTCAGGAAGAAAAGCGGCTTTTAATCTTTTTTAGCGATTTGCCGACCACTTTTAGTTACAGTGAATTGTTTAAACTAAAAAGTTGAAATCAGACCCTTGATCACTGGGGCAAATTCACGTAGCCATAGGCATACGAGCAATTTTTTGCTAGAGGGCGGTGAACCATTTGCCCAAAAATTTCCCCCATGTTACCTTGCACAAATTTCTCTTGCTGTCCAAAAAATCTTAGTTGACCAAAATTTGGGGGGCCGCAAATCCCCCCTTCCCCCATCTACACGGCCCGTACGACTGTGCATGTAGCGAGCAGTCCCGTTTACGGCGGATTAAAATGTTGTTTTATGACATGTCCAGAACAGAACTGAAGGCTTCCAATTCATTTGCAGCAGCGTGGTGTCAATCGTCACCGCAGTGAGGATGATTAATTGTTGTAATGATGCAAGCATTGTAATAAGAGCGTTGTGTTTGTCAAGCGTCAGTCAGGTTACTTTAGTTGAACTCCGGTCAAGCTCATTTCGCTACTCTAATTCCCTCCCACCCTTATGGTGTTGCAGTTAGATTGTAAATTCATAGTTTTGTATCTCAGCTTTGTAGTCGGACAATAAACTCCTTTGTCTCCAAACTTGTGGTCTGTGGTTCGTTGTATATAACGATAGTTACCAAAAGCAGTGAGACGATAATTTAAGTGGTTCAATTTTCCTTGTGTGTATAGCAGGAGTATGGTAATGAGAATAAAAGAAAGTGAAATAAATAAAAATTGAACCGCAACATTGTTGTATGCATGTTTTGAGGCATTGTTCGTTTTCGATCGGAAGGCACATAGGTGCACGTAGCGGAAACATCTTCAGTGTTTTGCATTGAAAACACGGTCATGCTGTTCTGCTAATCTCAGTCTCGTTCCACGGTTCCCTCTTTGGCGATTTTTTCGAATTGACGAAGTTCTGCTATATTTTCATAGTTTGTTTTAAGGGTTTGCTCACTTTACAAAGAAATTGTCACAGAATGGGATTTTAATGATGTTGCAGCGACGGCACAGACTTATATCAGAAATGATTGCCGATTTTAAATGCTTTTGTGTGCATTTAAATTAGCCTTTCTGACCACGTTTGAAAGTAAACATTCTTTTGATTTACCAACTCAACAAACGAGGTTAGTACAGCTAATTGAAATTGGAAGCCATTTATGCAATGGGTCAATGCTACATCCTCTAACTTTCAGTTAAAATGCATAATAAAATGATCATTCCTCGGGCAATTATGTTATTGTAACGTAAAAAGAATAAAACTAAGACTGAGACATTAACGACCAGTTTGATATTTGTTCTGTTTTCGTTTACTATGTCATTTGCTCACATTTTCGACACAGTTCAGAGTAATACTCAGTAAGATGTCGTTTTAAGCCATTTCCAGGCTAACATGATTTTCAAAGTGAATCCTTAAATTAAATCATAGGGGGCCCATACAAGGGGTGCGTCTTTGTATGTTCGAAACATAAAGAAATGTATGGGAACACTGAAAGCGTCCTACTATCGAAAACTTATTTCGAGTAATGCGTATTTTTTTGGTTGAAATAAACGTGAACTTATCTCAAGTGTTGTATTTTGTCGTTCCTCGGTTCAAAATGGTGAATTTTAGCGATTTGGAGGGTTTTCCGTTTACTGTTGCTTCACGTTCTAAGAAGGATAAGTTTACAACGCTAGTGTCCTTCCTTCATCACAAGACGTCCATTGGGCGCCCTGTTGCTTTGTTCCGATAATTAGTCTTCTACAGCGTGGATTTGTTGATGAGTTTGTTTTGCCATAATATGATGTACATGAGTGCATCTAATAGCATTCTGAATAATTATGTTTGAATTTTAACTGTGCAAGTTTCTTGCTCTGCAAGTACGTTATTGAGTTTATCTTTGTGGTATTGTATTAAATGGTTTTCAAAAACCGTTATGCTAAACGCCCCAGGACATTTATGTTAATCGAAGTATGCACTATAGAAATTGCTTACTTAGTTTATTAAGGATAAAATGTTGGATATATCCAACTACTAAATATGATCTTTTTAAATGTACACACTCAGTTTACAATGAATGTCAACAGTCCAGTAGCTAATTAGGTTCTCCTGCCATACACATCTCAGTTGTTTATCAATTATGGGTTATTTTGACGTATTTATTTGCATCATTTTCAAATCTCAATTGTGTTCTTATCTGTAACCCCTAGCAAATTGTAGATTCCCTGCAGGCAATGCAAATGCTTAAAAGATAATATTAAGGGCACGGAATAGTTTCTTTCGCTCAATACATAGCCAATGCAACTTGTTTACCATATAGCCACCCGGTCAATTAGAGTCACCATACATCAGGCGCCACCAGCAGCAGATGCCACCCACCCACCCAACCACCGACCGACCAACCAACCAACCAGCCAACCAAACAATCAACCAACAAACCTGTAACTTTGTGCTTATGTTTTGCTTTTTCAGCTCCTGATCCCTGTGACAAGCGCGTTTACAAAGTATTAAACGATTCTGATCGAGCTGCAGGATTTATGACAAAAGGGATCGCTAAATGTGACCTAACATCATCCGACAAAGTGAAATACACCACGTGGTATCGCTTTAATGGGTCTGCAGGTGTTGCCATGCCAACTAAATGTGTTGATACAATGAGGTGTGGTGCTGAGGCTCCCGGATGGCTGTATGGAGGCCATCCCAAGGCAGCTGAAGGGGCGGTCAATCGATCGGTCTGCTTCCACTGGAATCAAAAGTGCTGTTATTACAAAACGGATATCCTAGTCAAGAATTGCCGAGGTTTCTTTGTTTATAAGTTTAAGCGACCACCCATGCAAAATCTGAGGTATTGTGGCAATGGAACTATTAAGAATGAAACTGGTGAGCGCTCGGCAAAAGTTATATAATACACGTTTGTTGCTTATGAACGTGACGTATCATTAATAATCGTATGGTATAATATGCTAATATCAAGTTACCTGTCAATTTAGTGTCACGTTACGAAGTCTGCAAACACAAAAGGAAAGAGGAACGAGGTAAGTTATATACGTGGAACAAAGCAAAACTCGGCCTTCTATTTCTGAAAGTTTCCCGAGACACATACACATAAAGCCAATTGATTGCAAGGTTGGTACTACGGCAAAAGGGCAAAATTTATGGGCCAGTATTTCAACTAAACTGGCCAGTATTTCAACTGAAAATATCGGCCAGTCAATTTTGCCCTTTTTCCGTAGTACCAGTCTTGAAATCAGTTTGGTTTTATATACACTTAGAGTGGCGTCTGGTACGAGCATTTCGTGATCATGATTTCCGACAATAAACAAGCCAAACAGGTTTATTCTTCGTTACGTGGTCTCTTGCATCCAAACGTTGTACATACACATACACATATCAGATTTCAGTATTTCTGTAGTACTCCTTAGTGATAGAAACGCCGCGTAGGAAACATGTAAGGGACACCCTAATTGCCAGAAATTATTAAACTTGTTTAATTAATCTGCGCCAGGGATTCTTGCCAGAGGGTCGGTTTAGTTTTATCGTTTTGTCGGTGACCAGGGTATCGTATAGCAACTGGTAATTAAAAGTCAATTATTAAACAGAAGAAACCACAAGTAGCAATGTAGAAAGTTTAAATATTTTAGGCAAGTCAAATACAAAGTATAACTGAAAGAGAAGATTTTTTATTACAAACACTGAAACACTGCGCCTATTACAATACTATACTATACAGCAACTACAATGCTATACTATAATAATATAGATTTAGCCAAGCCTAAAAGCGGAGCTCCGCATTTTTGCTGGTTCTTAATAATTTCTTTGAAATAAATAATAATTAAAAACGTCAACTCGAATTGCAGAATTTCTGCTAAGAATGACATAAAAAGTTAGAAAATGCTGCCAGAAGAAAAAAATCGGACCTGAGCCCGCAATAAATAAATAAAATCAATGCTGGGTCAGCGGTCAACTTAAAAAACACTTTACCTCGATGAGTTCTAACCTGAGCCCCGCGATCTGGTCATGTGATACTGGTCAGCGGATATCTCGATTTGACAGCTGTCAATTGAACATAACAGCTTGAACCGATTGCCAGAACATCCTAGCAATCTGTTGCAGAGTAGTAGTATTGTAAGTGATCGAGTACAGCTCGCCTGAACGTTTGCGGATTTGAAAATGTTAGCCAGTGAACAGTTTGCGAATACAAACTTGTAAATTCAGTCGCCTTTCAAAGTTCCAACTTTCTATAATCGTTTGAATTCAAATAACGTAAGAAACTTGATTACCCTTGAATCATCCTGTTTCAGAATTTCAAAGCAAAGTTGCAGCGAATCTTTTAACTATATACTCCGGCCTCCGGCCTAGGAGCAAGTAAAACTATATAACAATTATTCCATGAGCCCGCGTTGGATATGAAGTGATAAAATAACCAACGAGCGCGTAGCGCGAGTTGGTTATAATCACTTCATATCCAACAAGGGCGAATGGAATAATTGTTTTAGTAAATTCTCAAACCGGGTTTTGCCGCCGATTTTTATTTCCACAATTTTACAAAGCGTCCGGAAAGAGCATACAACTTCCGGTCACACGCGTCCCGACTCCCGACTTTCCATATGACGTAAAACTCCGACTATTGGCTCATAGTCGGAGTTTTTTAGCCAATCAAAAAGCTAGAAATGCAATAGTCGGAGCTGAGAATATACTAAACTGGGATAGTATTTGAAAGATCGAAAAGAACTGTGAAGCGATATGCGTCAAAAATATTCACCGGAAAATCGGGAATACAATTTCAGTGAACTCTCTGCGACTATGAAACCTAAATGGTTTTTATTACTGTACCTCGACCATGTATCTAAAAATCAACCTCAGTGAAACACCCAATGATGTAATTCAGGCTATAGCCGGTTGATTCAAAAGCTTTTCCTTGGGTCGATACAGCATGCCCGACGAACTGCACACACATCCCAAACGTCAAAATACGACACAACTCGTTGAAATACTCAGCGATACTAAACAACAAAACGTCTTATAAATATAAATTACTTCATGGAAAGACCACGCGTACGGTATTTACGCACAAACCAACGAGTGCGTAAATACCGTACAAAGCACTTTCCATGCTGTAATTTGCTTATTTTAAACATATTGAGATTTTTCCCCGGGGGGGGGGGGGGGGCACTTGGGTCAATTTTTGCTGGGTATGTGCCAACGCTTGATGAACTTTTGTAAACGGTTCAGTCGAGGTTGCACTCAGTATCCTTGACATGTTCCTTTTCTGTTACTGAGAAATGTGGCTATAATTGTTAATGCTTTGGACATTTTTGTGGCCCGGGAGCAGCATTATGCGACTAGGAGCTATGCCGAGGTCGCTTGTTTTTTTTTTATCATGCGTTTACAAGCGCTGTGATTAGTTAGTCGTTGACTTGAAAGGGCTCCCTTTTCGGCCATGGTTTTCATTAAACTGTTTAGTTTGTTCTGCCCCATTGCATTTGATTTAAACCACATTTTATTGGACGAAGGACTTTTTGTGTAATTTATTCCGAGTTGGTATGGCGCATCAGGTTTGTTCATCGCGTCAGGCCTTTTTTCGGAATAAAGTTTGTTTAAGTAATTGGAATAAGAGAAGCCTGAAAAAATCAGGTCTTCAACGGGATTCGAACTCGTGACCTCCGCGATACCGGTGCGATGCTCTACGAACTGAGCTATGAGGCCACACACAAAAAGCGAGGTCAATTTATTGAGTTCATATTTTCCCTTGAGGAATGAAGTGACGTAAAGCATATGAAATAATTCATATGTGAACTGCGGATGTAAATGAAAGTGAGAGATGATCATTGCAGTGAATTTCCAATTTAAGTCATTGGAATTAGAGAAGCCTGAGAAAATCAGGGCTTTTTGGTCGGTGATATATTCTTCTGTTAACCAAAGGCTTGAACCGATTGCCAGAACATCCTGTCATTTAAAAAAAAAACAACATATAAAAAAAGCTTGGCGAACAAGACGCGACGAGGCAATGAAAAAGGTGGCGCCAACGACAAAGCTACTACCTTTGGAAATGTTGATTTGTTTTGACAGCCTCTTTCTGATTAGACGAAACAGGTTACTAACGTGTTCCACGAGAAAGTCGTTTCGCTACTGTCATTGGCTACGGGAAGTTCCGAACAGGATTTTCAACAGATCGAGTGCTATCTGTAAATCTCAGTGTGCATGAAGCAAGATCTATTTATTTACCTGATATATGATGTTTTGCGATAGTCAAATCAAAAATTCTATATAAGTTTTTTTGGAATAATTTGACGATAATGTTCTTACAATTATTTACTACAAATTAAAGTAATTGGGAATTGGCGTTGTTATCAACTTAAATTCGCATGTACGTTTGAAGATGAAAACACTAAGACATGATCGAGAATTCTGTGCATTAAATACAAAACACAAATGAGGTCAAATATACAAACTGCAATCTCCATTTTTTCTACGCAGACAATCCCTGTTTGTCTGGTGATTATATCAAGCTATCCGAGCCTGACCGCGCGGCAGGATTTCTTACCATAGGACCTGGAGAGTGTGACCGAACAGATTTAGAAGAAGAAGATAGGTGGTATCGATTCATTGACAAAGCAGGTACATTAATGGCTAGGACATGTCTTCCTACCAGACGCTGTGGTGCGAACGCTCCAGGTTGGTTGAATGGTTCTCATCCTCAAGACGAGGACGAAGGTGAGGTCAACAGAACTGTGTGCTTTCACTGGAAAAATGATTGTTGCTATTGGAAGACTCAAATCAAAGTTCGTTACTGTGGTGAATTCTACCTTTACTATCTGAAGAGCGACCCATGGGGAGGCTGCAGCTATCGCTACTGTGGCAATGGGAAAGGTAAGTGAGATAATATATAGATTTAGCCAAGACTAAAAGCGGAGCTCCGTATTTTTGCTGGTTCTCAATAATTTCTCTGGAATAAATAATAATTAAAAACGTCAACTGCAATTGCGTAATTTCCGCTGAGAATGACCATGAAAAGTTAAAAAATACTGTCAGAAGAAAAAAATAGGACCTGAGCCCGCGATCAATGAAGAAACCAATGCCTGGTCAGCGGTCAATTTAAAGAACACGTTACCTCGATGAGTTCTAACCTGAGTCCGCAATCTGGTTATGTGATACTGGTCAGCGGATACCTCGATTTTACAGCTGTCAATTGACTATAACATGGATGTCCTATAACGAAGATGTAAGCTGATAAGGCTGACAAGGTGTTGACAGGGCATGGCTATTTATGGCCGCCATGTTGCGCGACCCCGTCGTCGTCGACGTCGTCGCCGTCGTCGTGCGTACGCGCCCACGAGCAATACCGCTAGCCATGATAACCATGAGAAAATCAACTCATGGGTTTCGTTTTCTTTCCCATATGAGTATGGGCTCCGCTTAGGCGGCCCTTCGGGCCGCTGGAGCTCCACTATAAAATATGCTTAGAAATGTCGGATTTTACCTCTTTGCAACCTCGTCCTTAGGGCCACCCGCGTGGTGCTCACGACGAATGGCCCTGGTAAAGGCTGTTTTCTCGAGCGATACGATTGGTTTATTTATATGTCGAATATAATCTTGCATTTGATTGGCGCCCGAAGGTATATTATTAGTAAGCTTAGTGCGCGAGCTAACACAATCAGTCTTGGCAACTGCACTTTGAAAGCGTGTTAACTGAAATATTGATAATGAGGGAACCAGTTGACAAAACTCTGGGGAAAACTTGTACAGCTGTCACCTCTTCCAAATTTTTGCAAACTATCGCATTGCTGAGACAAGAAAGTCACGTTTGTAACAATAAGTGGGTCCCACGCCCCACCTCGAAAACAATTTGAAAACGAGGCAATCTTCAGGATTCCTGCAGATTTTTTTTCGTCGTGAGCACCACGCGTGTGGCCCTGGGGACGAGGTTGACCTCTTTACTGATATTTTTGTTTATTTTATTACTTTAGGACCTACACCTACAGAAATACCAACAAGAGGCAAGTTCAAAGTAACCTTTTATTCAGAAGATGTTTATTCGAGATTATGAAATGCGAAACAAAAGCCTGAGCCCGTTTGTGACGTTGTGAAGTAATTTCATTCGAAACACGCAGAACGCAAGAGAATCCGTTATAATTGTATGTCTTTATAAGCAAGCAATTGACAATTGTTAACTTTTTTTCAGGAGTGAAATCAGCAAAATGACAATACCATTTAACTATAATTTGTTCATTGTATGGTTTTAGGACCTATTTCAAACGGAAAAAGATAAACGGAACAAGACAAGTTGAAACAGCTAAACAAGAAAGACATTTTATCGAGAAAAAGACTGGATTCTCAGGCTTTTCTGTGAAGATAGACATTACTTAGCAGTAGTGAATTTATTAAGTTAACCGTTCGATATTTTACCATTTATTTTCAGTGTCAACAGAAGTAACGGAAATGACAGAGCCCAGTATGTGACACAAGATTACTATATTCTATAACTAGAATAATTTATAGCAGGAGTTTGTACGTGAGCCACTACAATTACGCAACCTAAACGCTTCAGTTTCGAAATATCTATTGAATAGAAGAATGGTTCTAAACTTGTGTTTCACATCTCAGCCTTCAGAGTTATTATCCGTCCTCTGCAAATTTACATGTAAAAACAATATCGAAAGATGACTAAATTCTTGGTTGTTGGAGAACGTGAGCCTTGATGGTGAATTATCTGTCCGGTCTGATTCTTTTGGGAATTGAACGCTGTTCGACAGTTCTGAGCGGCTGTAGACGACCCAGACAAACTGAATAGATCCGTACATTTCACAAAATTCTCATTAATGATCTGAATACGGCTCCGACTCTATTTCGTGAGGCGTTCGACTTGCGACTCCATTTGTTAGGACCCGACACTGCATTTGATTTTCGTTTAACATTTGACGTTGGGATACAGTGCGGACACTCGAACCGTGAACACTTTACATTTTTTTTTTACATTTGTTCATGATTTACCTTTGTTTCTGTATTTAAAAGCGGGTTGGACAAGGGAGCGAGTCTTAGAGTAGTTTATCAAGTTTGTTTGTTTTTTGATTGTTAATTTGAGTTTTCTTTGTCTCATACAGGAAAAATAACCCCGCCAGTCTCTGGTAAGAGCTAAAAATGTTTAATTTAATTATAATATAATATTAATAAGTTATGTCGCATATTAATTGGCCATGCATATGCAAAACGTGGCTGACAAAAATCGAGTATGTAAACTTCCTTGAAAAAATCAAACCAATAGCTTATTAGCAATGTGCAGGTATTCGTAAATGTATTTAAATTGGATCGTTTCACAGTGCTTTGATCTTGAAAGGCACGAGTAAATTTCCAGTACTTTACCGTAGTTCTCCTGTTTCTATTAGCAAGTCAAGAGGCCCTGTTAGGGGAGGGGGGGGGGGGTCTTTATGTCCCCGTCTGAATTTCAAACCATTCCACGTCGCAATTTCGCGTGAGCGGCTCGTCGTTCGTCGTCATTTTAACTCCTTCATGTCGCCGTTTCAGAGCCGTGTCGCCTGTCGGAATTTACCCTAACAGGGCCTCTGTAAAAATCTTGACAGTGTAAGTAAAAAACTTGAGATATTCATTGCGATCTCTTAAAGTGCTGATAATAAAGAGACATGCAATAATGCCAGTATGTACAGGCATTCGGCAATAAAATGTACATATTGTAGCGACTCGACCAATCCTGGTAGAGTTTGAGGACGTATCGCTGCAACATCTACCTCCATTTTCTTGTGTATGTACTCAATATTTGTCTCTCAGCCATGACCCTTCGTCTGCCATCTCCTTTAGGCTATCCATTACAATTTGCAATAAATTGCAATTTGCAGTTTGCAATAAATATTAAAGAAGAAAATTGTGTAACTAACGGGGAAACCAAGACCTTAGAAATGGGAGGTCAAATATTTATTTAACAATAGAACCATCAATTCGGGTTAAATTTTACTTTAAGCTATTGTATTATTTAATTTTATTGCTGCTGAAGTGAATATACCTAGCAGTATTGTTCTTTCAGACGTTAAAGTCACGTGCGGTCAGGACGAGATGTCCATTAGCATTCCAAAGTATCTTCTTCACGGCCTGGACAGAGAGCATCTTCGCCTCACTGATGTAAACTGTGGAGCCACAGAAACCCAAACTCATTTCATTCTCCACACAATACTGAGGGAATGCCACACAAAAAGCAGGCACACCAAGGATTTCGTCTGCTACATGAACAAGGTGGAGGAAATTCCCGTGGGACCCCATCAGATAATCACACGAGTGCGTGAAGTCGAAATTCCCTTTAGTTGTTACTATTCAAACATGGGAGTCGTGTCCGCTGTTGGTCTCCAAGTCAAAAGCAAGAAGATCATTTTCTCCAAGAAAGGATATGGAGAATTTGAACTGGAAATGAAGATTTTCCCAGATCACAAGTACCTTGGCCATTACACAGAGAAAGATTTCCCATTATACGTGCCTCTTAGAAAAATTCTGTTCGTAGAAGTCAGCGTGGATACAGAAGATAGCAGGCTGGAGATTTTGGCGGAAGAGTGTTTTGCTACACCTGACCCTGATCCTAATAAACCTGGATTGAGATACACATTTATCAAAGACGGGTATGTCAGCTTTTCTTTTAAATTAGGGTGCATTCGATTTCAGAATTCTGAATTCGCAAACTTATCAGGAGGTCTTTTTTATCATCGCAGCAGTGAACGAATTGTCGTGGCCTAAGATCGGCTAAGTTTTAACGTCAATTTTAGGTCTGAAAATCAGTAAATTACAGCAACATAAACTGACACTGAATATAGAATCCAGGTTAAATAATTGCCTTGCTCGCTTACTGAAGGTGATTGCTCAAAACGAAAAGTTGTCCAACGATCTTTTTTTGACACTTTCCCTGAATGTTCCCTTCCAAGCACTGTTTCTAAAAAGCTCACAAAAGGTCGCAAAAGAGATATGATGGGCCAATCTTACCCCATTTATGCTAATCCCGCGCGCTATTCTATCGTTTCACGGTACATTTTGCGGTAGCTGAAAGGAAAGATTATTAACAGAATACTTGGCAAAAAACTTGACAGCTAGCAAGTCTTGATTATATGGAACAAGTGAGCATATAATTTCGAGTTGTTGTTCACAAAGCTATAACTGGCATCCTCGAGTAACTGTTTTCTAATAGGATTTAACACTATCTTTTTTTTTCCTACCCCAAAATTTTAACTGAACGACGAGCATTTGTACACCAAAATTCTGCAATAAAAGTATATTTGTATAGGTCACGATGCTAGTTTAGGAGAATAACAACGATTACTTACTTAACATTGACCCGGACCAGATTACACACACTTATTTTTACATGAAGGTCATTCCACACATAGTTTTATTTCACCAAAAAAGGAAAGAAAATATTTTTTTCCAATCAAAGGGACTAGAAACCTGGAAAATTCGACTCAGGAAACGCTCATTTACCTCTATATCAACTGGACGCTAGAAACCCAATTGTTTTCAGTATTTATATTGTAAGCAAAATTGGATATTGTGCATTACTGCCCAAACCACAAAGTGAAAGCTAACCGCAAGCAAACGGGAGTGGAACTAACCGGTAAGGGGACTAACCACAAGTAAACTGGGATGGAACTAACCCCAAGCAAACTGGGTTGGAACTAAGTTGAACCAACCGACAACCGTATGTTAATGATCTGCTGACCGTTGCTACGCCATATAAATTATCATGAAATGTCTAATCTGGTCCAGGTCCTTGTTATCGTCTTAAAGGTATTCTCGATTTATCTCGCTCGTGAGCAAATCCGTATCCGTGAGCGTATCCGCTAATCGCGCGTAAAATTCTGCGCTGTAAGGATGCGCAATGCAATACTGAGGAATCACCTTAACCGAGGTTCTGAATTAGAACCTGGCACACTGTCAATTATTCTCAAATTATAAATGTGTAAACACTACGCCAGAAACTAGTCGCTATCTGTACCAGAATTTCTTTCACCACCCACAAATCCCAGGGCTGTGCTTCTGTTTCGTCTCCACGGCCAGTAAAACGAAACCTTATAATAAATCACTGCTGTCAATCCCCATCTCGTACGGATATGCTTTGCGGCTCCAGTGCATGAAGCTTCTCTTTATTTTAAACCATTCTTCTTGTAAGGTGCAAGACAGATGACACTGTGAAGTTCATTTACTCAAATGATAAAAGAATTCAGCGGTTTAGCCTGGAAGCGTTCTCGTTCTTGGGTGATCATCAGTTTGTGTATATGCACTGTAAGGTCAAGATATGTAACGCAACGGATCCTAACTCACGCTGCGCACTGGGCTGTCTGAATGACCGACGAAGGAGGTCGCTGTATACTCAAGAGACAAACGACGAGGAATATAATTTGGCTCAGGGACCGTTCATGCGAAAGGAAGAGGATGATAAAGAGACAGATCATCAGGAGATTGGTGAAGGATTGGACAGCCTGAATATCAGTAAAGGTAAGCTGTTGCAGAGTCCCAGCGTAGTGTTTTCTACGCTTTCTGGTTACTTCTTGTATCGTCCATCTGGGGTCAAGTACTAAGTACTAAATACTCAAAAAGACATAGTGCACCAAATTGAGTTGTCTGAACTAGTGACGAAGCTTGCATTATATCACTGGTGAAATGGTCCCTATCAACCTCTAAAAATATTAAGATGCTGCTTGTAATGAAGTAAAGTATATGAAATAATTCACATATGAACTGCTTATGTGGATGAAAGTGAGAAGTGATCATCGCATTGAATTTCTAATTAAAGCAATTGGAATATAGAAGCCTGAAATTCCAACACCCAACGCCCTGATTTTTTATTAGACTTCTTTATTCCAATTGAAATTCACTGTGATGATCACTTCTCACTCAGCACTTTCATGCTGCTTGTAGTTAGCAGGCTCTGTGCACCTTCATCAGAGTGATATGGGTATTGGATTGGTTATAACGCATCTGCGCCTAAATGAATACTTAAACAGAGCTAAACTTTGAAGAAAAGGAGAATAAGCACCACGCATTCGCTATCACAGTTTCGCTGTGGTGAAGGTGGAGAGCAGCCAACAAAAATTTAGTGAATGTTAAATGTCTTAAATTAACAGATTGGATGATTCGAAACTGAAATACTGATCACTGTCTGCCGATCTCAACAGGAGGGCATTTTGCGTGCGCACGCATGCAACCGCTGAACAAACGCAGCGTGCTCGCCGGGCACGCGCGGGAGATTTGAATTGTATGTTTGTGTTGTTTATCCTCGTAGGTTTTTATGTTGAAGTAAATTTCGCCGAGTATGTTGTCTGTGATGAGGGCAGGCAAGGTAGACGTTCGAGCCGGGTATCGTGCTTCGGGAGTTATGCCACAGCTGAGGTTAAAATATGTGTGTGTGTGGGGGGGGGGGGGGGGAGCGGTGGGGTGGTTGGTGGGAAACCTCCACTGCCTACCTTAAAATCGGACAAACATTCAGCGACGTGAGTATGACTTATTAAAAGCAAAATTATACTTCAAAGTCCCAGGAAATTTTCCCAATCAAAGGGACAGAAAGGAACGATCAACATAGAACGCCAGAATTACCGATTTCAGTCAGTCACCCTTTTCCTGTTTTTCAGAAAAAGGCGACATCATAAAAATATGAAGTTATTATGAGCAATGCTCAACTTTTAAAAAAACAAAATTACAAGGAGAGTTTCTCTGATAAAGCAAATGCACGAGAACCACCCTGAGAACGTACGATGAAGAATTCAAAACAATTACCACAACAGGACATTTTTTAATACTACATTGGCAGCATTTTGTAATTGTAGAGGTAGACAGGTCCCAATAATCATCAGCAAAAGTTGGAGATCTCGGCCAGATTTTTAGATTTTCAAATCGGGAGAATGATGAAATCTCAATTTCAAGACAAAACAAAATATAAGATCACCGCTTTTAAAAAGCAGGGACTCTTCTTGGTTGCAACACAATATAATACAAAATGTTGTTTTATACCTTAGTATTTACTAGCCAAGATATTCAGGTCGGTCAACACTCGCCGAAAAACTCGGCTGCCATTTTGTTCTTACGCAATGTTGACACTCAGTCAAAATGCGACACAAAAAAACAAAAATAATACACTTGCTGTTGTCATAAAATGTTATATAAGGATTACTGAGATCGTATCCCACAGCCTACACCTGAAATAATTTAAGTCTGAATAAAAACATTTGGCCACAAATCGTGGAAAACATATAACTGACAATCGATGACAGAACGCCTCTGTCGTGTGCACTAGTCCATTTCGATGCATGCGCACACCAAATGTCCTCCTGTTACCGATCGCTATCTACATCCCAATACACATCTTTTCGTTTCTAATGACTTCTTGAGTTATTTCATTGCTAAAAATATCATCTAAATATGTAATGCATTGCAATTAAATGTACTTTGGTTTTGCAGATCATAAGAGCAGTTCTTTGATTTTTGCATCCTCCGTGGTTGGCGTGATATGCCTCTTGGGAGTGTCATACTTAGCGTGGTCCAAGAAAACGCACCCGCATGCTCGAGGCTATCTACCACTGGCATTTGCTCAAACAAAAATGGACTAGAGATTTTACCTTTACATTACGGTATTGCATCACATGACTCTGATGATGACTTCCGCTCAGGTTGTCAAAACGTCAGTCACTGTCACCGACAACAGTCTTTTTCAGGACTACCCTCACTTGGACGATCGAACTACACAATCGACTGTAATCAAATCTATAGAAAAATTTGCGCACGTCAGCAACACGATTTGTCACGGTAATTGTTAAATGTAATTGGTGATAGTAATTCGTGAGAATTACAATAGCAGGTTTAAATTAACATGTTTGATTTGATAGTTGAGGGAAGGGTTTTCAAACTTGATGTGCAAAGCTTCTTTGATCTTGAGCTGGAGGGCGGTGCTAGCTTAATCAATCACGTGAAAACAATCCCTGGAGCTTTGGGCTTGAAAGCTCTCAGAATTCTGCATGTGTATACCTGTGCGTGGGTTTTATCCGTTGTGAGGTGTTGATGGACACGTGTGGAAAAGTGTCGGGTAGTTTCCTCGACATAGCAAGCGTTACAGCCTGCACAGGAAATTTATACACGACACCTGAACGAAGCCCACTAGGGATAGGAACTTTCACACTTAACAGGGAGCCTATTTTAAAGGAAGAGAAAACTAGTTTGATGTTTATATTTTTTCAATATCGATACTGGAAAACCTGCAAAGAAGCTTTGCATATCCGGTGGGAGAACCCTCCCATCAACTATTCTCACGCTGTTTTTCTTTATTGTAATTTTCTTTTTTCTGCTATAGTACTCATTAACATTAACACACTGATGTCCGCGAATTATAAAACTGTTGTCATTTATTTAAAATGCAATCAACTTTTCATTCTAAAATAATGTTGTGTAACAAGGTAAAAAAACATTTACTTTTGCAAAATAAATATGATTTTGAGTCATTTTCTTCTTGTAATATTTAAAACCACGTGGCTTTGAATGATCCTGTAACTTAACAGACTGAATAATATCGGAACCCCTGTGCGGTTAGTGGATTAATTAACTTTTGTAACTATTTCGTGGGAGTAGTATATAAAAGGGGGTTTTTGGAACAGCAATAAATCACGACGCCCCCTCGATTGCAAAAAAAGGCCAATCCTCCCGCGAAGCCGTTAGATGTAAAGTCACGTTTTTAAAACACGTGCGTGTCATATGACATAAATCGAGGGAGTTTTCCCGGAGACAAGTCTCGACATGTTAAAGTAGGAAACGCGTGTCCCACTTATAAGGTCAGCTTTACCAGTGTAAGCAGATTTTTCATCTCAGTATATATTATGGACACAGATTGGGATAAAATGTTAGAAGCTTTTCCAGAATATAAATGTGAGAAGAAAGAAGCTGAATGTTGTAAGAATAAAAGAATTGTGAATGATGAAGGTACTCATGTTTGTGAAAATTGTGGTCTTATTCAGGGTTATGATATGGTCAATGATTACTATGAAGGTTTTTACCAGAATATTTATAAAATGAGTAGAAAATCAGTTTATACTCGAAAATATCATATAGATAATACTCTCAGAGACATAATTAAATTATTTTTTGTTTTTAATAATTTAATTTTTCATTTTTAAAAAACGATTATATCACAATAAAAATTAAATTTACAAACTAAATAACTCAAATATTTTTAAATCCATAAGCTCTAGTTTCAGCTCCATCATCCATTAAATATCTTTTATCATCGTAACAACTCAGTGATTTTTTCTGAACTTCTAAACTACTCAATTCATGCAATTTACTTCTAATCATTCTCATTTTATTGTAATTCTGTTGCTCTCCAAATGATGTCTGCTTATAATTTTCAAGTTTTATATTTTTCTTAATAACCCCCTTTTTAATTCCCTTAGCCTTACAATCACCTTTCCCATTTTCTTTAATATAAGCGTACATTTTTTATCTCAATGCACAAAATTCCCTAATAGGAATCCCACGACATTCATCTTTCATTTTTCCAATTACTTTTTTATTTTCTTTAAAAATATATTTACTTTTTGGATCATAATCAGAATTATCAAATTTATCTTTTTCTTTCCACAAATCTTCGTAAATATCATGGGTCTTTATATTATAACATAAAGAGTCAGTATCAGTAAATAATAATTTCACCTTCTCCTTTCCAAATTTATCCATAATATAATTATAATGAAAATCGTACATCAAAGTTTTATTCAAATCCAAAATACTCATTCCAACATAAGATGGTTTATTTAATAACAACGATTCTTTAATTCTCTTAATAATTACCATATTTTCATTTATTATATTACACCCATTAATAGTGGGCTTAGCAATATACTTACTCAACGTTTTTTAATTTTTTCGTCACACCTTTTATATAAGTTTTCCATAGTTTTACCAAAAACTGAATTATTCATTAATCTAAAAAAGTCTTTTTCAAAAGCATTTTTAGCCTTAGTTCTCATATCAGTATTAAACAAAATGTAATCTTTCATGAAGTCATCCTCTTTAAATCTAATAGCTCTATGAATTTTATTAAGTTTAATTCCAAGTTTTTGGTATAATTCTAAATTTTTATAATGTAATACATATTTTTTTTCTACTTCTTAAAGTGGGTATTAATTTATTTATCTTGGAAGTTTTCAAATTAAATTTTTCAGAATCCTCTTCTGGTATGAACTAAGCATTTCTTCACCAACCGCCATTTTTGTGGAGCCAAAGGCAAATCGTTATGCAATTCATGCAATTCTTCAGGATATTGTAAATCACATTCTATAATATACCCATACTCATATTCTTTACCAATATCTTCAATTTTCAAATTTTCAACCCACTTAAAATCCCCAATAGGTAATTTCTTGCACATAGCCCAACCATATAAATTATTTGCATCTAAATAAATAATATGACTTTCCTCCTCATTCTTATCATAATCACTCAAATATTTATTATTAGCCCGTGAATATCTATGACAAATATAACTTATCCCCCCTCTCATTCCTTTCTGGATCATGTGACTCATATCAATATCAGATATTAAATCCAATTTCACCCCCGTCATTTTTAACATGGCATCCCAGGCGAGACCTGTAGCAGAAAAAATAATGAACTGGATCTAATTTATAATTTTCTACGCAAACCTTTCTGAAATTTTCAAAAACATCATTTCAAATATAAATCGTGATAGTCACCCATATTTTTACAATTAAATGTCTCATATATTTTTTTAGCGTGATTACAATCTTCTTTGCTAATTTCTTCCTCATATAATGAACTATAAAATTTTTCTTTCCCTGGAAAATCACAATTATTAAATTTTTCAAAACTATCGAAATAATCAAATGGATAAATACCCTTTTTCTTTATAAGACTCATCTTCCCATCATCTAATTCCTTAAATTCATTTTTATATTGCCCACTTTCTAAATTTCCAGCTAATCTATCTAAAGATGAAGCCATAAATTGAAGAGAATCAATAAATACTAATTCTTTCATCATTATAGACAAATACTTTTTAGTATTAGTTGGTAGAATATCTACTTTTTCTCCAAACTTACCAATTTCTTGAATAATAAAATGCCCATCATATCCACGCACATTGTGAAAGACTACTGGCACCTTAACACTAATTCTTAATTTCAAATTACAAATTTTATGAGCAGCTCCCCGAAATTTTCCATCGATATGGTCATGATCTCTTACCTTAATATCTTTTTCATCAAATTTTTTATTACAAATCCAGCATTTCTTTGCTCCCTTAAATTTCTAAAAATTTCTCCTCCTCTTCTTGCGTCAATTTCATAGGCTTATTAAATTTTTCTTTAATAATTTTCTGTATCTCCTTATTTTCTTCTAAAATGGCTTCAATAAATTTATAAGCAGCATTTTCTCCTCTATAATATTGAAATTCTTTACTATAATTATTATCAACTGAACAAACAACCTTTTATGTAAATTTTCAAATACGACATTTCCATCCTTTTCTACATAACTTCCATTGTTATAATCTAATCAATTTTTTGTTCTCTATTTTTTCCGCCAACTAACAAACTCTCGAAATCAGCATAAATTACAAATGGATTTTCAATTTGCTTATAATAATTTCGAAATTCAACTTTCCACCCCTTCTTAGGCATTTTAATAGCCTGCTTACCATTAATTACCATACATTTTTTATATGCTCATCTCTCATCTCCTCAGTTGAAAAATGTTGGAAACAATATAAACAAATAAATTTTTTCTCTTTATGTTTACTCAAACTGGCAGAACACATTTTGTTAACATCAGTTATATAAACATAATGATTATTACCCTCGCCATTATCTATCATTAACAAATTCATTGTCTTTTCGCAAACTTTTTTACTAACGTAAATTGGAAAAAAATTATCATTTTCCCAACCAAAAACATTAATTCTAATATCATTATTTTTTAAATTTTTCCAATTTTATTAATCTGAACAGGAAATTCAATTCCATCACAATCTAGACCTTTAGGAGTATTATCTTAATTTAAATATTTTTGATATTTACTAATTCTTTGTGGATTTTTATCAATTTCTTTTTTATTCAAATGATAAATATGGCAATACATAAAACGTATCTTATCTTCGTTCTTAATATTTATAAAACATTTTTATTCTTCAATTTATCAGGTAATTCAAAATAAGATGAAGCACTCAATGGTACATACTTATAAAATTTCAAGTATCCTTCCTTAATATGATCAATTACCCATCCACTTCCTTCAGATAAGAAATTACTAAAATTTTCAATGATTTCATTTCCTATTTTATCCAAAACGAAATCGATGTCACTTTCTCTCAACATTATATGCATATAAGATTGAATCTCCTTAGTCACAAATTTTTCATTACCCAAACTATTTGGATTTTTTAACAAAATTATCAATGACCTTATAATTTTCATTTTACCCATTTCTTGTAAATTTTTTTCAATGACTTTTTTCAAATCATCTAATCTCAACTTCAATTCAACTAATGGGTCACCCCTATTTTTAACGCCAGTAGAAAATTATCTAATCATTTCTTTAATCGCTGTCTTTTCTAATTTAATTCTTTTAGGAGCTGGCACAGGTCTTTTCAATCGCTTAGTCGTTGGAGCTGGCACAGTTCTTTTCACAGTTGGTCTCAATCTATTTATTTCTTGAGTTTGTCTTTGTATAATATCGTCTTTCTCAGTCAATGTCTTGTTTAATTCGTCAAATTTCTTTAACATTTCATTTTGAAATAATAAAAATTGCTCTTGTGTTATGTTCATATCTTATACAACTATGTTACAAAAATTTTTTATGAAAATTGCATAACTATATATTTTTAATTTTTTTTTATTTTTTATTTCTCCTGACAGCTACCCCAGACAGCTACCCCAAACGTAATAAAACCTAATTGCTCATTTTGGGTGATTAGGCTTTTAAATAAAATAATAAATATATTAACAAATTAAATTATAAGTAACGTAATTAATATTTCAATGCAGTTTCAATTATATCAATAACTTCATCTTTACCAATTCTTCTTCCTTTTCTACAATACAATGCCATTTTATTTATTCCATCTTTATCATAAATTTGTTTATCCTTAATTAATTGCCGAAGAAACGGTCTTAATTCATCACACTTGTATTCATCTTTTAAAAATACCTTAATAAATTTCAATGGCTTTACTAAATTACAATCAACTGATTTATCAGCTGTTCTTCTTCTTCATAATCAGATTCACTACTATCAGATTCATCCGATAGAAATTCATCTTCAAAGCTTTCTTCAAATTCTGCTAGTCCCTTTTTAACAACATATTTAGAATTCATCCTGTATAATAGTGTTAGAAAAAAATTTTTTACAAAAGTGACTAACTATATATAAATTATTTATTTTCCATTTCCGGAGAAAGTAATGATTCAAACGATTTTTCCATTTGGCTCTTCTTTCAAGGTTTTCTTAAATTTAGCGGGTTTTAATTTGCATTTCTTTGCTTTTTCCAAGTTTTTAAAGTCATCATTTTTTTCAGCGTATTTATTATCTAATTTGTCCATTAATCTTAAAATATCACCTATATAATAGTGTTAGAAAAAAATTTCAATTTTACTCGCAACTATATATTTTTAAAACCCAAATTTCAGAACATTTGTTTTCCTATTTTTTCTCAGTAACATTCTACCACACACACCACACTTAACTCTCTCACTTGAAAAATAAGTTACTATTTCAATTATGCTATTCAAGAACATTGATTGATTTTCACTTAACACACCTTCACCTCTTGGTGTTTTTAATTCAATGGCAAATCCATTATAATTTCTATTTGGATTTAAGATTATAATGTCAGGTGAACCAAGAGTGTATCCTTTTCTTATGGCACCTCTTCTTTATTGTTTCGTTGCTAGTGGAGAGATAAATTCTCCAACTAGCAAAGCTTGAGCATAATTTTCTCTAATAAATTTAACAACTCTAACTTGTAAGGAATTTTCATCATGAATAGAAAATGTCTTTTCGGCGTTAATCATCTATATTATTAGTTAAGAAAATAATTTTTTATATATCAATCCATGAATTAAATTTATCAGGATAACCTTTCCATTTTACTAATACATCTTGCTTGTTTTTTTGTAATTCTTGAAAATAAAAGAATCCTTCAATGTCTCCATCCATTAAATCTTTTAATTTATAAGTTACTGGATTCGTTTCCTTCACCTCTTTTATTATAAATACTTCTTCTGTCCAATTAGGAACATACCCCTTATCAAATACCTTTCTCTTGTACTTACTTATCCTGACTTTATCCCCAACTTTCAGTTTCTTTTTATTTCTGCGTGATTCATTAAACAATCTCCCATACATTGTATTCATAAATACCATATTCTTATTTTCTTTCAATCTCCCCTCTTCTGGTGTCATTTCAATTGTGCTATGATATTTATTATTATACTCATTAACAATATTATCCAACTGCCCAACCCATACTGTGTTTCCTATCCTCGTAAAATCTTTATATATCTTCCCCTTGATAGTTCTATTAAATCTTTCAATTATACTACCCTTTTCTTCATTTTGAGTTGAATATAGATTAATTCCATTCTTATCTAAAAAATCCCTCATTTGCTTACTATAAAACTCAGATCCTTTATCAGTCCATAAGTTTTTTGGTATGATTTTATTTTTTTGGAATTAAGCCATCAAAAGCTTTCTTCATTGTATCACCATATTTATTCTTCAAAGGAATAGCCCAAGCGTATCTTGAGAATATGTCAATTACAGTTAAGATATACTTATAACATTTATTCCATTTACTCAATTTTCCCATTTCAATGAGATCAGCACTCCATGTATCATCTGCCCCACGAGTAACAATAACTCTTCTCTTTGGAAATTTCCTGATGATTGGTTTATGTAATTCTTTAGCTAACTGATCCCAATCATTATCAATTAGCATTTTTTGTTTCCCTGTTTCTTACCACCTCCTCTCTTTGAAGTATCAATGTTATCCTTAACACCCTTAAATGCCTGTCCAGCTAATAATCTACCGAAAGCAGCAAAAGATGGAGCTGGTGTAACAAAATTACTAGCTACATAAGCAATTTTATCTTGAATTGATGGACTACGCAAGAGCACCGCCTCTCTTTGAAGTACCCCTCCCGAAAATTGATGGCTGTTTTCCATGTTGTACATCCCATATAAATCTATTCAATATCCAATTATCCTCATATGGCCCACCTTTATACCAGTCTGGTCCAGCATCTCGCGCCATAATATTAAATAGCTCCGGGGGCGTTCCATTTTTCTCTTTGCGGTGGCGGCGGTGGTGGTGGCGGTAGGTCTTCGTCATCGTCATCTGGTGGTATATAAGGTGGTAGATCGGATGGTTTTGATGAACCTGGACCATAGCCATCATCATATGGATCAAAGTCATCGTCTCCGAGCTCCGCGTCATAATCCTCACCAACACCTTTTTCAGCTAAGACTTTAGTTGCTGGGAGGTTTTTATATTAATGTCTTCATCGATACGTGATGTGATAGGTTTAAAGACTTTTGGAAATCGTGATTGACCAACTTCATGTCAAAGTTTATAGTCGAATATTTGATCATTAATTTTTTTGATAAGTTTTTCATTTGATTCTTTTTCTCTAGCAATATCTTTCCATCTACTAATTGACATATCACTTAATATATATTCTGTGTAGATAAATTTATAAATAAAGTTTAATTTTTAAATTTATAGAATCTAAATTCTCTAGCTCACAGTCGTTCGTTAAAATTCTTTGATGTTATTTTTCTTGGTTTATCAATGTAGAGAAATGAATATTCATCACGGGTTGCTCTACGGTATTGCTCATTTGTTACGCCACTCTCCCTTGAAATAACATTACTCTCCCTTTTTGATTGGAGGTCAAATATGATTACATGTGAGCAGTTAAGTCTAATGTCTTTGGGAGTGGAGTAGTAGGATTGTGATAAATAGGTGACTGATATTAGCAAATAAAGATTTAAAAATTCATAGGTATAATTGGGATTTAATAAAATTTGAAATACAGAGTGAAGTAAAGAGTGGAAGTGGTGGAAAATGCTATTGGTATTTGGGGAGATTAAGTCTTGATTTAAGTTCATTTGATAAAAAAGAATATACATTATGTTTCGAAGTATTCCCAAAGTGGAATATTAACACTCAATTAAATGTCACTTCTGAATCAATTAATGTTAATAGACAATCATCAAAAGATTTCGTAGATTACAAAAAAATTATCGTTCATTTTCATAAATACTCAAATCACGGTACACTGTATATTGATATAAATTTCGACTTGAAACATGACATTCCAACTGAACTTCATAATCAATGGGAGGAGTGCTATATTATTCTCTATGGAGTTGTTGGATATGCAAATGATGTGGATTCTAAGATTTACGATGAATTGTTCTATTTTAAGAATAATCAAATTTACTTCAATGAGTCGATAAATATGAGTAATAAAATCATAAGAGGAATTTTAAATGACGATGATGAAGACTCTGCTGTATCTTTATATCTTCTAAAGCAATATTCTGATATCTTGGGAGAAGAAAATCAGATGGGTCGTAAATTGATTAATGATGGGATTTATACTTTTTTCATCTTCAGAAATCCACAAAATTTAAAATTTGATCCAAATACATATGGCATAGAAATAAAGGGAGCAAATAATGTGAGTAATTCAGATTCAAGTCTTAAGTTTTGATTTAAATAAAAGTATTAGCTGCTATTTTGGACCAAAAGGAATGGATGTGAAAGATGCTAAGATTAATATTAATTTAGATATTAATAAATTTACTTTTGTTATTGTCTTTAAACATGAACATAAATATTCTACTTGATGCATCTGGAAATCTAATTTTTTACTTTTTCATAACCACCTCAAACCAATTAGTTATTCAAAAAGGTAAAACATATGCATCTTTATCATTCGTCAGCAGTTATACTGGTGGAAAATTAATGCTTTGGTTTTGTAAAATTAATAACACATCAAATGAAAATGAATGTAAATGGAGCTGAAGTAAGCAAAACTTTCAGTTCAGGCAATGTTCCAATTAGAACAATATATTTTGGAAACTGGAATTATCAAACCGAAACAATAGCAATATCAACAAACAAATTCTTTGACACGGATAATGTGGAGTACCATCAAGTTTTACTCAATGAAATTCATAATGGGCTTTATGTGGAATAATTGTCTAAATAAACAATATAATATATGAAGCAGAAAGCAATTGACTTTAATCATATTTCTGAGAAATTAACGACTGAAGAGGTGGGGGAATTGAAAGCGTATTATAAGACATATCATAAGAAATGTTGGTGTTATGAGAGGGCTTATAAGAAATATCGGGAATGGAAAATCATAGCGAACGCAAGTTCTGTCTTATTCGCTGGTGGCGGAGTTGTTTCATCAATTGCCACTAGCGGGATTGCTTTGATTGGAATCTCTGCAATTGCTATCTTTATTCAAATTTACTTGAAGCATAAAAATATTGATGAAAAGATAAACACATGTAAATACGCATATCAATGATATAAACATCTCTTAAATGAAATAAAGAATTGCCTTCGAACTGGTCAGTTTTCACGTGAAAACCTTACTCTTACAATGAGTCATAAAGATGATCTTATTATTGACATTGCGCCCGTTGTTGAAAGATTCGAGGCATATTATGATATAATATTTAATGAAACAGCTCTTTGAGTGAAGAGCTTGAATTAATCATTTGGTTCCACATTTTATCATAATTTTGTTTCGTCCTCTTACTTATTCTCTCATATTTTTCTCTGAATAATTCTTTGGATGAAGAATTGATGTGACTAAAGATCCTATAAAATACACATGAATATTTAATGAATCTCTTTCTTTCTCGGAATAGCTCTCTGAATGCTTTTCCGAGAAATTTAACTGATAAATCAACTATATTTCTTTCATGAAGAGTGAAACTTATGTGATTCTTATAACGTATGTCTCTGAGAGTATTATCTATATGATATTTTCGATTATAAACTGATTTTCTACTCATTTTCTAAATATTCTGGTAAAAACCTTCATAGTAATCATTGATCATATCATAACCCTGAATAAGACCACAATTTTCACAAACATGAGTACCTTCATCATTCACAATTCTTTTATTCTTACAACATTCAGCTTCTTTCTTCTCACATTTATATTCTGGAAAAGCTTCTAACATTTTATCCCAATCTGTGTCCATAATATATACTGAGATTAAAAAATCCGCTTACACTGGTAAAGCTGACCTTATAAGTGGGAAACGCGTTTCCTACTTTAACATGTTGAGACTTGTCTTCGGGAAAACCCCCTCGATTTACGTCATATGACACGCACGTTTCCGCTTCACGCAATTAATACGCTTCTATTTTTCTCAAGATTGCATAAATATAGTGATCGGAGCGGTGTATTGTGTGGTTTATTAGCGATTCCGGCTGATTTATAAATCTGTAAATTTACTTCGTTTTTATCAATCCGGGTGTCTAAAATTGTAGCACAGGTGTTAAAATTTAACGATTCATGGATTTCTCTATTTTGTGGTCATGTAGTAGATAAAAGTACTGTAAAATGGATAAAACTGTTAAAATTTTAAAAAAGTAAAAATTTTCAAAGTAATGAAGCGGCCGACAAAAATGCGGATTGGCCTTTTTTTGCGATCGAGGGGGTGTGCCAGGGGGGTAATGTGGGTAAATTTCGTGATTTATTGCTGTTCCAAAAACCCCCTGTTATATACTACTCGTGGGGTAAGCAATGACTCTAAAACTGCTCAAAAAAAGTTAAAAGTTGGGTTGAGTAGTTGACATGATAAGACAAAAATTCCATGCAGCATAACTTGACTGGGCTATTTGAAGGTTTCCATTGATACCAAGACGTTTGGTAGGTCTTCAGGTTTTGAAGTGATACTCGCGAGAAAGTGCCGTTTTAACTTATATTTTTATACTCAATATTATTGTACGTAAAAGCAGTGACCTGGTGAACAAAGATGAGTCCCGAACTCTGAGAAACTACCTTGTTCAACTATGTTGAAATATTAGAGGGGGTAAGTTACTAAAGAAACTGTGGTGCTGCGTCGGTGGGAAGTATAACAATATAATTTGGTTTTATCAACTGGGTTGATAATGTCAATTGGCCACCGTAAAGAGATTCAAGAGCTGACGTTTCGAGCGTTAGCCCTTCGTCGGAGCGAATCAAGGAATTGTTCGTCGTGTGTTTTTATATACAGAAAGATGGAGCTTCGCTATTGGCTGGTGCCTGGTAACGTGAAAACTTCGGAATAAATTAGTTGAATGAAAAGCGTTCGTTGATACCGTGAGGATTAAGAGTGCCGATTTGAAAAATAAATTTTTGTTCTAGAGTTTTTCGGCTTTCCGTGTTTCCTTGGTGAAGGGAAAGGCCGCAGACTGCAATATGTTGCTTAGAATGAGTTGGGAGATTGAAGTGTCTCGCGACCGGTTTCGATGCATTTTTGTCGTCTTTCTCTACGTCACGAAGGTGTTCTCGGAATCGGTCGCCAAGTCGTCTCCCTGTTTCGCCGATGTATAATTTTTTGCAAAGAGTGCAAGTTATACAGCAGATGGCACTGGCTGAGGTACAGGTGAAATGATCAGTGATTTCGATAGATCGCTTGGGTCCCGATATTTTGTCAACGTTGTGAATGAAAGGGCATGTTTTGCATCGTGCGCGAGCGCATTTAAAAGTTCCGGGTTGATCACTAGTTTGGAATGCACTTCTGACTAAAAAGTTACCTATGTTTTTGTCGCGTTTAAATGAAATTAATGGAGGTTGCGAAAAGATTCTACCAGTGTCGGGATCATTTTGAAGTAATTTAAAGTTTTTGAGAATGATGGATTTAACTGCGTGGTTGTGAGGGTGAAATGTGAGGGTGAATGGAATTCTATCGTTGTTTTCTCTTTGTGACGTTTGTAGTGCTTACAGTCGATCAATTTGCTGGGCGCGATGATGGCCCGCTTGAACAACAGAAGCAGGATAGCCGCGTTTGTCGAAGAAATTGCACATTTCCTCTGATTTTAAGGAAAAATCAAAGTCGTCACTACAAAGACGGCGAAGTCTAAGAAACTGAGAATAAGGAATGGAATTCTTGACATGTGATGGATGTGAAGATGAATACAACAAATAGCTATGAGAATCTGTGGGTTTGTAGTGCACACTGGTGCAGGTCACAGGTACAGGTCACAGGTCACAGGTACAGGTACAGGTCACAGGTCCCAGGTCACCAGTCAAAAGTCAGAGGTAGGAGAACAGGAAAACTCAACAATTACAGGATGCAATACAGAATGCAGAGGCCCTGGTGCTCGTTAAGGAGTTTGTGATTCTGTAATTGTCGAGTTTTTCTTTTTTCCTACCTCTGACTTGTGACCTGTGACCTGCATTTTGTACCTGCCGATTGAAATATCTTTAATTTTAGCAACGCAAAGGAAAGGCGACTATTCCTACCATGGACACACGAAAAAAAAATCCTGCACATGTTACAGGGGCAGAAAAATATCATGCACACACATCTCTAGAAGAAAAAAATCCCTAGAGGATAAAAGAGTAAAACAAAGTTCGTGCTTATATAAAATCACCCAATCCCTCCCTTAAATGTCAAATGGTCCACCCTGCCCTTAATCGAGGTCGTTCGGCGACTCGCCCTTCACTCCTTGTTTCGAAAAATCCAAATTGTCCGCTCTGAAAGCGCTAGTAAAGACATTTAAATTTCATTTATCTTGTTTGGTGTGTTTATTGACGTTTTTTTTCGCTGAAGGAGAATAAAAGCATTCTTGAAGCCAGAATATCAGGGATTAGAGACTTATCAAATTCCAATCGAATTTGAAAAAAAAACGTGCTTTTGTCACAGAAATGTGTGCTTGTACAATTTAGCGCACGATAAAGGTTTTTCTTAATAATGACAAAAACAATGTTCTTTTTTCCTTAAAACTTAATTTGGGGCCATTCGCTTTTTGAAGACAATTTCACAAATGCTGCTTGTGGTTCGCCGACGCACGTTTCCCTTTCGTAAACAAACGATGCCATTTTAGCGACACTTGGAATATTTTGGCTAGCATCGAATTTTTTCCCACAGAAAAGAAAGACAAATTGTACGTCAATGACCAGATTCGAACCCTGAACCTCTGACATGCCTACATTCTTATCTCACCACTACACTACCACTACAGTACCAGTACCAGTACCCTACACTACCGCCAATTCCTCGCAAAATTTAATTATAAAAAATGACTTTCTTAATCTGTTTTCATATACAAACTCTTCTGATGAAATTTTCATCAACTCTCAAATAGAGAGGTTTGTTCATTTCTAAATGTACCGGTCTGGCCGGCCAGTTCTGACTAATGGTAAGGACCCTTAATCTCTTTCGCAGCCGATGCGAAGGAGACTACTTCTAAATTTGACTCGCCTCAGTCGTCTCCTGACTCGCAGGAGGCAGAAAGGAACACATAGCAGATATACGACCATTCTCGTCCCCATAGCCTTTCCCATAGCCGTCCCCTTTTCGTTTCTCTTTGCCGGCTGGGCCTTGGCACGAAAAACGAAGGGCTCTGGGGACATACGATTAATAAAAAAAAAAAGAAATTGATTTTTTTATTGGCTGTTTCGGCTGTTTGAGAACAAAGAAATCTTAAACGGAAGTCAAAATGTTCGCCCGGTCCCCATATTGCAGCACTCAACAATACTATATACACGAGGTCCGAAAGTTTTAGTCCGAAAGTTTTATGTCCCCAGAGCCCCTCGTTTCTCGGGCTATGGGAAGAGACTGACATACGACCAAATCAAAGATTTGGAAACATTTGGGAAAATAACGCCATGGATTTCTAGTTCATGTTACATTATAAGAGTTCCGAGCGATTCCGAAGACTTCTCGGTTCCAGACTACACACCTGCTGACTGCGGATAACTCTATTCAGTTCCAGCAGATCGCGTATAAAAAATTAATGTAGCAACAAAACAAAAGGTACGAAGCGGGGAAATAATTATAAGTCTTTTTTCCATCCTCCAATTTGATGTGAGGACTCCCTGTGTCTGATGTTAAAATCCGGTCAGATGGGGGGGGGGGGGGGAATGAATCCCCCCATATTTCATGTATACCACAGTGAAATGTCCAATGACAAACTCCCAACAGCTTCCTGTACTCCCAGATTGGAAAAAAATGCGATGTAACGCAAATGTTTGCGTGACCGGAATGAACAACAAAACGAACACGAGATGTCGAACCATTCAGGCATCTCTGCTGAATCTCTTTATTTGGGTATAGCAATGTGGATGGAAATGTTCCCGGAACATACTTCAGAACAATGTGCTTCAGTGGACAACAGGATAACAACAGCAGACGACGAGCTCTACAGGAAAGTTGGTTGCGTTCTTGTCCAAGAAAACGGCCGCCTTCTCGCAGTTGACCGCAGTCACGACGGTGTGCATGCATTGGCTCGCTTGCTTGTGAAACATCACCACAGAGTCAAGCATACTAAGGCTTTTTTGTCCCGGAAGCCATGTACGTACTGCGTTAAGCTTTTGGTACAGGCTGGCGTGGCTACAGTATCATATCCGCCAGTGGAGCCAGAATATCCCTATACAAGGAAGGAAGAAGAGCGAGTTCAGGTCTTGTTTGATGCTGGTAGAATTACTCCAAATGTGTTCTTCCCACAGCTAAAGATGGATTTAGTGACGTCAAAGGAAGAGCTGGTAGCGAAAGGGGTATCATCGGATGATATTCGAGAGTTCGGTGAAAGGATTTCTAGAAGATTTTGGAACGAGGAGTGCGTGAAGAGTATGACTGGCCGCTCCACCGAAGAAATATTCAACGATTTTCAAAACCTCGTACAATGGTTTACACAAATTTATCTGACTTTAGAACATTTGAAGTTCAAGTTGTCTGCTCGCAGTGAGGAAGCCGGTGTCAGCTCCCAAACGAAAGCTACTGGGACTTTTGATCCCGAACACAATCTCAATGAAGAACAGATCGCTAAACATATGCTTGGGTTAGCGACGATGACAATACAACGGACTGTTGAACCTAAAACTGGTGTGGGTTGCGTTATGATGAAGAACAACGATGTAATGGCAGTTGGGTGGAATGACTTTCCTTCTAAAGTAATCGAAGAAGAGTTTCATAATTCATCCGATCAAGAAAGGGACAAAAGATATCCTTTCTTCATTCACGCGGAACAAAATGCACTTCTTACCCGTAACACAACAGATGTCACGGGGGGTGTAATTTTTGTCACTAAAACTCCATGTCACGAATGCACCCCTCTGATGAAGGTTGCTGGGATAGAAACCGTAGTGTTGGCCACACCGCTCAGAGCAATAAAAGAAAAGTATCGTCTTAATTATGAAGTTTTTCGAGACGAAGTCAAGAAAGGTTGTTTTCTATGCTATGAAATGGTCACAACTTAGGCTTGCAACATCGACGGTGCACAGTCAATTCAGAGTTGCAAGAACACCAGAATTTCTCGAAGTCTATAACACAGCCTGCGATCAAGCGTCTATAAACTAAAGGATTCCACAACCCGTTCAATAATACACGCCAACAAATGCGAGGAATACTAAATAACGTGTGGGTGTAAAATAAACACGTAGACAATGGTATGGCTTTTTATAACCAAAATACAAATTTAATATAGCACAAATCAACTGAATAAAATTTAAACACTCTATGACATTTCTTATCGTACACACGTTGGTAAAAGGTTATACATTCTTGAAAGAATTGAAGCACTGAATTTATTAACAACACATTGTACTCTTTCATTATAAAATTTTCCTTTGGAAAGCAAAGAATAAATAAGATATTTTATTAATGCGTCAGGTCTTTTTGAAGTCCTCAATGTGTTGATTATATCTGTAGCGTGATGCTAGCTAATACTCAGGTCCTCTGTAGGTCTCTCTGAGTTCGTCAATAAGTGGCTGATATGTTTCTGGTTCTCCTCGATCTCTTCAAGCCGTTCCCGCACTGTTATTATATCACGTTGTTGACGATCCTGAAAGAAATGTAAAATGGAGAATGTCGGTTTCCGTAATTCACATATCCACAGGTCACGTGCACGCGTAATGAAGCCCGGTTGGTAGAGAGTCGAATTGGTACCGCAGGTGTCTTGCAAAACTAAGGCCTCAATTATATGGTTTCGGGTACCCGAGACAACCCTCTGTCCCGAGACAACTTTACCGAGCGTTTATGACAAAAAATTGTCCCTGTAAGCTGAGTTGAAGTTGGCCCTGTTTGATTATTCATAAAGTATTTCAATATTCAACTCACCAGTTATCCTTCCAGTTAATTTCTATTTCTTTAGTGTAATCCGGACAGTACGTCACACTCGGCACGTTAAGAGTTGTCCCGGGTAGGCGAGCAAAAGTGTTTTCACGAGAAAAAGTTGTCCCGCCTGCCAGGGTTAACCCTACCTGCCGAGACGAGACAACTCGCCTACCCGAGTTGTCTCGCCCCCCGAGACAACTCGGGTAGGATCATATAATCGGTTGGCGAAATTTTTCAACATTTTACTGAAAAGTTAGCTCGCCCAGGGTAACTCGGGAGTAGGTTGTCTCGGGTACCCGAGACCATATAAATGGGGCCTAAGACACCTTCAAATCGTTCACATCTTAGACGATTGTCGTTGTCGGTGAATCGTTACAGACCCATTCGGCCGACTGCTTGACGAACCCTTCAATCACGCGCCGTTGGATGTTTATTCATCAGAAGTTATTAAATCGTTCATTTTACGAACGTCACGAATACTTTGCGCTCTGTTTAGTGTGTGGAAATATATATTTTTTTGTTGCAGCGATTTGTTTTGACATGCAGGTCATTCACGCAATTCGTCGACCTTCCGAACTGTTATCATTTGTGACTGTTTTCTAGTTGCTGCGGATAAGTAATCGATTCTTCTAGCAAAATAGCAGTCAACTGTAAGTTGGTTCCTGTAATTTTCTGAATACTTTTCTCGCTTTGGATTATTGAACATCATACTGCCATTATCCCGCTAGGAAATCACGTAATCTTATCGTAAGAGAAAAGTAGTAATTATGTATTTTTTGGAGAAAATGTGTAATTAAACACTAATTGCGCGGCTTTAGGCTCTTGTATTCTTCTTGTCATTTAATGATTTTGAAAGGGCAGGCCTGGAGAGGGGTATTTTTACGGGCACACTCAGGGTTACAGGCAAGAAGCTAACAAGGAATTTCATATTTCCAAAGTCAAATTCCCAATGGAACATTGGGAACTTGTTCCACTGAGAATTTAAAGTTTTCTATTAATTTGTCGGTTCAGGAAGCTGACCTTGTCGGGGCTTTTGACCCTCTCTTATCTGAAACACTGTGCAACAGTTCAAAAGAAGATGGAGGATAAGCGATTGTTTACAACTTGACTTGAGAAAACATCAATGAAACAAATGAACAGAAGTACATAATAAAGAAAGTTAATTAATACCAGAACCACTGGGCATCAGGGCATGTAGGGTTTACCTGATCTAAAGAGACGTTAAATGGTACAGGCGAACTAGAAGCCGGAATAAACGCCAACCCGACACCATGGCTGCTGTCTAAAACATTCTTGAAACGATGCTGTCTTTTCTTGAACTGTGTGAAAAGCAAACACCGACGTGTTTAATCATGATACATGCCAGCCGGTCTGTTACTAGGGAGACATGGGGATTCCCATATAAAAGTGACCGGGCTCATCGTCAGCTAATTTTAAAACAAGCCCCTAACCACAACACCAGAAAGGTCGTATTTTAGGTTTGATTCTCTAAGGAGACTCGGAATTTCACTTTCGTGAGTAACCCGAGCTACATACACACATAAACTTCAATATTTGGTTGTGCTGACTAGCATATCCCGAAGTTAATGAATTTTGTATTTCAACACTTCACAGCCTTAAAGGGACAGTTGCACAGTTCAGCGCATATGCAAGCTATGACGTGGCCCACTTCGCTCTATTGTCTATGAACCAATTAGATTCAACTTGTAAACTCGCGCCTGTGTCCAGAATAAATCCTTCAGGCCAACAATAAATTTGATGTTCAACACTAACTTTGACATTTGCTGTGAAAATCCATTTTCAGGAAAATCCATCTTTCAGGATGTACATGTGGTTGCTGATTAAGTGAGCAAGGCACTTGAAGTATGGGAGTTGTTACAAACAAAAGAAATTCAAATATGATATAACACCTCTTTATTGAAACGTTTTCGCAAATGGCAGCAAAATGTTCACAGGCAATTTCCCCGCAAAAGTGATTTGCACACTTGTGATTGTTTCTTTAACAAAGAAATACTAATAAGCTAACACTATAACCAGTACCATTTCTGTATCATGAATCCGTTTGCAACCTTATGTTGATATAAAAGAAGATACTGCTCCAAGAAATATTTTGAATCTGTTTCCTAGAATTTCTAGTGTCCATTCCTAATACGCGGCACTATACTTCTGATCATGGTTATACAAAGGCCGGGGGAATCTTGCATTAATGCCAAACCAAATGCTTTTTTGCGTGTTGGGGTCAAAATTTGGAATGGGATACCCGCCAATCTAAAAAAAAGTGCAAAAAAATCTTTTAATAAATCCCTAAAAGGAAAGTTATTTGATATACTTGAAACTGTAGACTGAGACTCCTATATTGAAGTGGAAACGATAATCAGCCAAATGAAAGTTACTGATCCTCTATGCCCTCCTCTTTTGCTAATATAATCCGATTCTCCTTTTTCCTCTTCTGTCTTCATCTTTATTCAATTGTAATATTAATAATTATATGTCATTTACTTTAATTTTGTTGTATAGCTTAAATCTGCGTTATTATGTAAAGCTTAGTTTTCCGTTTTTCCAGCATGTTTGTAATTTACTGTGATTTGTCTTTTCCATTATGTTTCTCGTGCTCATCAATAGCTTTACGGCTATTTGCGGGACAAGCCCCTTATACCTTTCTTTAAATTTGTAAATAAATTGTTGTTGTTTGTTGTTATTACTTGCACATGTGCAAAACCGTGAAGAAAAATGGCTTACCTTCTCAAGTTGCCTCTTCATCTTTTCATTCTCAAGCTCAAAATGTTTCCTGCAAGCAACAAAAGATGTTTGGTAAAATCAATCTTTATGTAACACGCAGCAATAATCAACACATTTTAATGTATTGTAAGTAATATTGTTAACGCGTAACGTAAGTAGTGTATTGTTTTAATATGTCACGTAATCAAAGTAAAATGTCACGTAATTAAAGTATCATCAATAGTGTGTCTTCTAAGTGAAAACAATCTATCGAATTGTAATATATTGAATTTTCCTTTGTGCAAGTAATAGTGTAAGTAATATCAGTAATGTAATACCTGTAAGCAGTATTTGTGTGTAATGTATTGTTTAATATTGAAGCAAAATAAAAAAAAACAAAAGATGTTCCATTTAATCCACGCTCAAAGCTACACAATCAAAGCACTTTTATTAGTGGTGTATACCACTGATGGAATGAAGTTAGTGACTTTTGAAGTATGATAGTACGGGCAACTATGGCCAGCTGATAAATATCACAATACAACATGTTTGAGATTGCTCATTACCCAGTTACACAAATAAACAAGGGAAAACAGAAAATTGTCAGCTACTTTGAATACGCAACACAGGTTACATAACGTACTGGCAACTGAGCTGCAATCCTTGATTATTTTTTTCTTGCCACTTTCCGTAGAAGGAAAGTATACTATCAATATTTTCATAAAAATTACGTCTTTTGTACAAGCGTACAAGCACTTACTTCACAGAATCTCTTTCTAGTTTCAGTTGCTCTTCTTTTGCTTCTAAAACTTGCACCTTGTCCTGAAGTTGACTTATATCTTGTTTGTGTTTCTTGGATTTCTGTGAAGAAACATCTTGTGATCAGAAAACAGACCATTTACCATTTCTACATCTCCCATAATACACCTTGTTTATCCCCACAATTTTGCATAACCTTTGTGTCCTATTTCTTCTGGGCATTACAGTCGTCCCACGAGAAACTGAACACAAAACTGCGCAATCTCCGCCTGCAATGTTTATCAACGATGGAATGTAAACAAGTCAACGATATTCGACGATATTCCAGACCTACGTTTCAGTCCAACGAGAACTCCCAAACGAAACGACCCGTAATGGCGGACTCAAAAACTTCATGTACGCTGTTACAAAAGTGTAACGAATCAACGAATTCAAAACGTAAGCAAATCCCGAGACTGCGCAGTACGGACTGGAAATGGCCTTTAAGTTATGCAAAATTTTCGGGAGAAAACTAGGTGTAATTTGGGAGATAGTGGATTACCCTGCAGCGATATTAGGAATTACTCAGGAATGTATGTTAAACATGCAAGAAGTTTTATCCCAATTGCTTAAATTGGAAATTCACGGCGATGATCACTTTTCACTCTCATTCAAGAGAATGTCTACTTAGAATAAAATAACCAGGGTGCACGAAGTGTCTCAGACAAAACATAGAGCATCGACTGATTTGTTGTAGACATTACCCAAATATGTAGAAATCACTCCCTGTTCTTGTGAAATGACGTGTGTTTTTACCAAGTGTGACGCCATGGCAAAGTGCGAAAATAGTTTGACTGCAGATTGTAAAAGCTGAACCATGCCAGATAGACCTTTTGCATAAATCTTACTAGAACCTAAATTTGAATAACAGTACTTTGTAAATCCTTATTTTTCACATAAATACAAGGCTTAGAATGTACGCGTATTGTTATTCAAGTATAGGCGCCATTTCTGCAAAGGGTCTATAGCCTGATTATCAACAAGACGTTTTCTGCTTTCACACCTTTTTATACTCTTTATCGCGTTTTCGTAAATTTTCTTCATTTCCTTTTAGCTTTTTCTCCAAGTCAGATATTTGTTTTTCAAATCCATTCTTTTCCTCCCTCCACTGTTGTCTGCAAATCAAAAAAGGAAACAACAAATATAAAAGTGTTTTATTATATGGCCGTGTCTCACGTGGACTGGAAACTAGCGAATTCACGAATTTGATTGGCTGAAATCGATATTGACCGCGGTCTAGATTTTCCCATAGAGACCGGTTGAATGTTGGGGTCAGAAAGTTACAAACAAAACAGGAACACATTGTCTCCTTTTTGTCTAAAAATACTAAGTGGAAAATTAAAAAAAAGCTTGACAAGAATAAAAAGTAATGATACGACCAAAGTTTTGCAAATTTAAGTTCAGTTCATCGCCGTTCGAAAACAAAATGTCAGCGAGAACGAAGCAGTGTCGATAAGCAAATTTAAGTTTCCGTTTGGCCATATAATAAACATCTTGTTAACCGAGCTTAGTCGGTCTGTATGGGAGAATCTTGACCTCGGTCGTGAGTACAGGCCTCACTGCGTTCGGTCTGTACTCACGACCTCGGTCAAGATTCTCCCATACAGACCTCCCGCTCGGTTAATAAGAGCTAAACAATGATGACATTTGCAACTCGCCGATTTAAGCTATATTATAACCTAAACAAGTGTTGGTATGAGAAGAAAAATGCCGCTTGCATTCTTATTTATTACCTATTCTGTTCCAGGCTGTTAAGACTTTCTTCTTGCTGTCTCTGCAGATCTGATCTCGCAACACCTTTAACGAAAAAAACATCCAAACTGCAATAGATGATATCCACCAACCTTACTAACAGATATGTTAGAGCGGTTTTCATTTGAATGTCGAACGTAATTTGCGTTTGCTTTGGTTTTGCATTACTCTGCTCAGCGATTGGTTGAAAAACTCGCGGCACTTTCTCAACCAATCACAAGTCAAACCAAAACCAATGGTGACTCCCGCGCTTTGTGGCGGCTACATGAATTTTCTTCGAGTTTTGATTGGTTCACTGGATTCTTCGTATCCTTTGTGATTGGCCTGAGTGATACCTTGGTTTTGGTTTTGAAAACTGCTCTAGTCCATGACAACAGCAAGTAAATATATTATCAGGGCCGGGTTGTTCAAATCTGGGTTAAGATAACCCAGTGTTAGTGCGAAATTCGAATTCAGATATGAAAGCTTCAAAGTGTATACGACATGAAAATATTTTCTGCTCACTTGAAAGGCCTTTCGAAATTAAGAAGAATGGCGTTTTTCTTTTTGAAATATCTTTTTTTCGCTTTAAAGATATTGACATTTTTTCTATTATGCACATTAGATCAGTGATGACGTCATACGATTTGCAACTGAAAATGGTAAAATACTGAATAAACAATATCTCTAAAACTATTGAAGCAGTGCTCTTGAAACTTGGCACCACAAATGCACATCACAACAGAAACAAAATGACACCCTCAGTATTGTTGCCATAGCAACTCTTTCAGCTCCAGTCTCTCTCTCTGACAAAAAAACAAATATCCCATTTGCAACCTCTAAAGTGAGACAAAGCGTCCTCCTTGAAACAGATATAAATCCCATATTGCCTTAATTCCCATCATTGGATTTGCTGTAGTAGATAGTTCTTGGTTTACGACAAAAACTGTTTTTTTCAATTTTTGTTAAGACAGCACCAGCAGAAAAACTGTTGTCATGGCAACAGCATTAAGGGTGTCATTTTGCTGAATGCGAAAGACAAATAACTTGTACACATGACATACAACTCAGGTTGGAATAATCTCTTCTAGAGAGGCTCGAAATTAATTCCGCTTGAGCCAACATAATGCTTTGACCAGGGACAACAAGTAGTTCCTTATTTTTGGAAACGTTGAAGATCGGTGGCGAGGTTATTCTTTTAGAATTCTGAGAATTACAGGTTAACGGCTTTTTACAAAATCGGGAATGGAGTAAAGTTTTATATTTCCGTGCGAATCTATTTACATTCCAATGCAGAGATCACGAGTAGTTAATGAAATGTGCTGAAAGATAATTGACAGCTTAAATTACAAGGGGGCGGAATGGCGGCTTGAACCCTTTGTCAACAGGCTCCACCGTCCCCTACCCACCACGTGGAGCCTGTTCACAGGCTATTTCAAAAAGAAAAATGCCATTCTTCTTAATTTTGAAAGGCCTTTCAAATAAGCAGAAAACATTTTTCATGTCATATACACTTTAAAAGCAAATTCAGTTTAAGTCTTTTTGTCTACAATTTGATGACTGTCAGAGAAAATGCTTTTTTGCAAGAAAAAAGAAACCCATATTAAAATTAGCGCTAATCAGCCTTCAAACAACTGGGCCCAGATGTTCAAATCAATAAATCGTCAAAGAAAGGAATATATAATTACACAAAACGGATGCACCACAAGAGCATTACACCCATTTTACTTTCTTTCTTACTTAGTTCATCATTGAGTAACTCCAGTGACGTTTTAAGTCTTTCATTTGCCGCCAATAGTTGCTGTTCGTTGCTTAAGAGACTGAAAGAAGAAAATCCCAAAACATTACTTTATACATTCATACTTACAGAGCTCGGTAATTTATCACAGTGTGATGAGTTCCTTCAGTAGAAAGTAAAATGAAAAAATACTAACAAAGGTATTCTTAGTATCACTACTAACAAATTGTGTCCAAGCCTGTCAACACATTACGATGACACTCCGGCGGGGCACTGCATCATAATTTATACACCTGCTGCCATGGACATGTCTTGTCCTATAACTCAACACAAGGACAATAGACAGCTTTTGACCCTATGCGTCCTGCACCATACAACATGGTCCAACATACTATTATGTTCTCACCTCTGACACTGGTTTTGTAGTTGCTGTTGTTTTTGTTTCAACTCTTGCGTTCGGGATTTTTCCTGCAGAGAGCAATGATAAGGCAGATTTCATGTAGTGTTCTTAAAACTTGGCAATGTTCAGGATGCAGCAACAGAACAAATACTTCCACGTTTTTCTTGTAATCAGACTTCTTACCACGACACACTCCTCAAGTCTTTTTTACGATTTCTCATTGCAAAGAGTTGAAATTGACAGTTGTACACCGTGCACAAACCTTGTCAAGGTCATCTGCTATCTTTCGTGTTTCTTGAAGTTGTGTTCTCAATTGACTGCACTCCTTTTCTGCTAAGTTCTGTTTGAAATAAAACAGTAAGTTATGAAGTGGAAAAGGTGCAGAAAAACCTTGATAACTCTGTCAAAACCCAGACTGAATTTACACCTGTAAACAACAGTCAAACACGACAATCATCATATGACTCACTGCTAATTAGTTTGGTAAGAAGAAAGCTAGGTGATAATACAATTGTATTTGCCTGATGCTAATTGATGTTACAGATGTGAACAATGCTACATCACCCAGTAAAAGTAACAGACATAAAAGTAGTCACATTGCGTTTATTAACCACTTTTCTACAGAAGCCATATGAATGGCAATGAGTAAACGGAACTGTTTTCTTGTAAAAGTAGAATTCCCGAGCGGTGGTGACCGTTTTGGGCCGACTTTCCTTGTTAGCTTTCTCTAATGAGCTTTTAATTGTTCGCGCAAGAAAGGCTGCAAAAGTCCTGGATGTGTCGCATCATTCTGCGCGATGATTCTTTTCATAATTGCAAAGTTGTGACCATTGGTTTCTATGTCTGTCTGCCCTAAAAGAAAGCAAAAGAATGCAACCAGACTCTGCATCCTTTTCCATTAAATGGAAACGGAGAAAGACAAAGTAACAGCTTGCATACAAACCTTGACTTCTGCAGCTGATCTGAGCTGGTCTTCAAGCTTTTCAATCTGAGCATGATGTGCAGCCTCGGCATCCACTTTCGCTCTGCATTCAAACACAGGTTACTTTTGGATAGTACATATGATAATATAGCCTCCTACGCAGGCGTTATTAGGGGATTGCGTTACCACTTGTCCCCCTGACGCCTGCTTAACCGCGACCAACATTCCTTTCCCATTGTATCTCGCCAGACAAACTAACCAATCAGCATTGTCTGGAGGTATGCAAAACGATCGTTATAAAATTTCCCGCGAATCCGTTCTTCGGGATGCCGGCGCTGTTGGCTACAATACTCTGGTGTATTTCGATGGTTGAAATACCAAAATATTATTTATTGTGAATACAAGAGGTAAGCGTGCGAGTCTTTGATTCTGTCATAAGTTGGAAGGGTTAATATTTTGGGAAAGATGATCTCTCTCCCATGAACACCAGTCAAGGCGAATACAACTTCACCGCGCTGAATCATTCATTCGACAGACTTGCCACAGAACGATTTTTAAAAACGTCCAGTACTGCTGGGCTAAAAAGCTGGCTTGAAAATATGTTCAACTTCTCCTTTCGATAGTTCATTGGCCCTTTGATTTGAGGCCTCCTTTTGCTTAAAATTGGGTTTGAACAACCGACGATTAATGGACGGCGCACACTTGAAATAATAAAATCGCTACGCAGTCGTTTAGGGTCTGAAACTTTGACCCATAGGCTAGCTTTTCATTTGGCTGAACATCAGTGATTCGTTGCTGGATTGTACATCTTTTTGCGGAGCTGTGGGGAAAAATATGAAAACTGAAAATCAATGAGACTGTCGAACACACTGAAGGCAAAGCTTGATAACAAACGACTTACTGTAGCCAGTGTATCTCTCTTCCCTTTAGCAAATAAGTTTCCCTTCGCAAATTCAGAACGTGCCCCTCATCGCGTGTCTCGCAGCGGGAGAGGCGGGGATTTTAGTTGGTAAAATCTGATTGGCTAAGCGGCGGTCAAGGTGAAGGTCGGTTTTCCGGTTTTTAGTAGGTAAAATCTGATTGGCGAAGCGGCGGAAAGGAATGCTGCCCTTGGTTAAGCAGGCATTAGTGGGAACAAGTGTAACGCAATCCCCTATTGACGCCTGCGTAGGAGGCTAATGATAATACGGTCTTGGTTGAATATTGAAAGTTACTTACAATCAAATATTTTTACTTGATTAATCTCTTAGAAAGTTACATAATATAGCATCAAAAGATTCCCTTTTGCCTGAATGCTTTGGGGATTTGGCTTTTATGTTAATTTAGTATACAACAATATCCATACCTTTCTATGTGTCCCACACTAGCCTCAAGCTAAATGGAAACAAGAAAAGACAGTGATCAACACAGGTTCATGTCAGCATAGTGTTACATGCATATTGTAAGGTTTATGTCTTTAGCTTACAGTTAATGCTACAAAAACTTGGCAGCTCTTACCACAGGAGGAAGCCATATAATTACACTGTCAGTATCTGGTTTCTGAGCAAGTATTTTTTCTTGCAAGACTATGGTGGCCGACTGTTCTCACAGAAAAATTGGGCCAAATTCTTAAATATCCGAAGAAAAAGCGAAGAAAAAAAACACTTTTTCGTTGAAATAAATAAAACAAAAAATAAAAGGGATATACTACAAATGTTTTAAAATAAATTTGATTTTGGATTAAAAAAAAGAAAAAAATGAAGAAACATGTTTCGGAAATGAAAAAAACAAAAATAAACTAGAGTATATTTGCAAAAAACAGTACGTGAAAAAAACAAAAAGAATAAAATCATAGTTTTCTCATAGCCCGCTTTATCCATGATCAGCGGTCTTCTAAGCGGAAGCAGTTACTGTTTGTCGGGAGTTTCCTGAATATGCTTGGAGTTTGGGAACTTTGAGCAGAAGGCTAGGAGTTTTCGGTGATATCGATCAAAGAAGTGGAAAGCGGCTTTACGAGAAGAAATGAAGGGTTGGAGAACAGTTGCTAGGTTATCGTGCAATGCACCCAGAGCTGAGAAAGCAACACGGTCTAACTGTGCAGCGTGACTTAGCTGAGAAATGGCAGTTTTTTAACTGATAGCTGAGAAATGTTAAGACGGACTGTCAGCTGAGATGGGTGATCTTTTTGGCCAGAGGTGTAACAGCTCGCAAGCTTGTAATTCTCAGAGTAGTGGCTCTTTAGCTCTTTCAGTTGCTATTGGTTTGGGGGCCAGGGACATTGTATTATTGCTCCCGTTGTTTTTTCTAGTGTTCATCCCCAACTAGAGGGCTATAGCGAGCCATCACGTGAGATCAAACTTTACGAGAGCTGCCACACGACCCTCTTTGGCCTTAATAGAGGTGTATACTGAAAAATGCCCTACCCACGATCGTGGCCATCGTGGCGTCACTGTCAGCTCTACCCGGGAATTTTAAAACAGAGACACGGAATATTTTTTTCATCCGATGATTGTTTGAAGAATGTGAGTAAAAACGATTAAATAAATAAATGAATGTGGACATATCTTAATATTGTATCAAATATGCAACATCTTTATAGAAAACAAAGACCTGAAGGCCAAAAAAACACAGAAAATTTTGTGATCGATCAATTAAAAGTGCGAAGGAAACGTGAGAGTTTTTGCCCTTTTCCTGAGCGATATCTGAAGAACCTGACAAAGTGCAACACAGACAGAGAAATATGACCTAGATATTGTTAAAAACGTTTGATATGTGCCGAAAATGGATTATTTAACGTCTTCATAAAAATGATCAGTGAGTTTAAACGCATTTTGCAAGATAGCTCGAAGGTCCTCCTGATTGCATGACACCAGCGAAATACAAGAAAACAGAAAAATATAAGTGATCAAAGATGTTTCCTCACACAAAACTTGTAATATCAAGTCATGTGTTGATTTGAGAACGTAATAGTATGTCACCGAATTGGCTTTCTGTGCTAAATTATCCAAAAAGCGCACAGATAATAATTTGTTTTCTCTCCGATGCCAAGGGGCTGACGCGCGCAAGCTTCCGGGAAAAAACGTTTTCCTCTATTTTCACTATTATACATAATCATCAGTATCGCGAAGACTACGAGGTGCAAAGCTCAAGGAGGATCAAATCTCTAGGCTGGTACTTAGTTTAACTTAGTTGATCAAGTGGCAGCGCAGCGGCTTTACTACTTTATCAGCTTTATACGGGGTTTTTCTGTCGCCTGCTGTGGATCTTGAAGTAAGAACAACGATCAGTTTCTCCACAAAAATATTAAATGATATAAAGAAAAACTTAAAAAGACCTTAGGCACAATAGTGCTCCATTTTCACGAAGAAATATTTGCCAGAAAAACCGAGATTTGAGCACAATTTATTATTAACTTTTTCCACGGGCGTCCGCATACAAAACCAAAATTTATTTGCTTGCTTTTCACTTGCAAAAAGCGGGTTGATGAACTGATTTTGTTGCACCTCTGTACTTATCTCTTTGAATACCATATAAATCTAATCTAAATAAACTTGCTTGTATTTACAACAACAAAATTTGCAGGGATAAAGGCCTGAATTCAGTGTAAAGGGTATGTCAGTGCAGGCAAAAAGGTGAAGCATATTTCCAGAATTATCACCTTAATGTTAGGGTTGTGCTCTTTGTGTGCTTGCAATCTAGGGGCAATTGATGCAAATGATGACAGCATAAAGCTTTTATGTAGAACAAATAAGACCGGATTTCTTAAGGTTTGAACATATTAGGGCTATTAAGAAAAACATAAATAAATTATCAGTTTTTATGTTCTTGCCATTCCTCGTTTACATGAGAAGTTTTGAAAAATCCCTGATATAGAAACAGTTTCATAAATTAAATAAATCTTGTTAATAAAATAGGATGGGGTCCACTCCCTAAATTTATGCTTTTGGTTCTAGTTGTTCAAAGGCTGGATGATGCTACCCACCGGATAAAGCACTATCCAGTGGATATGTACTGGCATAACGAACAGTATGCTATTCCCTGGATAGTGCCTTATCTGGTGTATAGTGTTGTCCACCCTTTGAACAACCAGGGGTCGCTTAATTACAAATTGTAACTTACATTTTCCTGATATAACTTTAACAAAATGAACAAAATTAGTGCCAATCTACTTGCACGTTGAGCACTGTGTGTAGTAAGCATGGGCAATAAATAAAACCTCCATAAGGATCAGAGATAAGAGTGCGCACCACTATTGGCTGCAAGAAAGAAAGAAGCAAGAACGAATGGCAGATGGATGAGAAAAAAATGTATGCTTACAAAAAAAGACATTTAAAATCAAGTGTATGACTTCCAAAGATATCTTTAATTTAATTTATCCTTGCTTATCATGTTTTATCCATTCAGTCATTACAGTGACTGTAAATAACAGAGTAAATTAGAGACAAAAGCTATAAACTGTAATAAACTATTAGTTGGTGGTGTTGTGTTTTTTTTTTCAATCAAACTATGCTGGAGTATTGGATCTATCGGCTCGTCTGTACACATCTATTCAGAGGATGGCCAGATGAGGAACATGGCACTCACATAAGTTATCTGTGAAGAGAACAGTAAGATTATTCTAATCAGTTAACCGAAGAACAATACATCCACTTTTTTCTTATTGCATAATAAGAACATCTAATTTTTTACAGGTTTTGAGTCCTTTAACTCCTGGAGATTTCAAGCTAAGGAAGATTAATGATATAAAACCCCATGATAATTTCTAAAGTTATTTAATCAAGGTTAGTCTTTAATTTGTTTTCATGTTCAGAATTTCAATAAATTCTTAAGCCAATACCTAATTTACAATTATAAACTTGCTATAAAAATAGCTCCATTTTTAGAATCAATTTTCTATAGATTTCTGTTCAACAAACTTGCTGAGGATCCATCTCCACTGTCAGAATAAAGATCAAAATTATCTTTGCAAATACAAACAAATGTTTCAATCTTATGGGAGGAAATAAGGGAGAAGGCTAGACTACTGTAAAATTAAATTCAGTTTACTGAGAATGTGTAACACATGTGTAGCTGTTCCTTTATTAACTTTTCAACACAAATATAAACTCCCCAGTACTAGTTGATGTAAATACATGCACTTAAACCAAACAGCTGAGTTTATAAATACACCGCAACCAAAAACTTGAGATAACCCATAATAAATTCTAGATGAAATCTATCAATATGAAAAGACAAGTACAACTATTCTCATTTGATAAAAGTTATCATATCATTCATAATGTGGGTATTTATGTAGCTTTATGTCCACGCCTAAAGAATTGACTGCTTATTTTTATAACCTTCAAATGGACTGATCATTTTTTCTGCTCATCCTTCAAACTTAACATCAATTAAAATGTTTTGCTATGTATATGAACTCCTCTCAGGTCAACTTTCACATTTTTTCACACTACCGATCACAAGATAAGGCAATTTTACCGTGCGAACAGCCAAAATCTCCTCCCACTTATTTTTGCTTGCGCGGCTTGGACCAAAATTCGTTCAACACACTTTATGCATTATTGCTTGGTAAAAATTACAGTTCACTTACCCACTTAAGAAAGAACCATGATAACCATGAACCATGAACCATGATAACGTCACATTTTGATCGAAACAAAACATCATTTGAAGCTAGGATGTGTGGAGAAAACAGCTTGAAACAGCTGAATCTTGAAGTAGCATCGGCGCCATTTTCGAAAAATTTTCAGCGTTTCCAAGCTTGACTCGCTGTGACATCACGATGGCCACGATCATGGGGACAGCCAGATTGACGAGTTGACCGCTCCCTCCTGGGATTGACCTTTCCGCCATCTTTGATTAGAAGACCGCTGATCACGGACATAGCGGGCTATGAGAACACTCGGCCAACATCAAACATTTCGTTTTCAATTACATTTTGTCCGAGAACGACCAGCCTTCTCACGGCTGGTCGTTCTCACAGCATTTTTAAAATTCAAACGTATTTTGGTATTGAAATAGAAACTCTGATTTTCTTCTTTGTTTTTTTATTTACTGTTTTTTTGTAAATATACTCCAGTTAATTTTTTTTCATTTCCGAAACATGTTTCTTCGTTTTTAAACTATGCTTTTCTTTCGTTTTTTTTAAGAAAAATGAATTCATTTTCAAACATATGTAATATATCCCTTTTATTTTTTTAATACTTTTTTATTTTTATTTTTTAGAAAAATAATTATTCAACGTAAACAATTTTTTTTCTTCGCTTTTTCTTCGGATATTTAAGAATTTGGCCCAATTTTTCTGTGAGAACAGTCGGCCACCATACAAGCCAGATCAGCCATGATTTGTAACAATTCACCTGAAGCTTAGCTTGTTCCAGCTGGGTGATTTTCTCCCATTCTGCTTCTCTTGCCGACTGCACTCGTTTACTCAGTTCATGTTCCTGACAAAACAGCACACAGTTATGCACCTATCAATGTTAAGCCCGAGGGGGAGGGGATATGTGGCATATGTGGGGCATTTGACATTTCAGAAGAATTTCAGGTCAAAATCCCCACCGTGGGGCCCGAAAAATGGGTAAAATCAGATCAAATATATGCACCATGGGCTGACTACAGTACCCGATCAATGATGAAGGATACTGATAGTGTATAAAATCTACACAATTAACACGATATTTCCTTCCCTCGTAATGCACAAAGAAACAGAACTCAAACGTTTCCACAATTACGAAGCGGAGCAAATTTGACATTGCATCACGCATCAGGTACAAGACCACATCTTCGAAAGGCTTGTTATCACTGTACCTCCAAAATGGCTGTGCTTGTTCGGACTTCTCCACAGAAACAATATGCCATTTCCGAGTTC
>OX393562.1:7164592-7187092 GCA_947652115.1 Blastomussa wellsi
CTGCGGCCTTTCCCTTCACCAAGAAAACACGGAAAGCCGTAAAACTCTAGAACAAAAATTTATTTTTCAAATCGGCACTCTTAATCCTCACGGTATCAACGAACGCTTTTCATTCAACTAATTTATTCCGAAGTTTTCACGTTACCAGGCACCAGCCAATAGTGAAGCTCCATCTTTCTGAAAATAAAAAAACACACGACCCACAATTCCTTGATTCGCTCCGACGAAGGGCTAATGCTCGAAACGTCAGCAATTGAATCTCTTTACGGTGGCCAATTGACATTATCAACCCAGTTGATAAAACCAAATTATATCTTTTAAGGATTTTCCTTTCTTATAAGATATTATTGGCGATTCTTTGAAAATTTGTCGATGCATTGGTTGATTTTGTATAATGCACCATTTGTTAAGCAATTCAAAGGCGACAGACCACAATCTCAATGTTGGCTCCTGTAAAAAATATCTAATTGCCATAACCGTTCATCAGTAGGATGCCTAAAATGCTTGTAATTCCACAATTGGTTTCAGCTCCATTAAATCCTATACCAATTGCAGAACATTTCAGGTGGAGCCACCCACGATGTGAGAACAGTTACTGGCAAGAAAAGGTAATAAGGAAAACAACGAAAAATAAATTACGGTAAACCGTTAAATTGCGAACTAAGCATACACGTCAACTAAATAAACCAAACACGCGCACCACATACGAAAATAAGAGCGCGCCTTCAAATCCAAATGAAGGACCCGGAAGCAGCGCGTATAAATGAATTAGAGTTACAAAGACGATGTAACAATTACAAACAAGCAAAGGATACGTTGTTGGTTCTCAATCACAAACCGCTGATCTCAATTCCCGAAGTGTAATGTGATATTTAACGCGAATGATTTCACTGTGGCGTCTGAAGAATTTATTAAACGATTTGGGAAGCGCAGTAGTGTTGAAGCCTTGGTGATGAAGACGTGAAAAAATGGATGTTGCTGTCCATATGAGGAAAGTTTACAATCCGGAATGAGAAGTCATCTCTCTTGTCGCAGACACTTATACGACAAGGTGTGTTGTCGTCTCCCTGAATGATCTTAATGTCAAGATAACACACTTCATTTGAAGCCACGGTAGTGTTTTTCAGTTCCAGTTCTGACGGGTAAATTTCGTGGATACAATTTCCAAAGTTCACATTGTTGACACTGAATAAATCGTCGATATAGCGAAAGGTATTGCTGAGAAAATCGAGGCGCAGTAATTGGCATGGTGCATTCTTGCCAAATATAAAATCGGAATCGAAAGAGAACAAGAACAAAATTTTTACATCGTTGTACCACTTTAACTATCTTTTTTCCTTACAATAAATTCCTTGTTTTATTTTTTTCACTCAAAGATGATAATTTGTACACCAAAGTTCTGCAATAAAACATTTTGGCCACCGTAAAATGACAATTTATCTACCTCAAGAGCCAACCCAGAATGAAAGAGCCACCATTTTGTTTATGTGCGAACACTAAATCATGCATAAAATTCTGAGTGAAGGATGTGTAACGGAATACTGAGGAACCACCTTAAAGGCTGACACCATTCAGTGCACCAGTGTCTTTGCAGGCTCCATCTCATCAAAATGTTAATTCCCTTTGCATACAAGATCATAATTTAAACAACTCGTGACAGTTATGTGTTTCTACAGAATTATATGGCATTCAATGATTAATGTGCACTTATTATTTATTAAAAGCAAACTACAGTACATGTATATATAAATTTCCTTGCAAGACGAACTTACATATTTAACAACAAATAAATTTACATACCTCATTTTTAAATTGCTCAGTTCAACTTTATGCTTGTGTGACATTTCTTCCATTTGGCTGAGAATCAGGAAATAAAAAGTATAGTAAGACTACATGTATAAATACATCTATAATTAAACGCATGGATGCAAATGTGGAATTTTACAAATCACTTAAAAATCTGGTTCGAGCTCTGGCCTGGACACTGCATTGTGTTCTTAGGTAAGACACATTACGTCATTACTCTCAAAGTGCCTCTGTTTATTATCCAGGTGTCTAAATGCAAATACTCTCAGAACTGGGACAACCTCTGGCATGATGGGCCACTAGGCTAGTGTGCAGACGTTCTCTTTACCTTGCATGTGCAAATTCAGTACCACATATTTCATGATATCATTCTGTTGTATACCGTATGAGCCACACTTCTCAAACTTATTGATGATTCATCAAGTTAAAAAAGGAAATCAAACCCGTGATACCATTCTGTTATATACTGTATGAGTTACACTTGTCAAACTTATTGATGATTCATCAAGTTAAAATAAGAAATCAAACCCATGATACCATTCTGTTGTATACCGTATGAGTTACACTTGTCAAACTTATTGATGATTCATCAAGTTAAAATAAGAAATCAAACCCGTGATACCATTCTGTTGTATACTGTACGAGTTACACTTGTCAAACTTATTGATGATTCATCAAGTTAAAATAAGAAATCAAACCCATGATACCATTCTCTTGTATACCGTATGAGTTACACTTGTCAAACTTATTGATGATTCATCAAGTTAAAATAAGAAATCAAACCCATGATACCATTCTGTTGTATACTGTATGAGTTACACTTGTCAAACTTATTGATGATTCATCAAGTTAAAAATAATAAGAAATCAAAACTGTTACAGTGGTTTGGTAATCTGATCTTCATTATTTTATAGCGTAGATTTTTAAGATTTTGTTTCTTTGTTTTCTCCATAGTTTTACTTTCAATTGAGAAGATAAATCAAACACTCAAGAGAGTGTTCAATCAAATTTCCAAACACTGCAAAGTTTATACGAACCTAGTATTTAAATGAGAGTGCCCAACTGGTATCTGGGAGGGCATGGGTTCAAATCCTGTCAACTCATATTTTACCTTGTCCCATGCTCATGTCATAATTGATCATTTCATCTTTGTCATTTATTCACGTAGCTGAAAATTTCTCATTAATCATTTTTATCACTCCACTTTTCTTGGTGTTTGGAAATATGATGAAACGGTCTGATGAAACACTGTCTCTTGCATTTGAAATAATTACATGTAATTGAAAAATGATTTATTGTGGCATAGTAAAAAAGAAACAAAATAAAAACATTTTTCACTGAAAAAAACATTGGAAACTATACATTACAATGTGCTTGCCCTTGAGGATAAAAAAAAAATGTTGCTATAAATGCCACCTGGGATTAGTGTGTTTTCCAAATCCCCCTTGTAGCAAAAGCTGTGCACTATTGCTATAATATTTGTAAGAAAATTATCCTAACCTTTTCTGAGACATGGCCTCTTTTTCCAGTCTATTTATTTCTGTTGTCATCTCCTCCTAACAACACCAAAATAATCAGATACACATTCATATTAACAAGCAACATCAAAATTAGTTAATATAGTAAAAACATAACCAATTATAATTTGAATTTATAATTTGAATTCTAGTGTTCTGCTGCAAATGCTGCAATCTGATTGCAGCATTTGCCTCACTATCAGCCATACAGTAAGCAAACATCCAGAATAGTGATGCTTATGTTTTAGCTACACACAGAAAATGTATCAGCTGACAGAAACCCAACAGTGTGTGGCAAAAGTGTTGATTTACTGTACCTTAATTTTAAATGCTATTTTTTAATACCGTGGACAAAGTTGACTTTCCCCTGGATATTGATCCCCCACCCCACCCCCGACTGAAAATTATTGATTTCCTTGAGTTCATGTTTTCCCAGTTTGGCTTTCATACACTGTACAACACTGGATACAGGAGGGGTGGGATAATGACATTTAAAAAGGATTTAAAGTGAAAATACAAAAACCATCCACACATGCAAAAAATATCTTAGTGACACTGTTTTGACACAACTTTTGATGCTCATTGTGGCTGCATGTCATTAACACCATGATTGTTCTGTAGCTAAGGGCTAGCATATCTGATTGATTGATCATACTGTAGGTTCAGTTCTTGTAGACAGAACAATTTGGACACTATGATGTTCATGCAACAACAAAGTAAAGTGTAACGCATTAATGTGTGTAGTATCAGCTACAAATACATTTTATTATTCTGACCTGTGTTTCATTGTTTTTCTCAAATTCTGCTTGTAAAGTTTGACTTTGTAGCTTTAATGAATCTCGCTCCGTCTACAAAAAAATAGGAAATACATGAACATTAGACTGGCTGATCACCTTAACTGCACTGTACAAGCAAAGGCTACAATATAATCACTAAAGAGATTGAAAAAGAATGGCAGAGTGAGTTGTACCTCGAGTGATTTACACTTTGCAGTCATTTCTGTCAGCTGTCGTGCTTGCAGTCTTGATACCTAAAACACCAATGAGTCAAAAAAACTTACAGTGTTGAAGGTACTGCCCACATGTACCTTAACAGATGACTTAACAAGCATGACCTCAACAATTTAATGGACAGACAATGCATGCAGCATAAATTTGACCACAGCTGCAATCAATGTACATGTCACAATATTATGATCCATGGATTGAAACTGACACTGTACAGTTCATCATGGTGTCCAACCAGTTATGAGCAGAGAGCTACAATTCACATAACACAGCCATCAGCTGATAACATTTTAAATGTAATTTTAAAAAAATAATGAATGAGCTCAGTTCATTGTTAAAATGCAAATTTAAGTCACCACAAACAAATTATTGTCACCCAGGCAATCCATACTGTCATCTGCATGTAGAGGACAGTATGGAGATTTTTAAAGTTGAACTTTTCTGGATTGTTAAATTTAAAATATAAACCTACGTGTACAGTCTAGTTAACTACAAGTCTATTAATTTTGCTGATAAAAAATGTTATTTTCAGTTAATACAGTGTAAATGGTGGTCTCCCACTGTACGTAGTTTAGCTGTCAGTATATTTAATTTATTATATTTATACAGACATGATAATAATTATATTATTATCATGTTATGCAGTTGTACAGTACAACACTACAAAGAAAAATTGTCTTGTCAAATAAACTCAATTATGAGCAAACCTTTTAACAGCTTTTGTTGCAAGTTAGAGAGGAAGGAATGCTACATGCATGCTATGACTGTTTCTGTAGTATACCAGTTGTTACACTTACATGGTCAGACTGTAAACCAGATGCTTCCCGTTGTGCTCTGATTTCATCCAGTTCACTCAAAAGACCTCTGATCTTTGTGTGAAGCTATGAAAAGACAATGAAATACAATGAAGTACCAATTACCAATTGAAGCAACAAGGTTGATATGGTAAACTACAAGCAGTCTAACCTTTGCTGTAAGATCTATGAAAGAGTGTGATACATGAGCGGCTGCGAGCAGTGTGGATGCCAGAAGAGCCAAATGCAAGACTGCAATGGTTTCACACAGCAGTTCTGAAGCCTGACACACTGGTGATGGAGTGTTTTGATTGGTCAGCTTATAAGGTGATAATCTGCATCTGTCATTATCGTATGCCATTGATAAAATAATTTAACAGCAAAGGTCACGCTTTCTGCTGAATGCGATCATATGCGAAACTTTGCAAGACTCCGATTTGATAAAAAATTGAGGAAGCGAAGACAAAAAATATACTTCTACATGTACGTTATCACTCTGCCTCACCAGCAATTAAACAGACAAGTTAATATATAGATTTAGGCAAGTCTAAAAGCAAAGCCCCACTTTTTAATGATTAAGATAAAGGTAAGTCTGCAGTCAGGCCTAGTGGCCCATCAGGCCAGAGCTTATCCCGGTTTCTGTAGCATGAAGTGACAGAGAGTATTTCTACTCCCCTCTGGATGGGATGCTAGTCCATCGCAGGGTTATTCCCCAGCAGTAAATTCGCCGGTACCCATTTATACACCTGGGTGAAGAGAGGCACTGTGAGAGTAACGTGTCTTGCCCAAGAACATAATGAAGTGCCCCGGCTGGAGGCTCGAACCCAGACCGTCCGATCCAGAGTCCAGCACACTAACCATTAGGCCACTGCGCCTCCCACTTTTTAATGATTTAAAAAGGTTTGTTAAATTTGTACTGCTATATAACCCACACGCATCTGTAGCTTACGGGCATCTTTGGACTTTAAACAACTGGCCTAAAATTGCAACTGCTGTTGCCCGAATCCTGAGCATTTTACCCGCAAAATGTTGAAAATTGTCAAACCTGGTGGGGGCTACAGCCCCCCCCTGGCTTGTAGACCTATGCCCACATGTGAAAACTGCAGAAGCAAAGAATAAGATACACCTCTGTTCTGCTTCTCAAGAGGTAAACCAGCAATTAAAGGGACACTGTCACAGCATAAAACAGCCCAAAAACGTGTTTACATAGATGCAAACCTACAAACAGTGGTCAAGTTTTGTTGAAATTTACTATGCTTGTGTAGTGAAGCTAAACATAGAGCGATATCACTCTGATATCATCGGGAGTCTTACATCTTAACCTGAAAATTTCAGGTGGACTTTTTCAAGTTCTGTCCTCGTGGTTTGGAGCATTTCCTGTATAGGTGAAATATTACTTAGTCATAATAATTATTTTGGTGCTGTTTCACTGAGAAAGTCTGTTACAATGTCCCTTTAACAAGACAAGCTATAACAAGAATGTACTGAATGAAAGGGAAGGAGGATGGAGGTGTCATTGATGCTCTTCTTCTAGTGCCCATGCTATCATTGCCATTCACTGCTCATGGATAATCACGAAGCACTCGTGTGCTCTTTCACTATTTTTGCATTTGTCCCCATGCACTGACATTAGAGCAAAATAGAGACTGCTTGCAGTCTACAGTACCGCTCAAATGTAAGTTACCACCTCTCGTCTCGTTTCTCGCGATACGAGTCTCGTTTCTCGCGATACGAGTCTCGTTTCTCGCGATACGAGTCTCATTTCTCGTGATACAAGTCTCGTTTCCTGCGATACGAGTCTCGTTTCTCGCGAGAAGGTTCTCGTTTCTCTCGAGAGTCACTGAAGCGTTTAGTATGGAATATATTACTCGCAAGAAAGCGGCTTCCATGTAAAAGATTTTTGTTTGCAGTCCACAACCGACCGGCGACGCGATGTTAAAAGATATGATTGTTTTTGAGATTTTTGACACTTCACGGCAGTTGCCGGTGAGCTTGATTACACTAAAATAGACCGAATTTGAAGAAACAATGTTTAATGTCTTTAATCGAGGTGCTTTTCGATGCGTCGTTCACATTCATTAAATTTTTGACAGGGGGAAGTTTTGCTCTCGGCACACATCGGCGAGACAAAACAGATCTTTCAATTTCACGGCATGCCGGCGAGCTTCAAAAACTCGAAAGAATCTACAACGCGGAAATTTTGTTTAGTAAGTTCGAAGATTTAGTCTGTGTTGAAAGATTGCTGATTTGTTCACTTGTTCACTTGGTATGATTATTCCTGCATATGAAATTGGAAAGAGCTCTACTGTCATGTACAGTGTATAGTACACTCAACATATACATGTACTTCAATGAATAATTTTTGCAAGTAATAAAATTCACTCACTTGAGCATTTTCCCTTTGTAATGCTCTTGTCCTTTGTACATCTGTTGGTCCTTCTTGCTGCAATCTTTGTATTAATGAATCTCTCTCTTTCTTTAGTGATGCAATCTTCAAATTAAATACATATTACGTAGTGAATTATTTAAAACAAAAACATCAATCTTTTAAGGCTGGTTTTCACTAGTGCATAAGTGACACAGACAACTGCAAAACATCTGTTCTTTCCTAAGTGTCAGATCAATCATGTACATGTACAAAATGTACCTCCATATCATGGTGGGCTTGTAGCTCCTCAACAATCTGTTTGTGCTGTGCCTAAGTGTTAACAAAAGACAATTTAATAAATAACAAGAAACTTAAAGTGCCTATGAAACGAAAACCAAGTTAACCTTATTTGAAAGGCATTTCAAAATAATGAAGTCATCCAGTTCACCAACTTGGCAGTTGGAAGAGGACAATGCATCGAATTCGAGTAGACAGCATTGCATCAGTGGACCTGTGACTCCTCCGCGACCAAGCCGCCAGAACCCAACAAACAAGGCAAGTTGGTGAACTGGATGACTTGATAAATCTTACGTGGATCACCTCGAAATCGGGAATGTGCTTCATTGAGTGACAAGATGGCCCTTGCTCACCAGCCAAAATATCACATGACAATCCCTTGCATCCTAATGAATGTGAAAAATGTTTTTCGCAAGCTGCTTTGATCCCTTCAATGGAGAGTTCCTCCTCATCGTACCGCACGAACTCACGTGGCCCTACTCGAGTATATTTTTGGGCTTTCCCGGATATTTCTGAGCTCAGTCTTTGCACTACTAATTCTGGTCTCTCAAGAATGTTGCCTTTTTCGTTTTTCCTCCCACCGCCATCTCCAGTTTTACGCCTCCTTGCTTTCATCTCGTTCTTAAAAGTGCCCCAAGACTTCTTTTTCCTGTCCGCCATGTTGTTTTGTTATGGGTAAAATCCGGCCCCAAGGCATCTTGGTCTATGGCAGTTTTAGGCCACGGTGTAAAAATTTTCATTTGCTTTTACTTTCATTTGTTTTCATTTGACTTGACTTTGAATTAAATTATTGTAATTTTCATTTGCTTTTACTTTCATTTGGTTTCATTTGACTTTACTTTGAATTAAATTACATTTTAGACAAACAGTTCTTTTTTTATTTCATTTTACTTCTGTAATAAATTGTTTTTGAAAATGAAATCAAATAAAATAAACTAAATAAGTAAAATGAAATATAATATAAAAGAAAAGACGGAAAAACACCGAAAATCCTTATGGCAGCTCTAGGCCACCATAGACGTCACAAGGTTGACAGAAAATGGGCTAAAAACACAAATCGAGAATATCTATGTAAATAATGGAGCAAGGCAATTGAAACTTGGCACCTGTGTTGCACCCTAAGAAATACACCAGACATTGATCTTGCTATGACAACAGTCTTGGTTCCAGTCTGTTTCCTCCTTGAATCAAATATTACCATTACTGACTCGATAAGGAGAAATATCTGGTTTATTTGAAACATACACAATGTCCACAGTGCACTAGGTCTCCTTAATAACCTTTAGCAAGTGGATGATGTTTGGTAAAGATCAAATACAGGAATTATTATTCCTGCATAAAAGAGACTAGTACCACGACAGTTGCCATAGTGACATCAAAATATACACCATTTGGTATATTTCTTAGGATACAACATGGGTACCAAGTTTCAACTCCATTGCCCTATTATTTACAGAGATATTCTCAATTTTGTGTTTTTTAGCCTTTTTCTGTCAACCTTGTGACGTCATCAGACATCTAATTTGCATAATACAAAAACTTGAATATCTCTGGAACGGGAGAAGATATCGCAGAAAGGAAAACGCTATTCTTCGTCATTTTGAAATGCCTTTCAAATAAAGTTAACTTGTTGTTCATTTCATAGGCACTTTAAATAATATTAAAATATTCATACTACAAGTCATTCTAGATAACAGCATGATTACGACACAGATGTACATGTAGATACACTGTACATGTCTTTAATCTATCAGCAATGAAACTACAATGAAGAAAGACATGTAGCTATTGTGCAAAATTTAAAGGAAACAGGCCAAAACCTCAACCTGCCTCAAATTCAAGTCAAACAATGCAGTGCTTACAAATGCTTCTATGGCTGTTTGCAGGCAACTCCTGCCACACAGGTTGTCAGGCTCAATATAATTATACAGTTTTAGTGCAGTGTTTTTTTTTTTTTAATTCTCCACAGCACTATACTAAATACACTACTTTGACATTAAAAATAAGAAGCACAATGAGCTGCTCACATTTAAAAAAGTCAAGTGTTCCTTCCTCAATAATATGTAATAATCCTATTACGTATCCTTTTAACAAACTGTCAATACGTTCACCTGTTCACTAATCAGAACATAGGATGCAAATCATGTCCACAACTCCAATCTCACAAAGAGTTCAAAGGTATTTTAAGATTTTTGCAAAACTTATACTCAAGTTGTCTACATTTTGTACATTTGTAAACCAGATGAAACTGGACCGTTTAAAGAGATTTTTTCTGAATTTATTTTCAGGCGAAGCTACCACTGCCAAACTGCACACAAGTTTATGGCCCAGACTGAACATAAACATTTAATATCTTTCATTTTCATATCAACAGTTTAGCGTATAGTAGCAAAATCATTCTTGACAACTTACTGTAACTGCAGAAGGTTTATAACCTGTCCAGAATAACATTTATTTATCACCTGGTTGCCAAACATTGTCTGACACTGCAGTTAGATATATTTTTCATCAAGTTACAACACTTAGATACAACACGAAGTATTTGTTGTGTCTCAACCAATTGCAATTTTCCAGCCACCAGTGACTGCAGAAATAACCAAAGAGGGGTTCTTATTGCAGTCATGAATCCCCTTTCCCCTCTCTTTTCCCCCTCCCTCTCCCATTTCAACACCTGCTACATGTATGCAGGATTGTGTTACCACCAAGTGAATTCATTCAAAATGAAACATGTCAACCTTTTTGGTCTTGTCCCTCCCATCTCTTCCCGGTAAGTCCCTAAGTTATCTTTCTGTAATCATTTGACCAGTTCTATTCCATTGATGTACATGTAATTACCTGCTCGTGCTCGTATTCAGACTTCAGAAAGGAATAGTCATATCGCAGCTTGTTGAAGTCACTGTTGGAAAACAGTAATACAATATCTGACTCTCCATGGGAAAACGTACACTAACGACCTTCCGTTAAACGGACTAAATCATTAGCTATCCGTTAGTCATCCGTTAGAAACATTGACAAAAACCATTAGTAACGTTTGTCAATCCGTTAGCAGGTGACCCTTGCCTGTTAGAGATATACTGTATTATATCTGTTATAGAGGTACCCTGGTCCCAGAAATTATTGTTTTCGTTTTCTGCTAAAGTTAAGTACATGTAAGCTGTCACAGCCGTTGAAGCTAGCAAGTGAAACAAAACCTCTGGTAGTGGTGGGTTTGAATCTCACTTGCTGGTACCAACTGTCAAATAGTTTCAAATTTGTAATCAAAGAACTGACCAATGGCTATCAAGGTGTCACATGCATACATGTATCAGTTATTATTTTGTCAAGTGGGAAGGGAAACTATTTACACAAAACATTCCTCCACTGGTGGGGAGAGTGATTTGTTCACCAGTTTCGTTAAGTGCCAGGGTCAAGCAGTAATTTGCGTGTTCTTTGAGGATGTTTTCCTCCATTGAAACTCCTCATAAGATGCCAATAAAATTAATCAAGGAAAATCCCAGTAATAGACCAATTCCGATATATTAATATTCTAACATGTCACCGAGGCTTAGGGGAATAAAACAAAGGATTTTGCATCGAGGCTTAGGGATGAATAAATAATTTCTTTTGTTTTATTCCCCTAAGCCTCGGCGCCATGTTAGAATTTTAATATATCGGAATTGGTCTATTTTGGTCACGTATGTATAGACTGCCGAATAAAATGTGGAAATTGTGGGATGATGAAATTCAAGATTATACCTCACCATTCAGAAGAAATGATTCTGGTCTTCCAAAGACAAGGAAATAATTCTTACCCTAGTTCCAGAGGTTTTCTCTTTTTATATTTCTCAATCAATGAGTTATAAAGCGGTGACAATGAGGCATTAATGGGTGAAAACAAGTCGCCAAGCTCCGACAAGACAAAGGAAAACCTCTATTACCTCTGTACATCATGCAACATTTTGCCTAACAACTCATGCTCATCTGCCTTATCCGCTTGGCGGCCACATTGGCTGTACCTCAAGCCTGAAGTTGAAGTGTCTGGGAATGAGTTTCCATGTGGCAAAACAAAAGACTTCAATCCCTTGGGACTCAACGTCATTGCCGTGAGATTAAGGCACATATACTGATAGGACTTTTCGTTTACTCACTTAAGTATATGGTTGCTTAACAAAGACCAAACAAACCAGATTCTCTATAGGCCAACAAAATGATCAACTTGATGTCAATAAAGACTAGTACATTGTATGTAATGTACACTGTGTATTCATTAGGCGTACCTTCTATACTTATCAATTTCAGTTTCCATTGCTTCATATCTCTGTAAAAAATAATAACAGAAAACACTATTTACAAATATGTATCTCTAAAGTATCTTTATATTAAATAATTGAAAACGTTAATCATTATTATCATCATAAAAACCTGCTAAAATACGCTGCAGATACATAGAAGCCTGGTATCCTGGATTTGTGAATAGTTTGTTGAAGTTTGCAGTCATAATACTGAGGGACACAAATGTAGACTGTCATGCAATATAACTACAGACTGCAAGAGGTAGAAGAACTCAATTAATTATAATACATGTAATTGGTTAATTTCCTCTGTTTTCCATCTCAGTTTGCTTATCACTATGATCATTACAGTACATGTAAGAGTTCACATATACAGTGTACTTTGGTATAAATTAAACATGTTTTTTTTGCATGTACTGTACACTGAAATGTTGTTGTACGTCAAGTGTCTACATGTGCACGTACCTCTTTGTAGGGTCCTTCAACCTCTTCTCGTAACTTGACCCTTAACAGCTCTATTCTCTGTGGAGTTACCACCTGCATATAATTTACAAGATATTAATACACGTATAAATTATTGGAATACAGTATATTGCCGCAAGCCTTTTATAGTGCATGAAAATGAGTTTTTGCATGACTGTTCATTCACATGTGTATAATTATGTACATGTACACGAATTGAAGTCATTTTCATAAGAAAGGAGAGGCTTTAAACCAGGTAACATAAACTAAGGTACACTTTGAAATACCACACTGAAGCAAGGTTGCTGTACATGTAACTAATAACCCAGATCACTGCTCTATTTCTTGGAAACTGGGTACTGTATGATTCTTACAAGTGCAGTTGCAGACTTTGGGGACAAAATTACATTATTTTGTACTATAAGCTACTGGTAATTAATTGGCAAAAAAAGGCATTCAAGAACTTCAAAGACTTTCTAAAGGTCTGTCATGTTTGTAAAACACAAGGATCCTTTGATGATTCTTAAGAAGATCTTTAAGGTCCCTGATATGATCACAAGGATCTTGCCATTTGAAGATCTTTGTCAGGATCCATCAAGGTCCTCAAAGAATTAACGGTTTTCTAGGATCTAACCAAAAATTAGGAACCACAATGTCTTTGAAGATGTCTGAAAATTTCCCACTATTGTTAGCATTTATGTAAGTGACCTGTGCTCTGATCTCTTCACATTCTCGTATCTTGACATCTCTTTCAGCCCTCATCCTTTGAACAGCTTCTTGACTTTGCTCCTGGATTTTCTTTATCTCCTCTCTTGCTTCTTCAAGTTCTCTCTCTTTTCTCTCATTGAGCTGAGGAAATTGTACAAAAACTATCTTTTGACACTGATCAGTTGTGCATTTTAATGCATGTAAGAGTAAAGCACCAAGGGTAGACAAAACAGTTTGACAACTTAAAACCATTAGCCCTCTGACAAATACAAAGTAATGAAATGGAATGGAATAAAAAAAATAATGTACAACCACATGTACTGTATCAGTGGAAAACCATCTATAGCCACATACAGTACCGCTCGAAGATAAGCGACACGAAGAATAACCTAACAATTATTAGAGCCTGCATTTTGAAAACAACTACACTGTACATGCATGACAAACTTGTGCACCAAGACATATCCGGTCATCAAGGAGCTTAATTTGATCAGAAGTTCAAGGGTTCCAGTCAAGTTCTTGAGGTAAAGTGCCATACAAGTTAGTCCAACGGGTCAAACCCCCACTGTTCCCAACAAATCATGGGAAGTTTTCAATTAATTTATCGGGCCAGGAAGCTGACCTAGTCAGGTTTTTGACCTGAGACCCCCCTCTTATCTGGAACACTGAAGTTGATAAAAATTCTCTCCAGTGCAATACATACACAATGCACATTCCAAAGAATTGAAGGCAGCACAATTCTACCAGAAGCCATATAAAAGAGCTGATTGAATTGCATGTTCAAGTTACACTGCATGAATTTGGAGCTACATGTATGTACAGTACATGAAGAATACTTTCTTCAGTTCAGTCATTTGCATGATTTAAGGTCAGTGTACAGTGTACATGTACCAAAAACCATAAACATGCATGTATCCCACTTTAAACAAAAGTTTAGCTGTTTACATACATTCGAGCATGACAGATGATGTGCATACAGTGTAACTCTGAGAATGGCTATAAACATAAAAAGTCCCCATTAACTCACATCTTGCAGCTGGAGGTGCTCAGCCTTTAAAGTTTCATATGTAGTTCTCAGCTTCTCAATCCTTATCTTTTGCTCTGTAACCACTGACTCAAGGTTTCCCATCTTCTCCAGTTTCTGGAGAATTTCAACCTGTTGACCAGCCATGATGACTTCTAAACAAGAGAGTGTAAAGATATGTTTAACTTAAATTTACAAAAATGGTTATGGTAAAGTCAGTGTTCACTGTCCTACTGGTCCATCAGGCTGGCACTCATGCATCTCTGGTTTTGTAGCAAGATATGACTACCATGTACTTGATTGAGCAGCACCCTCATTAATTACGGAAGTGCCATATTTGAGGGCAAAAGAGCACCACCCTCAAATACTATCAAAATAACTAGAGTGGTAACATGCAGTCACTAAATTTGGTCTTGCACTGCGCCAATCTCGATCACACGAATTACAGTCAAAACAGCTCAAGTGTTCCTGCCAAGGGTGAATTAGTGAGTTCATTATCGCAAATTTGATTTTATTTCTCGTTTCAATAGTCTGTTCTTCAAATGAAGAGTGGAAAATTCAAAACAATACTCAATCCAATACTCGAATCTTGATCGGATTAATGAACAATACGCTTGTACCATATTATTTGGAATGCTAAGCACTGCAACAAGAAAGACGGCGGGAAGTGAAGTTGAAATCGGCTTTAATATGAGCCAGGAAAAGCTCTTTCTGAACCTTTGAGAGAAGAGATAATTGAAATGTACAAGGAAGGATTCAGCGTAATGGAAATATCAAATGATGTGAGAGTGGCAGTTTGTGGGGTTAACAAGTTAATCAACCATTATGCGTGGAACTCTGATTCGGATGTTGTGACAGATGATGTTTTGCATAAGTCTGTATTGAAATATGGAAGCTTCAGAGGCCTAGCATTTATGCCAGAGAAATACAGAACAGGCTTTGGCTTGACAAGATATGTGATAGAGATAAACTTCCATCAATCTCGGCAATTAACCGGAGTCTCAGAGGAAAATTAGAGATGACTCGGAAGAAGTTTACAAGTGTCGCGAAAGAATACTTCAACAACAGCGAGAAAGTGGATGAATATTTGGAAATCAGTTTCAGAATAAATGCATTTCTTGACAAAGCCTCGCTTGTTGGTACAAGCATAATTTATTCTTAATTAATCCAATCAAAATTTGAGTATTGGATCGAGTCTTGTTTTGAATTTTCCATTCTTCATTTGAAGAACGGACTATTGAAACGAGCAATGAAATAAAATTTGCGATAATGAACTCACTAATTCACCCTTGGCAGGAACGGCTGAGCTGATTTGACTGTAAAAACTTTTACCACATGGACACTGTTTATTTATCGGGAAGCCAACAGAAAGCTTTGTGACTTTTGGATCCTCCCTGCGCAAAACAGTTTGAAACCCATTAAACTTGAACAAAACCTGCCTTTCTTTCAAGCTGAATAAATTTTGTGAGTTTTCCAACTCTGTTGGCTCGATAGCATCATTATTGTTCATACAAATTCTGGAAAAACGAAGTTTGCATGCCCAATATAGGATGCTCAGGGCTGCAAATATCAATTGGACACCGGACAATGACCGACCAAAATTCAGCAATGTCCATTTAATCCCAACTGCTGATCAATTTTTTCGCCTTAAAGTGCAAGCACCCATTTTTTGTGCCGGCAACGCTCTACCAAGGAGCTCTGTAAGATGATGTCTGACATCACCACTGTTTTGTACGATCAAAATGGTAACTTTGCTGGACGTGTTCTTTCACAGGAAAAAAATATTTGCAGCTCTGCATGCTAGTCCATCGCCCCAAGCAATCATAGTGTATCATTATAGTGTATCCAAGTCTGATGTGAAATAGCTGCTGTAGTGAAGTCTGGTCTTCATAACTTGAATCAAGCACTTAGTTCTTCATTAGAGAATGCAGATAAAAAATCTATTAATTCTACAAAAGGATCCTATACATGCAAATGAAGTGGATTGAAGTGGCCCTGAATTCTGTAGTCATTCCCTTGTACCTTGAAGTTGTTGTTAGAATATGGGAAATAATATACACTACAGTCATACACATTGGCTATTTGCTGTACGTTGTTGTGATCTTGTGCAATCTTGGAAGAATTAGAATAATCTACACTTTATTAAGTTCCCAAATTCAGTCACTGTTCAGCATTATTTTACTCATCGGAAACAAACCGTTCAAGTACTTAATAATTTACTTAACATTATTGTTGACTCAGCACCACGCCAGCAATACGTTTATAAAGCTCGATAAGAAACCAAAATGTCAGAAATATAAGGATATTTAAGCTTACATGTACATGTACGTGATTTACGAATAATTAATCGGGGAATTAGTCAATAAAAAATTATATGCACCTATTAAAAGGACCTTAGCTGCGTGGAAAACCTAGCACGCAAAGTGATTGTTTTTTTTTAGTAGAACAACTCTTATCCAAAAGGAGTTTATTTAACGCTATTAAAATCACTCAAAACACAATTTGAACAAATTCACCACGGGCATGCACGCGGAACATGTAAACTTACCTCTGCTTATATTTAAGAACACTTCTGTTTTGATTTCCTTGTTGTTCCCGATGACACCAATTCAAATCATTCTTACATTCCTAGAAATTTAGCGAGTTTTTACTATTTACAGAATACAAAGGAAAACTAAACAGGAATCACAATTAATGGCGTCCGTCGCAACCGCCCGCCATGTTCATTTTATTGTATTGTAATCGTGACGTCATAAGCTTTTGTGTGGTTTGCCACTGACAACTTGTTGAATCCGCAATGACGCCGCCTCGTTCAGATTTAGTTTTCGCGGGCACTTGCCTATAGTTTTTGACAGTTTTTTTATACCACTTGAAACAAATGGAATGACTCTTTGAGAAAAAAAAATTATCATAAAGTGAGGCAAATTAAAATTCATTCCGACTGGTCATTATTGGCAACTTGAACACATCTTTACGTAGTAGTAGTAGTAGTAGTAAACTTTATTTCAACTCGGATTGAAGAGTAGCGCGTAAGCGCTAATATCTCCGAGAAATAAATACAGCAAAAATATATGTACAATAAACAATGTATACATGCTTGTAAAATTATATGTTGAACACAATCAAGTAAGGATTAAGAAATACGTGACCTAATTACACCTGCCTCTGGCCTGCGAATACAGCCCTCCTTCTTCGCTCCCGGCCAGATGGGCGTTGGGAGGACGCAAAAACGAGCAGCAAGGGACTTGGTGGAGCAACGCAGTCTACATTATGAACATTCCGTCGCCATGGCAATATGCTTAAGCTTTTGACTATCCACACCTCAAGTCTGACCTGACCGCCTGGAAATTGAGTACAAGAAAAACAGCGGAAATAAGGTAAGACGACCAAAGCTATCTTGATAAGTATGTCATGCTCCCATAATAAATGTCGAGAATATAAATAAAAAGGTAAGATTGATACACTGATTTCTTTTTTATACTTAATATACATTTTATTTTAAAAAAATATGTACGATATTACAAATGCAGCTTTACAGCCTAATTTGCAGGTGATTCAGAAGTCTTATTAACCCGCGGTCTAAATAGGAAATTATATTTACTGTCACGTCCGGATGACACAGCATCAAATGTATACTCGTGTTAAATGAAGAAAGTGGACAGCTTGAGTTCCCTGAACAAGAATAGACGCGATTTTTTGTGCTGGAGAAATTACTAATTGATGGTCAACTAGCGAACCTGTTCGAGCAAAGGGTATGAAGCGTGAATTGAAACTATAAATTACGGAAAAAATGTTGACATTCACTTCGATATTCCAAATAAATATATTTCATTATTCGTTTTAGTAATTTTGTTTTCTGTTTGCAGGGTATCGAAAATAACTTCCGAAAAAATCAACGCGGCCGTGTTGAACGCAAACTCACGACAAGAAGATTTTAATCCGGTGTTGCTCGGATAAAGTGATCTCAAAACTACTAAATTGTGTTTTTCTATCCAAGAAAGTCGAATTAAGGTAAAGTGCTAATTTACCTATACCTCAACATATTAGGCTGCATTTTCTTCGCAACCACTGACACAAGCCGGCTACCGACACTGATATTTGTTGAAATTCTAACGTGACAATGCTGTGAGAGGTATTTTGCTCTGGACCGAGTAGAGACTAGCATGTTAGTCCACAACATTCTTTCTCAGCTTAATGACACAAATACAATACTTTTCTGATGACCTACTGGCTTGTACAACGAAACGCACGGTCAATTTACTACTTTAATTAAAACGGGTGACTGTATTTTAACCTACTTGTCCCATTTGAAAATTAACCGATAGCCATATTCGATCATGTTTGCATGTTTTAATTTTTTTCTAAAATTAATAACTTGGCAGGGTGAGTAATATTTACTGTCGAAACAGTCTGAATGTGAGGAATTTTTCGCTATTCAAATTTACTGACTCGTTCAGCAAAAGAAGTGATTTTAAATAATTCCTGTTCAACAATTGAAACCGAAAACGATTGTTATTGAAATTTGTAATGAAAGTAGAGTATTCGCAGTAAAGTTGTTGGGAACTTAAACGGCTGGTGGTTTTATAAAATTAATTGTGCCTCTCTTTACAATTTCCTGGAATTTTTGCAATTAGGATATGAAATGCATTCGAGAAGGGCCGCGATAGCTTAATGACAAGAATTTACATACGTTCTATGAAAGTATAAATGATCGCACTTGTTTTCAGGTAAAAAGGTAGGCTACCTCTTCTCTGACTTGCCTCATTTATTAAAGATTTCAAAACGTGAGAGCAAAGAGATTTAAACTCACTTTGAGGACACTGACAGACTGAACCTGAAGACTCGGTCAGAATTAATTTCAAGTAGATGTATTGATATAAAGACTTTGCTCCAGGAAAAAGAGTTTTTTTACGAGTGAAATTTTAATTAACCAGCCGGTAGCGAGTTTTTTATAACACCATCTGATGATTGTTTGTTCAAAACGTTTTTTTACGAGGTTGTAAAGCTCAGAGATCCCAGGCCTTTAACAAACGTATGACAACAAAACAACTATGAAGAACGCGTTAGCTGCAAGGCAACTTTATGATCGCATAATTCCTGGCATATATCTGTAGTGATATATAGTTGTATTAACGACTTATCAATTTGCGGCAAGCAGGATATTAACAACTGTTCATCAGGAAGAAAATCCTATTTTAACTAACCCTGGTTTTGGAGTCGGAGTCGGAGTCGTAAGCGGAGTCAAGCTAGTGAAAACCGAAAAACAAAATCGTAAGCGGAGTCATAAGCACGACCGAATCGGAGTCGGAAGAATAATAACGTTTCCATTTTCTTCCGATTTCGCTTATGACTCCGTCACTTAGGATCTTGTGAAAACTAGATTGTCGGAGTCGCAAACAGAAGCGGAAGAATAAACCAATCACATTGCTTGTTTCAGGCACTACGAGTACTTCCTTTCTGCTTGCGACTCCGACAATCTAATTTTCACTAGTATAATTTGGTTTTATCAACTGGGTTGATAATGTCAATTGGCCACCCTAAAGAGATTCAAGTGCTGACGTTTCGAGCGTTAGCCCTTCGTCGGAGCGAATCAAGGAATTGTGCGTCGTGTGTTTTTATATACAGAAAGATGGAGCTTCGCTATTGGCTGGTGCCTGGTAACGTGAAAACTTCGGAATAAATTAGTGGAATGAAAAGCTAGATCGTAAGAGACGGAGTCATAAGTGGAATTTTCACTAGATCATAACGCTTACGATTCCGACTCCGACTTCATCGCCAGTGAAAACCAGGCTTACGACTCCGATTTTCGATTTTCACTAGGTCGTGAGCGTTCTTTCAACTCCGCTTACGAATCGGACTCTGTGGAAATGATCGTCATTATCACAAAATAATGCTGCATTCGATCGGATTTCATACAACTGAAATCCACCTCGGAGTAGGATTTCGGTAAGTCAAAATCCGTATTTTGATTTTCTGTTTTATTTGGAAATTCCAAATCCGAATTTCTCAATCGAATACACTCGGCTTAGAGTCCGTTTTGTTAATTTATTTCCGTCGTTTATCACGTTTGCGCACACTGACATCGGCGGTAGTACCGAGGCTCGTAGCCGAAGTTGTTTTTTGTTCCTTGTCCGGGACATCTTGATTACAATCTGGCCTTTCGAAGATGAGCGGGTGAAGGGGAAACTTATTAACTTCAAATACATTCAGTTTGTCCCCATGCTCTGAAAAAGTGAGTACCCGAAAAAACTGATCTTACCTGACCGTGCCAAAGGGGCATGTCACAGACCTAAAGACTTATTTACATCAGCAATAGAAACACCTACAAATAGTGGGAAAGGTTTGTTGAAAGTTACTATGGCCAGCATTCTAAGCTGTAGATAATATCCAGCCTAGCTTTACATCTTAACTTGAAAACTTGAACATCAGACTGGCGTTTTCATGTTTCGCCCTTGTGGTTTGGAAAAATAGCTAAAAACTGATAACGAACGTTCCTCCTTCCCTTCAAGAAGTAAATTAATATATTCCTCTTGTTGGTCTAGGTGCTTTTTGTGCACGTTTTAGTCATAACTTAAGTGCTGTTGTACTAAAACGGCCAAAAAATCCCCGCGACATTAATTGTGAGCTGTGAAGCTGTTATAAATTCGTACGGTTATTACATACGTCCTGCTCTCTGGAATCACATAGCTTCCCTCAAACCCTATTGTGCCAAATGCGGTCCTTTAATTTACTCTTCAAGACTGTAAACATTTAGGCTCACTCACTGTCCTACAATACATAAAAGCATATTATGCAGTCGTGTCATTATGTATGCTGTAGTAGGCCAACTCGGGGCTATCTCAGTTTTACGGGTTTCTGCCATAATTTTACGTGTTCCAACACACGTGATCAAGTGCAATAAAAATAGTTGTTTTATTCATCATCATCATCATCATATCCTTTATTTAAACACGATAAAATTTAAAGCTAAAGCTTGTGGGGTCGTGTAAAAAATAGTTACAATATGAAACGATGTTAAAATATGGATAAAATTACTCATACAACTAACATGAATGTACAATTAATTCCTAAAAAGAGTAATAATTACATAAGTTCGCGTAACTACATCTAAATAAAAATAACTGCTAAAATTAAGACATAAAATATTTAAAAGCATTTAAAATCCTGGTAGTGCCTTGGCAGCGACTGAACCGACTGGGCGCTAAAATCAAGCTCTTTAAAATAAAAGTCTTTCTTTACTTTACGATAAAAATCAGTAAACTGCCCCGTAAAATAAGTCGAGACAGCGTTCCAAAGGATAGCGCCTCTGTAGCTAAAAAACTGACCACAAAGTATCAGTAAGTCTTACATGATTTTTCGGTAAAAAGGAAACTAAACACGATTTTTTGTTCATTTGCCGGACATGTTATAATGGCCACCAACCCATAAACGGTCTTAAAATACAATGCTCCCATTATAATTAAGTTGAATAGTTCGATTTTCGTTGGAGGAACAAATTGTTAGTTAGTGAGAGATTGAACGCTTGTGTGAATAATGAATTAGAAATATTCCACCACAATCGCAAAAAGTTGTAATTAAAATAATGAACGCTTTGCACAGATTACAAAGTTGCCTTTTCAGGTTGCCAGCATCAGTTGAATTATTGAGACACACACAATAGTTAAAAATTGCCCTCTAATGGTAGCGATAAAGCTTTCTAAATGCTTAAAATTTGCATTTCATGGAAATATATATTCATGCAGCTGTGTTTAGGACATAGATTCGGTGAATTACCTCAAAACAGAAGCTGAGTCATATGCTCAGACAGGATTCAGTGATACTTTTAAAAGGTAAGCTTGTCTGAGTTTTTGATAAAATAAAAACTCCCCTATACCTGTATCAATCCCTTTAACCGCCCGAAATGAATTCATGCATCTGTCCCTGTTGATGAATACACCTTCAGAATTGCAGCAAAGTTTCCACTATAATTAAAGTATTGCGCAAAGGCAGTAGTATTTTCGGTTAAAAATGATCTTTTTTGCGACGCTTTTGAAAACAATATAGCTCTTACAAGATTTTATCACTAAAATTATTATTGAGACTCAAGCAGTTTAATTTTGACCGAACAGTTCAACTGATTTTGCTTATAATATTTTCACAGAAAGAAAGCGAAGAATAGGGAAATCAGAGTTCTTTATCTTGCGTTGAAAATCAAAATTTTATTTACGCAAAATAGAGATGCGTGTGTTGAAAATTATTTTAAACTT